>JAZKJV010003173.1:0-537490 GCA_037367405.1 Ottelia alismoides | reverse complement strand
TGAAGAAGAGGGAGACTGAAGGGAGGGAGGGTGGGAAATAGATGGAGGATGATTGGAAGATCGAAGGGATCTCCGCAATCACACAAGATGAACAAGCAAACCCCCAATTCACCTACGCACACAAAGCTGAAGACCGAAAGGGATCGGTCAATTATCTTGTCGATTTTATTTTAGGTGATCATTCAGTCTATCAGAGCGATTACGTGAGGTAAATAGGTATCCAGATATTTCTCAACCGACTGTCTCGTACTGAAAGCCGGTAATAAGTCAAGAAAGATCGGAGGCTCTATCCTAATGTGCGGGTCACTCTCTCGCTCATCCAAACCAAACAAGGAGGGGGTTACTCTCCCAAGACAGATTTTCAGTGAAGTGTCTTTTAGGTCAAGTATGATTAGCAGTCCCGATTTTATTGTTTTTGTTTTTTAGATATTTTTAATGCAAGCAAAAATGCCTAACGAATTTTTCGGTTCTCCTGGTTATTAAGCCAAAAACAGGGGGGAGAAGACGAAAAAGCCGAGGCGCGAGAAATCAATGATGCATGCAGAGATAGAAATGCGTACCTGACTCCAGCAGTCTACATGCAAGATGATCCGTGCATAATTTAAAGACAGAAATAAACTACCTAAATGGTGCAGGCGGAAAACCGAGTCCCTAAACAACAGTGCTACTCGAAAGAACTGGCTAGCCGACCACCAGCCTCCAATCCAAAGGGTCCGATCTAGACCCACCCCTCCTCTTCTCGACAGGTCGAGTTCAGGAGTAGCGCTTGACGGGGCGGGCTCGCGGCGCGTAGGCTCGGAGGTGATGGGATGGCTATTTTATTATTATTTTTTATTATAGGTCCAATTACCGCACTATAGGAACAGGAAATTATATTAGGGTGTTTGGATCCTATGAATTACGTCACAATCAAGCAGAAAATCCTACGGCTAGGTGATGAATACCCATTCATTACTCTTTATTCTTATATTTTAGCTACAAAAACCTTTGCAAATACATGTAGATATGTGTAAATACAAATAATTAC
The DNA here is from genome assembly GCA_037367405.1 of Ottelia alismoides. NCBI lineage: Eukaryota > Viridiplantae > Streptophyta > Magnoliopsida > Alismatales > Hydrocharitaceae > Ottelia > Ottelia alismoides. The sequence continues at coordinate 536,463 of JAZKJV010003173.1, read as the reverse complement.
CAAAAGCATGCATTGTGTAAAAACATGTAATTAGCATGTTTTTGTGCAAAAATAAAAGAATAAAGAGTAAAAAGAAAAAAGAGGGAAATATTTAGAATAAATATTGAGCAACTTGACCCAAGGGAGGGCTCAGCATGGGCCTGACCGCATAAAAGACAAAGTAGAGGGAGATAGGAGCTCATGTGTATATACTTCTGTAAATAAATAAAATTATATTTTCCTTACCCAAAAATATGCTTGTACATATTCTGTGTATATTTAGAAACTATTAAAAACAAAATAAAAAAAATTTTGACAATCAAAAATTCAAAAATGCCCTTTCACCATGTGTATAGACCATCATCCCTTATTTATTTAACCCTAAAAAAATAAATGTACTTATTTTCTAAACTTTTTGTAAATATTCTATGTTACATTTTGTAAATAAAATAAATAAAAAGAAACACCACAAAAATCAAATAAAAACAACAAAAATTAAAAATACAAAAATACAGTGTATATACCATGTATATAAATGTATCTAACTATTTATTTAACCTATGAATATAAATAATTAAAATAAAATAAAAATACCATTTTGTTCTTTATTTTATGATGTAAATAAATAAAATATAAAATGGGCATAAAAATACATAAAAATAACAAATAAAAAATTCAAAAATTAAAATCTATATATGTACATATACCTATATATATAGCTACCCTATTTTTATTTCCAAAAATTAATTAAAAATCACCAAAAAATAGAAAAAAAAATAAAAGAAAAATATTTCATGTTTTGAGTTTTTCTTAATTCGGCCTTTTTCTACCTTAAATTAAATAAACAAAAAAATAAAAACGTGGCAGCCCCTGATTGGTCCACGGGGGATTGTTGACCCCGGTCAACTCCCCCGCGGACTCCTTCCTTTTCTGGAAGACGTGCGCCGCCCCGCCTTCGCCGATTTTTCCACGCGTCTCCAGCCTGTCTCCCACGCAAACCCCGTGCCCCGGATTCTTCGCTGATCATCCGTCTTCCCCGCCAGATCTTTCGCCATGAAATCCACGCCTTCCATCGCTGCATCCACTCAACCCTAATCGGCCCTGTCTCCATATATATCCCGACCTCCGCCGCCTCCGCGCCTCATCTTTGGCTCGCCATTCTCATTCCCGTGACCTCCAGGGTGATCACCGAGGTGACAGCTCGCGTTTGCCCCTGTTGCAGTGAGGAGAGGTGCCCCGACCATCGATCCGGTAGCTTCGTGCCGCCGTTGCTCCACCGCTTGCAGGAGCTCGAGCCTCAGGCCTTGACGCCCTTCGAGGCTACGACCGGGAGCTAGCCAAGCTCCAGCACAGTCTTCCGCTCCACCCAGGTAGATTCCTTAGGCCGTAGATTAGCGTAGGCTTTCGATTTTTAGTTTACTGTTCGCGTAGCTCCGCCGCCGTCGCCAGCCACCTCCGATACCCCATCTTCCATTCCGACCCGACCATCATCTTCGCCAGACCTCTCCGCATCTTCTTCACCCATTCACCCAACCCAGATCGCACAGATCTGGGAATCGAGCTCCTCCGCCGACCACCTTCGCCGGAGCTCTCCATTCCGACGCACCATGCACCTTCACGGCCGCCTAACCGGGTCGAGGCAATTTGCCCTTGACCCGTGAGTCTTCAGGTTTGCTTTTCAGGTCAAGACAAGGGTCATCTGAGACCCTTCGCCATCCAGCCAGGAGACCCGGCTCCGCCGCCTTCGACCGAGCTCCTCGGAGCTCGGTGCGCTCGTCGGAGACCACCAGCAGACGCGGGAGCCTTCCGCGATTCTTCTCCGACCTCCAGAAGGCTCTCCAGAGGATCCTAGCGCACGCACGAGCCCGGCGAAAGTCGCCGGCGACTTGTTCTTCCAGGATCTTCAGCCGCCGTCCGATCAGCCTCGACCTCCAGTTTTCATCTCGGCCATCCATTCTCGGACGAGCAGTCACCGTCAGATCCATTTGAGGTTCGATCTCCACCGTCGATCCAGCGCAGCTCAGCCATTTCTCCCGTCCACCGTTCGATCTGCAACGTGGCAGCGCCTGGACCGTTCGATCGCTGCGAGGGCTTCAGCGTTGGAGCGCCACTCGTTACCAGCCGTCCATCCAGCCACGTGGCGCCCGCTCCGCCTTGGATCGTAATAAAGGGGTGAATTGCTTAGGCCCCCTCGTAGTTTGAGTCTTTTATTTCTAGTCCTGTAAATATTTTAGTTATTTTATTTACGTTGGGATATTTGCATATTAGACCTCGGACTTTCTCGTATTTGCATTTATACCCCTGCCAGTTGTGGACACGTGCATCGACACGTGATATTTTGGTTTATTTGCAATAGAGACCCCTGTAGTTCTGGATGTTCTTTAACGAATGAAAACTTTTACTTATTTGCATTTATACCCTTGTGCGTGATTTATTTCCACATGTGCGTTTTATTTTGGGTATTTTGCAAGATAAGCCCCTGGACTTTTGGTACTTGTTACCAATAAGCCCTCGGAACTTATTTTTCTTACATTTGGGTCCCTGAGTGCCCCAGACACGCGCCTCGCGCGTGATTTTTTTTGGGTATTTTGCACCAGACCCCCCAGAACTTTTGGGTATTTGCACTTTGGTCCCTGTGCACAGTGCCCCTCCTTTGTTTTTGAATAAAATATCAAATCACCTCCAAATTCGATGAAAATTTGACACATGGCTCCTGCCATGGTGTAGAATTTTTGTGAATTTTTGAGGACATTTTTGATTTCATTTGCTATTTTTAAAAATTCAAAAACCCTTATTTTTGCTACTGTTTAGAGTCATAAACCCCAAAGAAATATCAAAACACTTTTAAAAATTCTAAAAAAATTAGATACTGTTGTTTGCTTGCTGTTTGATTTTCTAGCCTAGTTTGGCTATTTTCCATTGAGTAAAAACCCTAAAAATTGAAAAACCCTCAAAAACTCATAAAAATTATAATAATTAAATTAAAAATCCAAAAACAATAATTAGGGTGCCTAAATTTTCCTTATTCTTCCTAGATTACAGGAAAATTACCTTCAGGGCCCTTTAAGATCCTTAAATATTTTATTTTTGGGTCTTAAGCCTTGCTGGACAGTACCTTCCCCTCTTTGCATTGTGTGATTTTTAGAAAATAATTTACCCGTCATAAAAACCCTAAAAATTCACCAAAAACACTTAAAAACCCAAAAAGCATAAAAACAATTTTTCTTGAATTTTTGCTTGATTTTTGGTGTGTTAAATAAATTGCTCAAGTGTGCTTGTTTATACTTTCTTTATTTTCCTTCACATATTAAAAATTCTAAAAAATTATAAAAAAATCAAAAACCACTAAAAATTAGCTTCTCTGAAATTTGACTACTTAGTTTTTCAATCGTGCTCCTTGTGTTCGACCCTGGATCGCTATACCAGGTAAAAAGAATAGCGAAGACCGCTTACATTTGCTTTTCATTGATTTTTGTCATTTCCGAGTGGTTTTATCAATTTTTCTCATTGACCGAATTGATCGATTAAGGACAACGACATTGTGATTTATTCTCTACCTTAGTCGCGTCGATTTTCGTGTCATCAGAATGGCGCCGTTGCCGGGGAGCACGGCTTTGTAGTCATTTTTCTATTTTTGTCTCTCTCTCTATATTATTATTGTTTTCTGACCTTCTCTCTTTGATTTTTGTGCGAGGTACTGCTTGGACGACTTGGAGCTTCTTTTTAGAGGACCCGTGCAGGAGGAAGAGAGAGAGAAGAAGGAGTTTTTATTTCTGAGAGAGAGAGAGAACAATATTTGTTGTAATAACTTAGACTTTGGACTTGTGGACACTTGTAACTTAGCGGGTCTGTTTCGCCGAGTACCGGTGTACTCGGGGGACCCATTTGGATTTTCGCGGCTTTTCTTGCGGTTTTGATAGCTAGCTGCCTTTTCCGGTGTTTACGCGGTTTTTCTCGAGCCCCTAGATTTAGGAATTTATCTTGCTTGTGCCGTAATTAGTAGGATCCCCACACCTAATTGCTGATCTGTTCCTATAGATCGTTAATTGGACCTACTAAGAATAAATAATAAAAATAACTTAGTCGCTTTCCTGAGAGCCTACGTGCCGCGAGCCTGCCCCACAAGCGCTACTCCTGAACTCGACCTGTCGAGAAGAGGAGGGGTAAGCCAAGACCGGACTCTTTGGATCGAAGGCGAGTAACTGAGTTAGACGGTTCTGCGATAGAAGTTGCTCATCTAGGACTCGGTTTTTCCCGTTGCATCATGTAGGTAGTTTTATTTCTGTCTTTAAATTCTGCGCGGATCACTTGCACGTAGAGTGCTGGAGACAAGGTACGCATTTCTATCTCTGCATGCATCATTGATTTCTTCGCGCATCGGCTTTTTCGTCTTCTCCCTCTGTTTTTGGCTTAATCATCAGGAGAATCGGAAAAACCGTTAGGCCGCTTGTATTTATTTTGAAAAAAATTAAAAAGAAAAACAAAAAAAATGGGATTGGATAACATTATTGACCCTAAAAGACACTCACATTAAAAATTTGTCTTGGGGAGAGCAACCCCCTCCTTGTATGGTTTGGATGCGCGAGAGAGTGACCCGTACCCTAGATAGAGCCCTCCGGTGCTATTTCTAGCTGACTACCGACTCTTCCGTGCGGGCCAGTCGGTTGGAGTAGCATCGGGTATCCTAACAGGTCACGTAAGCGCTCTGATATTTTGTATGTTCACCCAATAAAATTGACAAGATAAATTGACTGAGCTTTCACGGTCTTCATATTGTGTTGCGTTGGTGAACCGGGGGTTTGCTTTGCGATCATATTTTCTCCAGATCCCATCCGCCCAACTCGCCAAGATCAAGATGATGGGTAGACGATCTCTTAGGCAGCCTCTGGCTGCACCGCTTTCAGGCGCGTCTACTTCATCATCTAGGTTGGCCCGTGAGAGTCAAGACCAGCTCTCCGGGCCCGAGTACGATTCCACCCTGTTCCCCCTCGATCCCCTTTCTTTTGCTACTGAGAGACATGAGCCTGAGGAAAGACGAATTGATTTGACAGAACCTGAGTTGGGTTCATCTGATTTTGCAGACGTCGGTATGGCCGCCAGATCAGACGATTACCCCGGAGGTCAGCAGGGAGAGCAGCATGTCGTATTTGACCAGGGGGCGATTAACTCCACCCTGATCGCATCATTAGAGACAGTTCAGCAGCAGTTACGCGATCAGGGGGCATTTATGATAGAGATGAGGAGGGAGTTGGAGCGACTCCGAGAAGAGAGAGATCATAGCGAGCCTGAGGACATTCCTGACGCTGATGCAGAGGCAGCAGCCGCAGCAGCAGCCGCAGCAGCAGCTGCCGCAGTAGCGGCAGCCGCCGCCGCAGCAAGACCGATGCGGGAGTTACACAACCCCGGATCTACACTGATGCACCAGTGGGTGGTGGTACCTGCTATCGTGGGGGATTTCAAGTTCCCTCCGAACACCCTGCAGATGCTTCCTCATTTTCACGGACTTGCCACTGAGGAACCCCACCTCCATCTCCAGGAGTTTTTGATGATCTGCAGCACTGTCCACGACCGTCGTGTGGACCAAGATACGATTCGGATGATGGCCTTCCCTTTTTCACTGGCAGATAGAGCAGCCGCCTGGCTGAAGCATCTAGGGAAGTTTGTTTACACCTGGGAGCAGCTCCGCACCGAGTACTTGAACAAGTACTATCCACTCGGGCGGACGAATGCAGCGAGGGCCCTGATCAACAACTTCTCCATGCTCCCTAACGAGCAATTTCACGAGGCATGGGAGAGGTTCAGAGAGCTTCTGGATAGATGCCCACACCACGACATTTCGAAGCCGAACCTAGTTCAGAGCTTCTTTAGTGGGATGACGCCAGAGCTTCAGGGTCTGGTGAATGCTTCTTGCGGCGGGTCCTACTTTGCCAAGGACCACAACCAAGTCTGGGCCATCTATGAGGAGATGGCCGAAAATTACATGGTGATGTCCCAGACTCGGTTGTACACACAGAGAGCTCAGCAGCCGCCAGGACCCGTGCAGTACCAGCGGATAGCACGGGTTGATGCAGGTCCTTCCAGTTCGTCCACAGTTGCAGCCGCACAGGCAGAGTCGGCCGCTGCGGACATGGGGATTATCAGCGAGAAGTTGGACCGCATGGAAATAATAGAGAAGAAGCAGTGCCAGGGCATAACTCAGATGGAGCAAATGGCACAAACTCTGAGCGACATGAAGACCCAGCTCTTGTGTCTTCAGGAGGCACAGACGGCTCCTCAACCCTGTCTTCTGTCGCGAGGCGATTCCGGCGGCAGCCGCAGCTCGTTCCAGCGCTCCCGCTCCTTGCAGCAGCCTAGACAAGTTCACCTTGTACAGGCGGAGCCGTACCAGCAGCAGCAGCCCTCTTACCAGTCACCACCATCTCCAGACTTACAGATGGTGGTATATCAGCCGGATCAGCCTCTGGCAGCACTGCCGCCAGACCCCTTCGATGCTGAGCCGTTGATGGATGTCAACGGGATTTGGTATGACCGTCCTCAACCTGGAATCCGACGAGACCATCCCGGATTCAGGTGGGGGAATGGAGGTCACCAGTCCCAACAGCAGCCAGCCGGTCAGGGAGGGCAGTACTCCCAGCAGAGAGATCACCAGCAGCCCCCAGCATACCAGCCACACCAGCCATCATCCTTCGTACCTAGTCCCTACCAGCTTAGGGACAGAATTGGAGACGTGAGCAGCAGGCTCACCAGCAGCAGCATCCTTCCTCTTACCCCTCTCAGCAGCAGGCTACATTTAGACGGGAGATGGACGAATTCCGCCAGGAGATGCGGGACCTGATGAGAGGGAAGGCCGCCATCCCTGCACAGATCGAGCCTAATCCGAATAGCTTGAAGAGGAAATCTGAGCAGGTAGTTCACACTGCGCCTACCACTCCTAGTGACTCATTCGATGATATGTCGTCGGATTTATTTGATGCTGATTTTGTTACACTTAGGAGCGGTAGAAGACCAGCAGGCGGCGCCTCATCTGAGCGACAACGCGAGGATCCATCTAGAGCGCCAGATGAGGAAGAGGAGTGCGGTACTGAAGCCGCACATGATGATAACGGTGGTCCTAATGCCACCCGAGATGCTATTTCCACCGGCGGTACTGAGGCCGCCGCTTCACCATATCGAGGAGGTGGTACTGACGCCACCAGCAGAGCCGAGCCAGCCCGCGGTACTGAAGCCGCAAGACGTCTAGTTGCAGAGCCAGCTAGAGGTGGTACTGAGGCCACCAACATTTATTCTGATAGAAATGTTGTCTTTCCTCGCATGAATGTATCTCAGAACTCTAATTCGAATAAAGGAAAAGGTTTAGTTTCTTCTGATCCCACTGTGGCGAATGATGTTTGTGAGGATCCGGTCATCGAACCGTCTAGGCCTATTCCTAGTCCTTCATCTGAGAAGGACCCTGTGATCCCCTTTCCTAGAGCCCTTGAGTTGGGGAAGGGGAAGAAAAAAGAAAAAGATCCAAAAAAGAGAGAGCAGGAGGAGTTCAGCCAGGGCATGATAGACCGATTTCACATCCAGCTGACCCTCAATGAGGCTTTGCAGCACATCCCTCTTCTTCAGCGATCCTTGAGAGACAGGACCACAGTCAGGAGGAAGAAGAGGAATAAAACCACAGAGATTCATGTGTTGACCAAAGCCACGTGTCACGCGATCCAGAACCATCTGCCGACCAAGAGGCCAGATTTAGGAGCCCCGTATGTCAGATGTCAGATTAGTGAGCAGAGGTTCGACCGTACTCTACTAGATAGCGGATCGTCGATCAACCTTCTTCCGGCAGCCCTTCTCGACCACTTAGAGTTGGGCACTCTTAGACAGAGCAGGACATACCTTCAGTTTGCTGATCGGTCTGTCAAGAGGCCAAAGGGGTTGTTGCGAGACGTTGTCGTCACGATTCAGGGTTTGCAATTCCCCGTGGACTTCGTAGTGCTGGACATGGAGACCCCTGACTCGTTGACCGATTCCCCCATCATTCTCGGTCGCCCATTCTTGGCCACAGCCAAGGCGGTGACTGACCATGACAGTGGGAAGGTATTCTTTCGCGTCCAGGGCGAGAGTATACAAATAGAGACGGTTAAGGACCACAGAGCCAGAGATAGATCCCGCTCAGAGGGCAGTATAGATTCAGAGCAGCTGACAGACGCAGAGCCAGACATCCACCAGGACTGTGATTTTGTGATCACAGATGATGAGGCAGCTTGGGCAGATCCTGCAGCGCAGACCATCCTCTCATATTCAGATACAGCTGATGCAGAGATAATAGCAGAGGATGGTCTGGAGAGCACAGCCCTGGTTCAGGATACTATTAAGTCAGCAGAGTCGGACCTTGATCGCGACACGATTTTCAGTGATGGTGGTACTGAGGCCACCTTGCTCTACGGTGGTACTGATGCCACCGCAGTTGATACAGATCCCTCGGATTCAGAGTCTGATTGGGCAGATTGTGATGATCAGATGCCAGACCTGGATCCACCTGAGCCTACAGATGAGGAGGAGGTAGAGGCAGAGCAGATTAGAGACAATGCAGAGGACCCGCCTTCTCCAGATCAGGTTTGTGAGAGTTCTTTATCATTTTCCCAGGCAGATTTGGCAGAATTGTCAGCATACACACATCTTCTTCAGAAGCCAGATTTGCCAGCACCCAGTTGTCCAGAGCTAAAGCCGCTCCCTACTTCGCTGAAGTATCGATTCCTTGCGGGAGAGTCTGAGATGTACCCAGTCATCATCTCTGCCGATCTGACTGGAGAACAAGAATCCCGTCTGATGGAGGTTCTTGAAAAGAACCGCAAGGCAATTGGATGGAGCGTAGCAGATCTCCATGGGATTAGTCCCTCGTTGTGCTCCCACCATATCTATCTCGAGGAAGGGGCAAAGCCGTCGCGTGAGTTCCAGCGGCGACTGAACCCCAACCTACGAGAGGTTGTCATGAAGGAAATATCAAAATGGTGGAGTGCAGATTTTATTTATCCCATTTCCGACTCCAAGTGGGTTAGCCCCTTGCATGTGGTGCCCAAGAAGACGGGCATCACGACTGTGATCAGTGAGTCGGGAGAGGAGATTGCTACACGAGTACCCACCTCTTGGCGGGTCTGCGTTGACTACAGGAGACTCAACCAGGCCACCAAGAAGGACCATTTCCCCCTGCCTTTTATTGATCAGATCATAGAGAGACTGGCAGGGAAGAGCCATTATTGCTTCCTGGATGGGTACTCGGGCTATAATCAGGTGGCCATCGCTCCTGAGGATCAGGAGAAGACCACCTTCACCTGTCCCTTCGGCACATATGCTTTTCGACACATGCCATTTGGGCTATGCAATGCCCCTGCGACTTTTCAGAGGTGCATGCTGTCGATCTTTTCGGACATGGCAGGGGAGTGTTTGGAGGTCTTCATGGATGACTTCTCGGTTTACGGCGACGGATTCGATTCCTGTCTTGACTGCCTAGACCGAGTGCTCCAGCGATGTATTGCTACCCGCTTGGTTCTATCTTGGGAGAAGAGTCACTTCATGGTGACTCAAGGGACGGTGCTTGGCCACATCATCTCCAACAGGGGCATGGAGGTTGATCCGGCCAAGGTTGACGTCATTAGAAAACTCGCACCGCCGTCCAATTTAAAGCAGCTACGGTCATTTCTGGGGCACGTTGGTTTTTATAGGAGATTCATTCATGATTTCAGCAAGATTGCCCGACCGTTGACTGACCTCTTGACGAAAGACACCGAGTTCCTTGTCGATGACAAGTGTCTTTCATCCTTTGAGACTCTCCAGCAGCGTGTTATTGAGGCTCCTGTCCTTCAGCCACCCGATTGGTCTCTCCCATTCGAGATCATGACGGATGCCTCTGATTTTGCCGTAGGGGCCGTGCTAGGACAGAGGAGGGACGGAGTTCCATTTGCCATACACTATGCTAGCCGCACATTGGATTCTGCCCAGCGGAATTATACGGTCACAGAGAAGGAGATGCTAGCAGTAGTGTTTGCCCTAGATAAGTTCAGATCGTATATCATTGGATCTAGAGTGACTTTGTATACTGACCACACCGCCATCAGGTACCTCATGTCAAAGAAGGATGCCAAGGCCAGACTTACTAGATGGATCCTTCTACTCCAGGAGTTCGACATTGAGATCAAGGATAAGCCTGGAGTCAAGAATGTGGTGGCGGATCATCTCTCCCGATTAGAGCAGCCTGAGGATTCTGAGCAGATTGATCCCATTCATGATACCTTCCCAGATGAGGCGATTCTTGCTATCACCTCACTCCCGTGGCATGCCGATATTGTGAACTTTCTCGTTGCTGGGAAAGTCCCACAAGATTGGCCCAGGCAGAGGCTTGAGACCTTCCTTGCGAAGGCCAAGTCCTACCACTGGGAGGATCCCATCCTTTACCACGAAGGAGGGGATAGCATCTGGCATCGGTGTATTCCTCAGGAGGAGCATCATAGTGTCCTCACTTACTGCCACAAGCTTGAGGCAGGAGGACATCATTCTGGGAGGAGAACGGCACAGAAAGTGCTCCAATCCGGCTTGTGGTGGCCTACACTCTTCAAGGACTCTGATGAGTTCGTGAAGAGGTGTACTGACTGTCAGAGGATGGGCACTTGTGGACAACGTGATATGATGCCGATGCAGCCCATTCACTTCTGTGAGGTTTTTGACGCATGGGGCATCGATTTCATGGGTCCATTCCCTAAGAGTCAGGGATTCGAGTACATTCTGTTGGCCGTAGATTACGTTAGTCGTTGGGTTGAGGCTATCCCCGCCCGAGCCGCTGATGCAAAGACAGTTTGCAGATTTTTGAAGAAGCACATCATCATGCGGTTCGGGGTTCCACGAGTTCTGATTTCTGATGGGGGGTCTCATTTCATCAACGACCAGGTGAAGGCCCTTGCCAGCGAGTTCAGCATAGACCATCGTGTTGCCACACCATACCATCCACAGACGAATGGTCTAGCTGAGGTGTCGAATAGGGAGATCAAGAATATTTTGCAGAAAGTCGTCCGCCCTGACCGAAAGAATTGGTCACAGCTTTTGGACTCGGTCTTGTGGGCATATCGGACGTCTTTTAAGACTCCATTGGGTACATCTCCCTTTCGCCTCGTTTATGGCAAGCCGTGCCATCTACCTGTTGAGCTGAGACACAAGTCACTTTGGGCAGTCACAGATATTCTTATGGATCCAGATGGTATAGGAGACCAGAGGAGGGCAGAGCTAGCCGCCTTGGAAGAGCTTAGAGATACAGCTTTCTCAAACAGCCTACATTATAAGGAGAAAGTGAAGGAGTGGCATGATTCTCATATCAGCCACAAGCATTTTGAGATTGGACAGAAAGTATGGTTGTTTGATGCGAGGCTCAGATTATTTCTAGGAAAGCTACAGAGCAAATGGAAGGGACCTTACTTGGTCAGAAAGGTACACGATAACGGTAGCATTGATATATCTGAGTTATCTTCTGAGAGTACCTTTCGAGTGAACGGCCAGCGGCTCAAGCCATTTCTAGATCATGAGCCGCGGGACGTTATTATTGCCGCTATTCATTTTGCGTGAGATGTGGTCTTTTGACTCACATCTTTTGCATCTCACGCCTGATTTTCACTGTTCTTCCGCCTGTATAGATCCAGTTGTCCATATCATTCTATTCTTTAGTCCCACATCTCGTCTCTCATCTTATGATTATGCTATACTTAGGGTGTAATTTACCCTAAGTATAGGGGGGATGTAGGACCTGCGAGTATTCTTTTCATTCTTTCTGCTCCTGTTTTTGCTGCCTATACTTAGGGATATTTTACCCTAAGTATAGGGGGGGCAGACTCTGTATTTTCTTCACTCGGATCTCCCTTTATGTACAGCTTGCTATACTTAGGATTAGTTAATCCTAAGTATAGGGGGAGACCACCGAGTTCCTCTCATTCTATTCATTCATTCGTTCTTGTACATAGCCATTCCTTTTCACTTTCCTTTTACTAAGCACGAGTTATGTCTTCGTCATCGCTCTTGATCACTCTGAGGACATCGTTCGAGCTAAGTATAGGGGGGGTGTGTATATATTTCATATATACTTTAGCCATGACTCGTACTTTGTGTGAGTGTGTTAATAAATAAAATGGCTAAAAATCACAAAATTTAAAAAAATTTTCATGTACATAAACCTCTTTTAGCTTGCACATACGTAGCTAATGTACAAAGTATTTTTGTAAAAAGGATTTCAAAAATCTTTTGTGTAAAGTTTGTGTAAATATTTTGTATCAAAATTATGTATATAGTACAAAATTTTTCCAAAATGTTTTGAAAATCAAAAGTTTGCAAAAATCTTCTGTAAATGTTTGTAAATATCTTTTTGCAAAACTTGCACCTCATGCATCATCATCATCCATAATTTCAAAACATTTTTCAAAAATTTTGCATGATTGTAAAATATTTGTAAATAGCATCTTGTGTACATATATGTATATAGTTTTTCCTGGATGAGAGTTGACATTTAAACTAAGCCTGGAATTAAATTGAGAAATGGAGCTTGAATAAGATCTTAATCCACTTAACTTTAAGAGGAACCTTATAGGACTTAGGGTTAAGGCTTTTCAGGTCCATAAGGACTTAATTCTTTGAGTCCACTAGGCTATGAGCATATGTCATCTTGATGAGCCTAAGTAGAGCACTTAACAACACACGCATGACTCTTAGAGACAATGGCTTGACTTGCACCTGCACTTACACATGGCTCTCCATGGATGAGGTGGTGAGGAGGCAGTTTCCTTTGGCTTGGGGTAGCATATGAGGGTAGTACTTTTAGGCGGAACCTCTCTTCTTCTTATAGTGAAGGAAGTGCACCTCAACTTGGTCTAGTGGTGTTGAAAGCTAAAGACAGAAGCTGTGGGTTGCAATAAAGCTTCAAAAGAGGGATAGTCTACTGGCTCAAGAGGAAATTTCTTATATGCTGCACCATGTAGATATGTTGTACAGAAGTTCTTGAAAAAAAATGCAAAAATGCAAAAAGAACTCCAAAAAAGTGGTGGGTCGGATTGAAAATTTAATAACCCCACCGGAGTGTACATAGTCAAATAAAGCAAAAGCTTATGGTATCAATGTTACATCTCATGAAGCTTGCAGCGGGAGACTTAGCTACACTGGCTAAGCTTCCAAAACTCTATACTTCTACCCCCTCTTCTTGAGCCGGTTGCACTTGAACTTAGAAGGGAATACCCCGCTTCTCGAGGAAAGAGTTGCTAGACCGAGGCATTAGAGTTACCAGGTTGAGGGAGGTTGTTGCTTTGTTACTTCTGAGGTGGGGAGCCACATATCACTTACACCGCACGGAAAGATTCATGGTCATTAGAGTTTGTGTATGTAGACTTGTTCTGATCTGGTTTATTGAGGAGTCTTGCCCATAGATTGGTGGAACTTGGAGGCTGTTGAGTTTTAAGCTTAAGTCTAAGTAAGGTTCCGACACATTAATAATCCAAAGATCTGATCGAGCTCCATATTTCAATTTAATGAAGGAAAGTTTAATAAATCAACCTTGATCCATGTACATCCTCTTTTTCTTTTTCTTTTTCTTTCTTTTTCACTTCTTTTTCAAATAAGTGTTTGCTAAGGGACTAGCAAAGTTAAGCATAGGGGGGTGATGAATACCCATTCATCACTCTTTATTCTTATATTTTAGCTACAAAAACCTTTGCAAATACATGTAGATATGTGTAAATACAAATAATTACCAAAAGCATGCATTGTGTAAAAACCTGTAATTAGCATGTTTTTGTGCTAAAATAAAAGAATAAAGAGTAAAAAGAAAAAGAGGGAAATATTTAGAATAAATATTGAGCAACTTGACCCAAGGGAGGGCTCAGCATGGGCCTTACCGCATAAAAGATAAAGTAGAGGGAGATAGGAGCTCATGTGTATATACTTCTGTAAATAAATAAAATTATATTTTCCTTACCCAAAAATATGCTTGTACATATTATGTGTATATTTAGAAACTATTAAAAACAAAATAAAAAAAAATTTTAACAATCAAAAATTCAAAAATGCCCTTTCACCATGTGTATAGACCATCATCCCTTATTTATTTAACCCTAAAAAAATAAATGTACTTATTTTCTAAACTTTTTGTAAATATTCTATGTTACATTTTGTAAATAAAATAAATAAAAAGAAACACCACAAAAATCAAATAAAAACAACAAAAATTAAAAATACAAAAATACAGTGTATATACCATGTATATAAATGTATCTAACTATTTATTTAACCTATGAATATAAATAATTAAAATAAAATAAAAATACCATTTTGTTCTTTATTTTATGATGTAAATAAATAAAATATAAAATGGGCATAAAAATACATAAAAATAACAAATAAAAAATTCAAAAATTAAAATCTATATAGTGTACATATACCTATATATATAGCTACCCTATTTTTATTTCCAAAAATTAATTAAAAATCACCAAAAAATAGAAAAAAAATAAAAGAAAAATATTTCATGTTTTGAGTTTTTCTTAATTCGGCCTTTTTCTACCTTAAATTAAATAAACAAAAAAATAAAAACGTGGCAGCCCCTGATTGGTCCACGGGGGATTGTTGACCCCGGTCAACTCCCCCGCGGACTCCTTCCTTTTCTGGAAGATGTGCGCCGCCCCGCCTTCGCCGATTTTTCCATGCGTCTCCAGCCTGTCTCCCACGCAAACCCCGTGCCCGGATTCTTCGCTGATCATCCGTCTTCCCCGCCAGATCTTTCGCCATGAAATCCACGCCTTCCATCGCTGCATCCACTCAACCCTAATCGGCCCTGTCTCCATATATATCCCGACCTCCGCCGCCTCCGCGCCTCATCTTTGGCTCGCCATTCTCATTCCCGTGACCTCCAGGGTGATCACCGAGGTGACAGCTCGCGTTTGCCCCTGTTGCAGTGAGGAGAGGGTGCCCCGACCATCGATCCGGCAGCTTCGCGCCGTCGTTGCTCCGCCGCTTGCAGGAGCTCGAGCCTCAGGCCTTGACGCCCTTCGAGGCTACGGCCGGGAGCTAGCCAAGTTCCAGCACAGTCTTCCGCTCCACCCAGGTAGATTCCTTAGGCCGTAGATTAGCGTAGCTTTCGATTTTTAGTTTACTGTTCGCGTAGCTCCACCGCCGTCGCCAGCCACCTCCGATACCCCATCTTCCATTCCGACCCGACCATCATCTTCGCCAGACCTCTCCGCATCTTCTTCACCCATTCACCCAACCCAGATCGCACAGGATCTGGGAATCGAGCTCCTCCGCCGACCACCTTCGCCGGAGCTCTCCATTCCGACGCACCATGCACCTTCACGCCGCCTAACCGGGTCGAGGCAATTTGCCCTCGACCCGTGAGTCTTCTGGTTTGCTTTTCAGGTCAAGACAAGGGTCATCTGAGACCCTTCGCCATCCAGCTAGGAGACCCGGCTCCGCCGCCTTCGACCGAGCTCCTCGGAGCTCGGTGCGCTCGTCGGAGACCACCAGCAGAAGCGGGAGCCTTCCGCGATTCTTCTCCGACCTCCAGAAGGCTCTCCAGAGGATCCTAGCGCACGCACGAGCCCGGCGAAAGTCGCCGGCGACTTGTTCTTCCAGGATCTTCAGCCGCCGTCCGATCAGCCTCGACCTCAAGTTTTCATCTCGGCCATCCATTCTCGGACGAGCAGTCACCGTCAGATCCATTTGAGGTTCGATCTCCACCATCGATCCAGCGCAGCTCAGCCATTTCTCCCGTCCACCGTTCGATCTGCAACGTGGCAGCGCCTGGACCGTTCGATCGCTGCGAGGGCTTCAGCGTTGGAGCACCACTCGTTACCAGCCGTCCATCCAGCCACGTGGCGCCCGCTCCGCCCTTGGATCGTAATAAAGGGGTGAATTGCTTAGGCCCCCTCGTAGTTTGAGTCTTTTATTTCTAGTCCTGTAAATATTTTAGTTATTTTATTTACGTTGGGATATTTGCATATTAGACCTCGGACTTTCTCGTATTTGCATTTATACCCCTGCCAGTTGTGGACACGTGCATCGACACGTGATATTTTGGTTTATTTGCAATAGAGACCCCTGTAGTTCTGGATGTTCTTTAACGAATGAAAACTTTTACTTATTTGCATTTATACCCTTGTGCGTGATTTATTTCCACATGTGCGTTTTATTTTGGGTATTTTGCAAGATAAGCCCCTGGACTTTTGGTACTTGTTACCAATAAGCCCTCGGAACTTATTTTTCTTACATTTGGGTCCCTGAGTGCCCCAGACACGCGCCTCGCGCGTGATGTTTTTGGGTATTTTGCACCAGACCCCCCAGAACTTTTGGGTATTTGCACTTTGGTCCCTGTGCACAGTGCCCCTCCTTTGTTTTTGAATAAAATATCAAATCACCTCCAAATTCGATGAAAATTTGACACATGGCTCCTGCCATGGTGTAGAATTTTTGTGAATTTTTGAGGACATTTTTTATTTCATTTGCTATTTTTAAAAATTCAAAAACCCTTATTTTTGCTACTGTTTAGAGTCATAAACCCCAAAAAAATATCAAAACACTTTTAAAAATTCTAAAAAAATTAGATATTGTTGTTTGCTTGCTGTTTGATTTTCTAGCCAAGTTTGGCTATTTTCCATTGAGTAAAAACCCTAAAAATTGAAAAACCCTCAAAAACTCATAAAAATTATAATAATTAAATTAAAAATCCAAAAACAATAATTAGGGTGCCTAAATTTTCCTTATTCTTCCTAGATTACAGGAAAATTACCTTCAGGGCCTTTAAGATCCTTAAATATTTTATTTTTGGGTCTTAAGCCTTGCTGGACAGTACCTTCCCCTCTTTGCATTGTGTGATTTTTAGAAAATAATTTACCCGTCATAAAAACCCTAAAAATTCACCAAAAACACTTAAAAACCCAAAAAGCATAAAAACAATTTTTCTTGAATTTTTGCTTGATTTTTGGTGTGTTAAATAAATTGCTCAAGTGTGCTTGTTTATACTTTCTTTATTTTCCTTCACATATTAAAAATTCTAAAAAATTATAAAAAAATCAAAAACCACTAAAAATTAGCTTCTCTGAAATTTGACTACTTAGTTTTTCAATCGTGCTCCTTGTGTTCGACCCTGGATCGCTATACCAGGTAAAAAGAATAGCGAAGACCGCTTACATTTGCTTTTCATTGATTTCTGTCATTTCCGAGTGGTTTTATCAATTTTTCTCGTTGACCGAATTGATCGATTAAGGACAGCGACATTGTGATTTATTCTCTACCTTAGTCGCGTCGATTTTCGTGTCATCACTAGGGGCTCGAAAATCCGCGTGAAACTGGAAGAGGCAGTAAGGGAAAACCGCGTAAAAACCACGAAAACCTAAACTAGCTAAGGGGTCCCCCGAGCACACCGGTGCTCGACGAAACAGACCCCGAAAGTTCAAGTCTCTGAGTGTACCTGTATTACTACAATAGTTCAAATGTTGCAGAAATAAAACCTAATCTAAACTATGCTACTCCGCGGCTATCTCGCGGCTCCCGCACTCATGCTCGTTCCTCGCGCTCTCCTGCGGCTCTGTAAAGAAAAGAGCCGCCTCCGACTCTCGCGGTTGCGTCAGGTTCCGAAGAAGCCGCCTCGATCCTCAGGCCCTCGCAAGAAAACAAACAGAACGTCAGACCAGATTATTTAAACAATTATGCAATTAAATGATCTATACAAAATATGCACAAAAAGCCGCGGAAAAGAAAACCGCGGGAAAAATCGAAAACCGACTACTAAACAGTGCTCCCCGGCACCGGCGCCATTATGATGACCACAAAATCCAAGCGACTCAGGTAAAGGTATCTGAAATGGTCGTTGCGACCCAAGTCACCTGATGTGATCAATCAAGAAAAATAGACCACCAATATCAAATAAAATCAACTAAAGATCAATAGCGGTCTTGCTATTTTATTAACCTGATATAGCGACCAGGGTCGAACACAAGGAGCACGAAATGGCCTCACGGCCTACGAAGTAGTCAAGAAGAGAAGAAAAGATAAGAAAAGAGTATTTTTGGTGGTTTTTAGGATTTTTATATTTTTTTCGGATTTTTAATTAATTAAGAAACTAAGGAAAACAAGGAAAGCAAGCAATTCAACTATTTATTTAATGTATCACAACTCAAGCAAAAATTCCAGAAAAAAAATATTTTTGTGTGTTTTATAATTTTTACTGTTTTTACTGAATTTTTGATATTTTTCTGATTTATTTAATTTTCTAAAAATCAAACAGTGGAATGAAAAGAAGGTACTGTCCAGCCAAGCTTAAGGGACCTAAATAAAATATCTAGAAAATCCCCAATAAGCCTGGAGGTAATTTTCCTATATAGAGAAGAAAACAAGGAAAATTTGAGCAATTAAATTATTATTTTTGGATTTTTAAATTATTTATTAGAATTTTTTGAGTTTTTGAGTGTTTTTCAATTTTTAGGTGTTTTATATAAGGAAAAATAGCCAAAATTGGCTAGAAAATCAAGTGAGCCAAAACAAACAGTAGCTAATTTTTTTGTAATTTTTAGATGAGTTTTAATATTTTTTGTGATTTTCAAAGTTAAACAGTAAATAAAATACGTGTTTTTCAATTTTTAAAAATATCAAATCAACATAAAAATGTCTCCAAAAATTCGAGAAAAGTTTACACTATGGAAGGAGCCATATATATCCAATTTTCATTGGATTTGGAGTATATTTGCTATTTTATTAAAAATCAAAACCAACACACAGTGCACAGGGACCTATCTGCAATTATAACAAAGTTTTGGGTCCCTGGAATAACAACCCTGAAAAGTCTAGGATAAGGAATGCAAAATATCCCCCGGGCCACGCACGATACACGTGACTCAGGTCTGGGGGGACCTAATTGTCATTCCTATTAATAAAAACTCAAAACGTAACAGGGCAAAAAGTCAGGGCCAATAATGCAAATACACCAAATAATCACGTGTCGATGCACGTGTCCACAACTGGCAGGGGTATTAATGCAATTTAAATAAACATGAAGGTCCACAGTGTAATTTTCACAAAAATAAAAGAACTACACTACTTATTTACAGGACTAAAAACTAAATGCATAAAGGAGAGGGGGCCTAAGGACAATTTACCCCTTTTATTAAATGTCGAAGGCCGGATGTGCGCCACGTCAATGATTTGACGGTCGAGGGAAGCGGGCGCTTTGACTCTGGAACGCAAGCCTGATCGGACGGCCGAGGGCACTCCGCGTGGCAGATCTGACGGCCTACGTACGCTGCGGCGAAGCCCTGGGTCAATCAACGGCTGAGAAGATGACGCGTGGAGATCGGATGGCTGTGAATCACGAGCGTCTCTTCATCTAATCATGCGGCTCAGATCTATCCTCGAATGATCGGACGGTGACGCAACTCCTCGGATGGACGGATCGGATGTAAACTGGAGCGCCGAGGATGATTTGACGGTACGAGGAGGACCTGGAAGAACTATCGGTCGGCGAATTTCGCCGACCCGAAACTCGAGCGTGGGGGCTCCTCGTCGGTCGCTGGAAGGATGAGAAGAAACGTGGGAGCCTTCCGCGTCTGGTGGCAAGCTCCGATGATGGCGGGAAGCTCTGGAGAGCTCCGACGAAGCAGATGGCCTGGAACTGTTGTGCTCTGGAGTTTCGACCTCCATATGAAGTCGAATAAGCTTGATACCTGCACAGGAAGAGAGCTGGGTCGAGGGCAAACTGCCTCGACCCGTCAGAGCGGGAAATGGGTGGAAGATGGGGCGATATGGAAGCTCTCCGGCGAGCGACGGAGGGTGAGAGTCGATACCCTGCTCCGGGGCGAGCCAGGGGCAATGAAGGGTCGGAGAAGGTGGAGAGGAGTCTGGTGGACGTGGTGGTGGTGTCGGAGGGGTGAATGGGTGGTCGGAGACGACAGATGAAGGTGGCGGAGCTATCCTACTGAAATCGGAAAAACCTAAATCTACGCTAATCTATGGGCTAAGAAGGTTACCTGGCGGGTGCAGTCGACTATGCTGGAGCTCGGGGAGCTCTTGGGTCATTGCCTGCAAGGGGCCGTCGTCTGCCCGCCGCTGGGCGCGCTCGCGGCAGCGCACGGCGGTTGAACCACCGGATCAGTGGCCTCTTGGGTACTCATGCCTCGCTTCCACTCCAGAGGACTCGACTGTCACTCAGGCACTCCGGAGGAGCTCCTTGGCGGCGAGCAAGGTGTCCAAAGATGCGTGAAATGCTCGTCGGAGCTGAAGCTTTATATGCTCAGGGATCCGAGAAGATCAGGATCGGGCGAGTCACTCGAGCCTCGGATCCCTAAATCCACCCCGGGCGTGGGTCACGGATGTTCAATGATCAATCGGAGCCAGGGGTTAAGGTCATTGGCGATCGGGTCGACCGTGGAGAAAATAGTGAAATCGGGTCGGGCAGGACGAACCCGGCTCTGGTGGTCCTGGGGGGAGAGTTGAACGGGGGTCAACAATCCCCCGTGGACTAATCAGAGCCCGTCAAGCACAATTTTTTTGTTTATTTATTTTAAGCTAGAAAATGATCGAATTAATAAAAACTTAAAACATAAAAAATATTTATTTTACTTTTTTCTATTTTTTGTGATTTTTAATTAATTTTTCAAAATAAAAATAGGTATTTACACTATGTAGCTATATATAGGTATATGTACAATATAGGGTTTTTTTATTTTGATTTTTAATTTATTATTTTTATACAATTTTATTACCATTTTATATTTTATTTATTTATATCATAAAATAAGGAATAAAAAGATATTTTTATTTTATTTTTATTATATATACATAGGTGAAATAAATACATATGTACATTTATATACATGGTATATTTACAAAGTATTTTTAATTTTTTTATTTTGTTCTTTTTATTTTGTTTTTTTGTTTTAATTTATTTTATTTATTTACACTATAAGTCATAGAATATGTACAAGATTTTTGGACATTTATTTGTAAGGTTAAATAAATAAATATGAGTGGACTATATACATGAGTGATGTTTTTGTTTTCTTGTTAATTTTTATATTTTTATCTTGATTTTATGTTTATAAATATTTACAAATATTTACAAACCTATTTTAATCTATTTTTGGGAGTAAAATATTTTTATTTTATTTACATAGATATTTACACACATGAGCCCCTATCTCCCTCTACTTTGGCTTTTATGCGGTCAGGCCCATGCTGAGCCCTCCCTTGGGTTAGGTTGCTCAATATTTATTCTAAATATTTCCCTCTTTTTCTTTTTAATCTTTATTCTTTTATTTTTGCACAAAAACATGCTAATTATAGGTTTTTACACAATGCATGCTTTTGGTAATTATTTGTATTTACATGAATATACATGCATTTGCAAAGGTTTTTGTAGCTAAAATATAAGAATAAAGAGTGATGAATGGGTATTCATCACCCCCCCCCTATACTTAACTTTTGCTAGTCCCTTAGCAAACACTTATTTGAAAAAGAAGTGAAAAAGAAAGAAAGAAAAAGAAAAATAGAGGAATATACATGGATCAAGGTTGAATATTAAACTTTCCTTCATTAAATTGAATTATGGAGCTCGATCAGATCTTTGGATTATTAATGTGTCGGAACCTTTTTACACTTAAGCTTAAAACTCAACAGTCTCTAAGTTCCACCAATCTATGGACAAGACTCCTCAGTAAACCAGATCAGAACAAGTCTACATACACAAACTCTAATGACCATGAATCTTTCCACGCAGTGTAAGTGATATGTAGCTCCCCACCTCAGAAGTAACAAAGAAACAACCTCCCTCAACCTGGTAACTCTAATGCCTCGGTCTAGCAACTCTTTCCTCGAGAAGCGGGGTATTCCCTTCTAAGTTCAAGTGCAACCGGCTCAAGAAGAGGGGGAAGAAGTATAGACTTTTGGGAGCTCAGCCAGTGTAGCTAAGTCTCCCGCTGCAAGCTTCATGAGATGTAACATGGATACCATAAGCTTTTGCTTTATTTGACTATATACACTCCGGTGGGGTTATTAAATTTTCAATCCGATCCACCACTTTTTTGGAGTTCCTTTTTTTCAAGTGCCTCTGTACAACATATCTATATGGTGCATCATATAAACAAGAAATTTTCCTCTAGAGCCAGTAGACTATCCCTCTTTTGAAGCTTTATTGCAATACACGGCTTCTGTCTTTAGCCTTCATCACCACTAGACCAAGTTGAGGCGCACTTCCTTCACTAGAAGAAGAAGAGAGGTTCCGCCTAGAAGTACTACCCTCATATGCTACCCCAAGCCAAAGGAAACTGCCTCCTCACCACCTCATCCGTGGAGAGCCATGTGTAAAGTGCTGGTGCAAGTCAAGCCATTGTCTCTAAGAGTCATGCGTGTGTTGTTAAGTGCTCTACTTAGGCTCATCAAGATGACATATTCTCATAGCCTAGTGGACTCAAAGGATTAAGTCCTTATGGACCTGAAAAGCCTTAACCCTAAGCCCTATAAGGTTCCTCTTAGAATTAGGTGGATTAAGATCTTAATCAAGCTCCATTTCTCAATTTAATTCCAGGCTAGTTTAAATGTCAACTATCATCCAGGAAAAACTATATACATATATACACAAAGATGCTATTTACAAATATTTACAATCGTGCAAAATTTTTGAAAAATGTTTTGAAATCATGAATGGATGGATGCATGAAGTGCAAGTTTTGCAAAAGTATTTACAAACATTTACACAAGATTTTTGCAAACTTTTGATTTTCAAGACATTTTGGAAAAATTTTGTACTATATACATAATTTTGATAAGAAAATATTTACACAAACTTTACACAAAAACTGTTTTAAAAAAAACATTTTTACAAAAATAATTTTGTACACTATCTTTGTATGTGCAAATAAAAGAATGATTATTTACAGGAAAATTTTTTAATTTTTGTGATTTTTAAGGTTTTTAGACATTTTATTTATTGACACACTCACACAAAGTACGAGTTATGGCTAAAGTATATATGAAATATATACACACCCCCCTATACTTAGCTCGAACGATGTCCTCAGAGTGATCAAGAGCGATAAAGAAGACATAACTCGTGCTTAGTAACAGGGAAGTGAAAAGGAATGGCTAGATACAGAGATGAATGAATGAATAGAATGAGGAGAACTCGGTGGTTTCCCCCTATACTTAGGATTAAATAATCCTAAGTATAGCAAGCTGTACATGAAGGGAAATCCGAGTGAAGAATGTACAGAGTCTGCCCCCCTATACTTATATCCCTAAGTATAGGCAGCAAAACAGGGGTAGCAAGACAGGAAGAAAATCGACACATATATGCAAGGTGGAAGGGCATCACTCCCCCTATACTTAAGGTGAAGCACCTTAAGTATAGGAAACACAACAGAAGTGATGAAACAGAACGAATGAACAACCCGGTGTTTCCACCCCCCTATACTTAGGATGAGGAATATCCTAAGTATAGCAAAGATAATCCTAGGCGAGACCTGGGGTGAAAATAAGAACGGAAGACAGAAAGATCAAACTAAGACAAAACACGTATATACAACAGAGTACAATGTTGAGGTGCCTCTCAACAAGCGCTATATTTTACGCCCCTAGCTGGGCGCAAAGGCTAGGATAATGCAGTATCAAGGTCCAGGACGGCATCGATAAGTCGAATGACGTACTGTCGTCGCAATCTCAGTATGGGAACTGCGACGAACTCAACAGTGTAAACAAAGACACGCAGGTATGCAATCAAGCGGGTGTCTGCTACCGACCAGTGATATGGAAATAAGTGATCGGGATCCGGTAGCACAAAAGAAATCAGCGGCTCTAGGTCAGATTGGAGTGAGAGTGTGGAGCCGAAGAAATCAAACGTGGAGAAGGATGGATCAGTAATAGAATCCTCCACGTCAATTAGTGTCTCAAACAGGTGTGGACAATCAAGATCAGGAGACTCTCTAAGCAGACCGATATCCGATGCATGAAATAGAATCAGATCAGACAGATCATCGAATATCTCCAGAATGGGCTCATCCTCGCGATGGTCGTCGAGGTGAGAAGACTCAGAATCAGAATGATCTGAAGACTCGGTTTCATGCTCCGCCAGACCGGAAACACTCTCAGTAGGTGAAGCCGAGTACTCATCGAGTGCGGCATCCTCCCGCAGATAACCCTCGGGGAGAGATGCGAGATCAGGAGTGACAAGAAGAGGATCAGGATCTAGATGGGCATCTGCGCTGCTATCAAGTATCCACTCGGTGCACCAGGCTGCATCATCATCGGAAGTGTAGCTCTCGTCAATCTGGAAGCAGGAGAAGGTACTAGTCAACACCACGGAAGCTGTCAAAGTATATGTGTCTGATCCTCGCTCTGCGGCTATGCTGGCTGTCAGCTGGTCCTCAGGAAGTGTATCTGTCTCAACAAAGTGGAGGACAAAAGGCTCGAAGACGGGACTCTTTGTGTCTGCACTCTCAAAGTGGTGTCCCTCCTCGAGCTGTGGCTGTTGGCTGAGTCCTGGTAGTTGTCCGTGTCCAAGAAGTATCTCTGCAGAAAGTAAGGTGAGTCCTCCGGGACTGGAATATGAAGTGTCTGAATCAATATCTGCAAAAGCGGGGGCTCCTCCGGTTCCTAGAGTATTAGATGGTCTGATATCCAAGACTCGTCAACTAGGAACTCTGGGGATGACTCGAGCTCCAGCTGGAAGACCAACGGGAATTCAAGTAGACTCTGGGTCTGACCCTCTGCTATGGCAGTCATATCCTCTGTCAGTGGTGTTGTCTGCTCCAAGTCCTCGTGCTGGTGTGTAGAAGCTGACTCATCATGTAAAGTAACACACCTCACTGGTATAGCATCGTCCACATGTGTTGTCCCGACTACGGCATCTCGTGAAGAAGATCTCTGTGAAAGTAAACTCGAGATGGTGTCCAGTAAGTGAATGTCCGAACTTCGGTGTGAACCGCCACATGTGGTAATCACCAGTGCTATCTGCTCTGCGGTCATCCCCCGCATGGAGATCTCTATCAGGTCTGTCAGTGGGAGTCGGTGATCTGGAAATCTCCTCAAGAGGTCAAGAAACCTCGGCCATGCCTCGTGCAATGGCTCCTGGGGGTCTACTGAGAAATCGGTGATCAAAGACCGCATGAAATCTGCTCTATGTGGAGGGAAGTATCTCTGTAGAAACTCTCGGCGTAGATCTCCCCACGTATCGAATGTCCTCCCCCATCGTCGGTGCCATCTCATGGCTCTGTCCTGAAGTGTGAAGGGGAAGGTCCTAATCATCAGCTCCTCTGCAGTGACATCTGAATATCTCTGTGCTCTACAAAACTCCTCGAATGCGGACAGGTGAAGATAAGGCTCCTCGTGCGCCTCTCCTGAAAATGTCGGCAGTCGCTGAATGTAATCCAAATCTAAGACGAATGGTCCTAGTATAGAAGCTGACTCAGCTCCCTGTGCTATATGCTCCTCCATTCTTCTGTAATAGGAAATGTCTGCTGATCTCCACTGCTCTCTCTAGTCACCCACGGAGTGCGCTCTCAACTCAGCAACAGCATCGTCCGGGTCTCGCATCTGCTCTATCTGGTGTCCTCAGACGTCTCGCACAGCATGCCCAGAGTAGTGAGATGAACGGGTGGGAGGGAGCGGGAGGTTGGTCGGGGATCCGACCTCCCTAGAAGGTGGACTGGAGTGATGGTCAGAAGATGGAGAAGAAGCCGTAAGAGTCGGCTCGAAGTGCGGGATATCCATCATCCAGGGGTAAAGGAGAAGAAGAGGGAGACTGAAGGGAGGGAGGGTGGGAAATAGATGGAGGATGATGGGAAAGATCGAAGGGATCTGGCAATCACACAAGATGAACAAGCAAACCCCCAATTCACCTACGCACACAAAGCTGAAGACCGAAAGGGATCGGTCAATTATCTTGTCGATTTTATTTTAGGTGATCATTCAGTCTATCAGAGCGATTACGTGAGGTAAATAGGTATCCAGATATTTCTCAACCGACTGTCTCGTACTGAAAGCCGGTAATAAGTCAAGAAAGATCGGAGGCTCTATCCTAATGTGCGGGTCACTCTCTCGCTCATCCAAACCAAACAAGGAGGGGGTTACTCTCCCCAAGACAGATTTTCAGTGAAGTGTCTTTTAGGTCAAGTATGATTAGCAATCCCGATTTTATTGTTTTTGTTTTTTAGATATTTTTAATGCAAGCAAAAATGCCTAACGAATTTTTCGGTTCTCCTGGTTATTAAGCCAAAAACAGGGGGGAGAAGACGAAAAAGCCGAGGCGCGAGAAATCAATGATGCATGCAGAGATAGAAATGCGTACCTGACTCCAGCAGTCTACATGCAAGATGATCCGTGCATAATTTAAAGACATAAATAAACTACCTAAATGGTGCAGGCGGAAAACCGAGTCCCTAAACAGCAGTGCTACTCGAAAGAACGGCTAGCCGACCACCAGCCTCCAATCCAAAGGGTCCGATCTAGACCCACCCCTCCTCTTCTCGACAGGTCGAGTTCAGGAGTAGCGCTTGACGGGGCGGGCTCGCGGCGCGTAGGCTCGGAGGTGATGGGATGGCTATTTTATTATTATTTTTTATTATAGGTCCAATTACCGCACTATAGGAACAGGAAATTATATTAGGGTGTTTGGATCCTATGAATTACGTCACAATCAAGCAGAAAATCCTACGGCTAGGGGCTCGAAAATCCGCGTGAAACCGGAAGAGGCAGTAAGGGAAAACCGCGTAAAAACCACGAAAACCTAAACTAGCTAAGGGGTCCCCCGAGCACACCGGTGCTCGGCGAAACAGACCCCGAAAGTTCAAGTCTCTGAGTGTACCTGTATTACTACAATAGTTCAAATGTTGCAGAAATAAAACCTAATCTAAACTATGCTACTCCGTGGCTATCCCGCGGCTCCCGCACTCATGCTCGTTCCTCGCGCTCTCCTGCGGCTCTGTAAAGAAAAGAGCCGCCTCCGACTCTCGCGGTTGCGTCAGCTTCCGAAGAAGCCGCCTCGATCCTCAGGCCCTCGCAAGAAAACAAACAGAACGTCAGACCAGATTATTTAAACAATTATGCAATTAAATGATCTATACAAAATATGCACAAAAAGCCGCGGAAAAGAAAACCGCGGGAAAAATCGAAAACCGACTACTAAACAGTGCTCCCCGGCACCGGCGCCATTATGATGACCACAAAATCCAAGCGACTCAGGTAAAGGTATCTGAAATGGTCGTTGCGACCCAAGTCACCTGATGTGATCAATCAAGAAAAATAGACCACCAATATCAAATAAAATCAACTAAAGATCAATAGCGGTCTTGCTATTTTATTAACCTGATATAGCGACCAGGGTCGAACACAAGGAGCACGAAATGGCCTCACGGCCTACGAAGTAGTCAAGAAGAGAAGAAAAGATAAGAAAAGAGTATTTTTGGTGGTTTTTAGGATTTTTATATTTTTTTCGGATTTTTAATTAATTAAGAAACTAAGGAAAACAAGGAAAGCAAGCAATTCAACTATTTATTTAATGTATCACAACTCAAGCAAAAATTCCAGAAAAAAATATTTTTGTGTGTTTTATAATTTTTACTGTTTTTACTGAATTTTTGATATTTTTCTGATGTTTATTTAATTTTCTAAAAATCAAACAGTGGAATGAAAAGAAGGTACTGTCCAGCCAAGCTTAAGGGACCTAAATAAAATATCTAGAAAATCCCCAATAAGCCTGGAGGTAATTTTCCTATATAGAGAAGAAAACAAGGAAAATTTGAGCAATTAAATTATTATTTTTGGATTTTTAAATTATTTATTAGAATTTTTTGAGTTTTTGAGTGTTTTTCAATTTTTAGGTGTTTTATATAAGGAAAAATAGCCAAAATTGGCTAGAAAATCAAGTGAGCCAAAACAAACAGTAGCTAATTTTTTTGTAATTTTTAGATGAGTTTTAATATTTTTTGTGATTTTCAAAGTTAAACAGTAAATAAAATACGTGTTTTTCAATTTTTAAAAATATCAAATCAACATAAAAATGTCTCCAAAAATTCGAGAAAAGTTTACACTATGGAAGGAGCCATATATATCCAATTTTCATTGGATTTGGAGTATATTTGCTATTTTATTAAAAATCAAAACCAACACACAGTGCACAGGGACCTATCTGCAATTATAACAAAGTTTTGGGTCCCTGGAATAACAACCCTGAAAAGTCTAGGATAAGGAATGCAAAATATCCCCCGGGCCACGCACGATACACGTGACTCAGGTCTGGGGGGACCTAATTGTCATTCCTATTAATAAAAACTCAAAACGTAACAGGGCAAAAAGTCAGGGCCAATAATGCAAATACACCAAATAATCACGTGTCGATGCACGTGTCCACAACTGGCAGGGGTATTAATGCAATTTAAATAAACATGAAGGTCCACAGTGCAATTTTCACAAAAATAAAAGAACTACACTACTTATTTACAGGACTAAAAACTAAATGCATAAAGGAGAGGGGGCCTAAGGACAATTTACCCCTTTTATTAAATGTCGAAGGCCGGATGTGCGCCACGTCAATGATTTGACGGTCGAGGGAAGCGGGCGCTTTGACTCTGGAACGCAAGCCTGATCGGACGGCCGAGGGCACTCCGCGTGGCAGATCTGACGGCCTACGTACGCTGCGGCGAAGCCCTGGGTCAATCAACGGCTGAGAAGATGACGCGTGGAGATCGGATGGCTGTGAATCACGAGCGTCTCTTCATCTAATCATGCGGCTCAGATCTATCCTCGAATGATCGGACGGTGACGCAACTCCTCGGATGGACGGATCGGATGTAAACTGGAGCGCCGAGGATGATTTGACGGTACGAGGAGGACCTGGAAGAACTATCGGCCGGCGAATTTCGCCGACCCGAAACTCGAGCGTGGGGGCTCCTCGTCGGTCGCTGGAAGGATGAGAAGAAACGTGGGAGCCTTCCGCGTCTGGTGGCAAGCTCCGATGATGGCGGGAAGCTCTGGAGAGCTCCGACGAAGCAGATGGCCTGGAACTGTTGTGCTCTGGAGTTTCGACCTCCATATGAAGTCGAATAAGCTTGATACCTGCACAGGAAGAGAGCTGGGTCGAGGGCAAACTGCCTCGACCCGTCAGAGCGGGAAATGGGTGGAAGATGGGGCGATATGGAAGCTCTCCGGCGAGCGACGGAGGGTGAGAGCCGATACCCTGCTCCGGGGCGAGCCAGGGGGAATGAAGGGTCGGAGAAGGTGGAGAGGAGTATGGTGGACGTGGTGGTGGTGTCGGAGGGGTGAATGGGTGGTCGGAGACGACAGATGAAGGTGGCGGAGCTATCCTACTGAAATCGGAAAAACCTAAATCTACGCTAATCTATGGGCTAAGAAGGTTACCTGGCGGGTGCAGTCGACTATGCTGGAGCTCGGGGAGCTCTTGGGTCATTGCCTGCAAGGGGCCGTCGTCTGCCCGCCGCTGGGCGCGCTCGCGGCAGCGCACGGCGGTTGAACCACTGGATCAGTGGCCTCTTGGGTACTCATGCCTCGCTTCCACTCCAGAGGACTCGACTGTCACTCAGGCACTCCGGAGGAGCTCCTTGGCGGCGAGCAAGGTGTCCAAAGATGCGTGAAATGCTCGTCGGAGCTGAAGCTTTATATGCTCAGGGATCCGAGAAGATCAGGATCGGGCGAGTCACTCGAGCCTCGGATCCCTAAATCCACCCCGGGCGTGGGTCACGGATGTTCAATGATCAATCGGAGCCAGGGGTTAAGGTCATTGGCGATCGGGTCGACTGTGGAGAAAATAGTGAAATCGGGTCGGGCAGGACGAACCCGGCTCTGGTGGTCCTGGGGGGAGAGTTGAACGGGGGTCAACAATCCCCCGTGGACCAATCAGAGCCCGCCAAGCACAATTTTTTTGTTTATTTATTTTAAGCTAGAAAATGATCGAATTAATAAAAACTTAAAACATAAAAAATATTTATTTTACTTTTTTCTATTTTTTGTGATTTTTAATTAATTTTTCAAAATAAAAATAGGTATTTACACTATGTATCTATATATAGGTATATGTACAATATAGGGTTTTTTTATTTTGATTTTTAATTTATTATTTTTATACAATTTTATTACCATTTTATATTTTATTTATTTATATCATAAAATAAGGAATAAAAAGATATTTTTATTTTATTTTTATTATTTATATACATAGGTGAAATAAATACATATGTACATTTATATACATGGTATATTTATAAAGTATTTTTAATTTTTTTTATTTTGTTCTTTTTATTTTGTTTTTTTTGTTTTAATTTATTTTATTTATTTACACTATAAGTCATAGAATATGTACAAGATTTTTGGACATTTATTTGTAAGGTTAAATAAATAAATATGAGTGGACTATATACATGAGTGATGTTTTTGTTTTCTTTTTAATTTTTATATTTTTATCTTGATTTTATGTTTATAAATATTTACAAATATCTACAAACCTATTTTAATCTATTTTTGGGAGTAAAATATTTTTATTTTATTTACATAGATATTTACACACATGAGCCCCTATCTCCCTCTACTTTGGCTTTTATGCGGTCAGGCCCATGCTGAGCCCTCCCTTGGGTTAGGTTGCTCAATATTTATTCTAAATATTTCCCTCTTTTTCTTTTTAATCTTTATTCTTTTATTTTTGCACAAAAACATGCTAATTATAGGTTTTTACACAATGCATGCTTTTGGTAATTATTTGTATTTACATGAATATACATGCATTTGCAAAGGTTTTTGTAGCTAAAATATAAGAATAAAGAGTGATGAGTGGGTATTCATCACCCCCCCCTATACTTAACTTTTGCTAGTCCCTTAGCAAACACTTATTTGAAAAAGAAGTGAAAAAGAAAGAAAGAAAAAGAAAAATAGAGGAATATACATGGATCAAGGTTGAATATTAAACTTTCCTTCATTAAATTGAATTATGGAGCTCGATCAGATCTTTGGATTATTAATGTGTCGGAACCTTTTTACACTTAAGCTTAAAACTCAACAGTCTCTAAGTTCCACCAATCTATGGACAAGACTCCTCAGTAAACCAGATCAGAACAAGTCTACATACACAAACTCTAATGACCATGAATCTTTCCACGCAGTGTAAGTGATATGTAGCTCCCCACCTCAGAAGTAACAAAGAAACAACCTCCCTCAACCTGGTAACTCTAATGCCTCGGTCTAGCAACTCTTTCCTCGAGAAGCGGGGTATTCCCTTCTAAGTTCAAGTGCAACCGGCTCAAGAAGAGGGGGAAGAAATATAGACTTTTGGGAGCTCAGCCAGTGTAGCTAAGTCTCCCGCTGCAAGCTTCATGAGATGTAACATGGATACCATAAGCTTTTGCTTTATTTGACTATATACACTCCGGTGGGGTTATTAAATTTTCAATCCGACCCACCACTTTTTTGGAGTTCCTTTTTTTCAAGTGCCTCTGTACAACATATCTATATAGTGCAGCATATAAACAAGAAATTTTCCTCTAGAGCCAGTAGACTATCCCTCTTTTGAAGCTTTATTGCAATACACGGCTTCTGTCTTTAGCCTTCATCACCACTAGACCAAGTTGAGGCGCACTTCCTTCACTAGAAGAAGAAGAGAGGTTCCGCCTAGAAGTACTACCCTCATATGCTACCCCAAGCCAAAGGAAACTGCCTCCTCACCACCTCATCCGTGGAGAGCCATGTGTAAAGTGCTGGTGCAAGTCAAGCCATTGTCTCTAAGAGTCATGCGTGTGTTGTTAAGTGCTCTACTTAGGCTCATCAAGATGACATATTCTCATAGCCTAGTGGACTCAAAGGATTAAGTCCTTATGGACCTGAAAAGCCTTAACCCTAAGCCCTATAAGGTTCCTCTTAGAATTAGGTGGATTAAGATCTTAATCAAGCTCCATTTCTCAATTTAATTCCAGGCTAGTTTAAATGTCAACTATCATCCAGGAAAAACTATATACATATATACACAAAGATGCTATTTACAAATATTTACAATCGTGCAAAATTTTTGAAAAATGTTTTGAAATCATGAATGGATGGATGCATGAAGTGCAAGTTTTGCAAAAGTATTTACAAACATTTACACAAGATTTTTGCAAACTTTTGATTTTCAAGACATTTTGGAAAAATTTTGTACTATATACATAATTTTGATAAGAAAATATTTACACAAACTTTACACAAAAACTGTTTTAAAAAAACAATTTTACAAAAATAATTTTGTACACTAGCTCTGTATGTGCAAATAAAAGAATGATTATTTACAGGAAAATTTTTTAATTTTTGTGATTTTTAAGGTTTTTAGACATTTTATTTATTGACACACTCACACAAAGTACGAGTTATGGCTAAAGTATATATGAAATATATACACACCCCCCTATACTTTGCTCGAACGATGTCCTCAGAGTGATCAAGAGCGATAAAGAAGACATAACTCGTGCTTAGTAACAGGGAAGTGAAAAGGAATGGCTAGATACAGAGATGAATGAATGAATAGAATGAGGAGAACTCGGTGGTTTCCCCCTATACTTAGGATTAAATAATCCTAAGTATAGCAAGCTGTACATGAAGGGAAATCCGAGTGAAGAATGTACAGAGTCTGCCCCCCTATACTTAGGGTCAAATATCCCTAAGTATAGGCAGCAAAACAGGGGTAGCAAGACAGGAAGAAAATCGACACATATATGCAAGGTGGAAGGGCATCACTCCCCCTATACTTAAGGTGAAGCACCTTAAGTATAGGAAACACAACAGAAGTGATGAAACAGAACGAATGAACAACCCGGTGTTTCCACCCCCCCTATACTTAGGATGAGGAATATCCTAAGTATAGCAAAGATAATCCTAGGCGAGACCTGGGGTGAAAATAAGAACGGAAGACAGAAAGATCAAACTAAGACAAAACACGTATATACAACAAAGTACAATGTTGAGGTGCCTCTCAACAAGCGCTAGATTTTACGCCCCTAGCTGGGCGCAAAGGCTAGGATAATGCAGTATCAAGGTTCAGGACGGCATCGATAAGTCGAATGACGTACTGTCGTCGCAATCTCAGTATGGGAACTGCGACGAACTCAACAGTGTAAACAAAGACACGCAGGTATGCAATCAAGCGGGTGTCTGCTACCGGCCAGTGATATGGAAATAAGTGATTGGGATCCGGTAGCACAAAAGAAATCAGTGGCTGTTTAACCCAAAAATCGGTGATCTTAAGTTCCACACAAGGCGGGAACTCAGTCGCTGAATCGACCACACGAAATTCGGATTAAAACAACAATTAACCCACAACAAGTAAATCAAGCAATGAAAGTAAATGTGCGGAGTTAAAATTTATTATAACTCTACAACAAGATGTGTATAGGTGCAAGTATTGTAGAGGTCGAACACAGGGAGCAGACAGGTAGATCGGGGCACAAGTGCTCAAAAATGTGTGTGAAAGTGATCAAAGTGTCTATCTATGCTATTTTTTTTGTGGGTTTTCAATTTTATATTTTTTTATTTAATTTTTGATTTTATATTTTTGTATTTTGATTTTTAATTTACTGATTTTTATTTTCGTTTTATATTATATATTTTTTTATTTTCTTTTTTAATATTGGAAAATAAAGACAATGTAATAAAAGAGAGAAAGAGATATTTATAAAAATAGATAAAAATATCCAAAAATTAGCAAATAAAGTCTTTTTGGTCTTTTTATACTTTTTTACTGTTTTTGTGATTTTTGGGTAATTTTTAGAATGTTTTTGGTATTTTTATTTATCAAAATAAAGAAAACAGTGGCAAAAAGTTGCTGGCCGAAATTAAAATGAGGATGAAAATATCAAATGGTGTCCAAAATTCCTCAAATTAATTTTAATTGAAAGATAATAAATCAAAGAAGATACAGAAACTGAAATTGTATTTTTTTGGATTTTTATAGAATTTTTAAGATTTTTATGAAGGTTTTTAGAGTTTTATAATTTTTAGGCGTTTTGTTTTGTATTTTTTAGTGATTTTTGGTCTGGAGCTAAATGATACTAAAAGACACAAAATATATTTTTTTTGGGATTTTTCTGGAGTGTATTTATATTTTTTAGTGATTTTCTAATGCAAACAGTGCTGAAAATGACTATTTTTGATTTTTAATAAATAATAAAATGCAATAATTACGAAAAATAAAAATATGGTGATGAACTACTATGCAACAGAGACCTAAGTCAATTTTTGTGGATTTTTTTAGTGATTTAAAGATGCATGCAAAAAATTAGAGATGACAGCAAGAAAACACACACGGCCAGGGGCATTTATGTAATATGCAAGAAATCCAGGGGCACGAATGAAATCTGTCAACGAAAATACAACAGGATTAAATACTTTCAAGACCAAATAGCATCACCCCAAAACTCGAGGGGCTTCTCCTGCAAAAATGCCAGGTCACATGCGTCGAGCACGTGCCTGGCAGAGACGAAACCACAATATACAAAACGTTCAGGGGCGAGTTCGCAAATGTTACAAAAAACTATTAAAGGCCGAGGAATGTTTAACTGTTAATAATTAAATACAAAAAATGCTTGGGGTGTATGTAGCAAAATACCCAAGCCTCAGCTGGATCAAACGGTTGTCCTTCAATCACTAATGCCACGCGTCAGACGCACAACGCGCGATACCCGTTCGAACCTGCGGCCTTGATTAGATCCCACCAGCCGATCTAACGGCTGGTGTCAGTAGTAATCCGAGGGCCGCTGGAGACCTGGAAGACCCCCCCGTAATCGGACGGCACAGGGGTTTGATGGAAGAACACGGTGAAGGTCTCGAGCCTGGCGGGGTCTAATCCGCCAAGGCTCGCTCCTCCGCGCCGCTAGGGCCTTCCCGAAGGTCGTGCCTGACGCCTAAAGCCTCCCCGCGGATCCCAGGTGGCTGATACAGGGACGAAAACCACGGAATGGCCTCCTCCCTTTGCGAGACAGCTCCGGCGGACCTGGAGATTTGCGGGCAAAAAGGTGAGGCACAAGTGCCTCTCTTGGGACCTGCAAGGAAAAGAAAAGCACACAGCAGTACACGTATGCAAGCCCAGGTCGTATTGGCGAGCGGAGGTGGTGGATGGCGCGGTGGTGGGGTGAAACTGGTGGTCGGAGCTCGAGAGCTCCGGCGAGGAGTTTGATGCGCAATCTATACTAATGGTGCGACTAAATGTAAAGAAGAGTGCACGAAATTAAAGCTAGAGGCTACAGCTACTCAATAAGCAAGAAAAACAAGAAAGAAATGACCTCGAGGGCTGAGGCGAGCCCAAGGTGGACCTCAACGGCGGCGACCCACCGGAGGTGGTGGAACGACTCCTTCAACTCGTCGAAGACCTCCCCGGATAGCTGGAGGGAGTGCTGTCACCACGCCCAGTCCGGAGCTAGGGCTTGGGAGGCTTCAAGCGGGTCAAAGAAGGTTCAAAGGTTGGAGCGTGTTTTGGGTGGTCTTTTGAAAGATGGCTCTGGGGCGACTTTCGAGGAGGCGTCACGGGTGTTCCTTCGATCCAATCCCCGAGATGATGCATGGGCGAGCTAGGTGGATCAGAGGTCTTCAACTTCGCAGAAGGGACCGAGGCCAATCGGTGAAAGATTTGGCCTGGAAAAATCCGCGAAGTTCAAGGAAAATGCAATTCTGACATGTACAGACCTTGGTCAGAGAGCTGACCAAGGTCAACCAAGGGCTGAAGCTGGTTGGTCCACGTGGACCAACCAGAAAAACCTTGGAAAAAATGTTTTATTAATTCCTTTTAAAATAGAAAATGAATTAATTAAATCTTGGTTATAAAATAAAAAATGTTTAAAATTTTATAAATTATTTTATTATAATTTTTATTTATTTTTATGAGACATATTTTTACAAGTTTGCATTTATACCCTTATAGGTATCTATATCTATGTATTTAAGTATTTTTATTTTTATTTAGGTATTTTATTTTTATTATAAAATTATAGAATACTTTTTTTTCTACACGAATATATTTTTATTTTATTTTTCTGATTTAATTTGTATAATTAATAAAATACCAGTATGTTTTGTATAGGTATATGTACAGGTTATGTATCTATGTATTTTACTTTTAAGTATTTTATTTTTGGTTTGTATTTAGGTTTTATTCTTATTTTAATGTACATAATTATTATAAGTAATATTTACACCATTATAGAAATATAAAAATGAATAAATAATGAATAAAGAATAAATTGAATATTTTATTCGGTACACTGTACAACGAGGGTCCAAAACTCAACTTTCAAACCGTAGCTCCGCCAAATGCGAAACTACCGCCATTAAATAGCTTATTTTCTTCTATGTACAATTAAAGGTGAGTATGCTGCATTTGGAGTTTTTATTTGTGAGATATGGGTCTGGGAAGTTGGCATTCTAGATTTTTATTCAGACCATAACTTTTTATCTGTACATTATTTTTCTGTGAAATCGATTTTGTATTTTTCTTTATTTTATTATCTACAACTTTCATGTACAAAGTTTCTTTATTTGATGTATAAAAAGTGGAACCAAAAATAGGTCCCAAAATGAATGAAGAATGAATTAATAATTATAGGTATTTGGCCCTTATCTCCCCCTACTTTATTCCTTGTCGACCTATTCATCAAGATGCCTAGGTCTCGGGGTTTAGGGTCATAAAATATTTACAATATTTTATTCTTTTTCTTTTCTTTTCTTTATTCTATAATTTTGGCATTAAAAACCGTATTTTATACAATATTTACACACATATGCATGAATGCTAAAATACATGAATTAGCTCTATTTACACGCATTTACTAGGGTTTTTAAGGCCAAAATGATAGAATAAAGATGATGAAACGTGGCTTCATCATCCCCCTATACTTTACCATTGCTAGTCCCTAGCAAACACTTATGCAATAAGTGCAAAAAGAAAAAGAAAGAAAAGAAAAAGAAGAAATGTGGATTAAGTTTAATTATCAAACTTGTCTTCACAAAATCAAAGTTTGGAGCTTAAGTCGGACCTTTGGAATTTTAGTGCGGTCGGAACCTTAATGAGAACCAAATTTGAAATCCAACAGTCCTTGAGAATCCCAAAACTCTGTCCAAGTCTCCTCAATAGCCAGGTCAGAAATACTTCAACTCATACGCAAACTATTACGACTATGAATCTGACTCGTACAGTGTAAGTGATATGTAGCTCCCCACCTCAGAAGTGACAAAGAAACAACCTCCCCCAACCTGGTAACTCTAATGCCTCGGTCTAGCAACTCTTTCCTCGAGAAGCGGGGTATTCCCTTCTAAGTTCAAGTGCAACCGGCTCAAGAAGAGGGGGAAGAAGTATAGACTTTTGGGAGCTCAACCAGTGTAGCTAAGTCTCCCGCTGCAAGCTTCATGAGATGTGACATGGATACCATAAGCTTTTGCTTTATTGGACTATATACACTCCGGTGGGGTTATTAAATGTTCAATCCGACCCACCACTTTTTTTTGGAGTTCTTTTTTTTCTTCTTCTTTTTTTTTTCAATTGCATCTGTACAACATATCTACATGGTGCAGCATATATACAAGAAATTTTCCTCTTGAGCCAGTAGACTATCCCTCTTTTGAAGCTTTATTGCAACCCACGGCTTCTGTCTTTAGCCTTCATCACCACTAGACCAAGTTGAGGTGCACTTCCTTCACTATAAGAAGAAGAGAGGTTCCGCCTAGAAGTACTACCCTCCTATGCTACCCCAAGCCAAAGGAAACTGCCTCCTCACCACCTCATTCGTGGAGAGCTATGTGAAAGGTGCAGGTGTCCAAGTTAGGTCATTATCAACAAGAGTCGTGCGTGTGCTCTGAAATACTCTACTTAGGCAGTCAAGAATACATTGAACCAAGTCCCGTGATCCTCAAAGAATTAAGTCAACTAGACCTGAAGTACCTCAAACCCAGTTCCTATAAGGTTCCTGTTATTAGGTAGATTATAAGGTCCAATCAAGCTCCAATCTCCGGGTTTTACTTAGACTTGTTCAACTGTCAAACTCAATCCGAAAAATGCTCATGCTATGCTATGAAAGAGATATTTTTGTGATGCAATTTTCAAGATTTTGAACTTTTTATGGATTTTTGAAAAGATGATGCATGCGTATGGAGATGCATTTTTTTGTATTTTTCAAAAAGATCTTTCAAATGTTTTTTTGGATTTTAGTTTTGCAAATGTTTTTGGGATTTGAAAACAAAACGTTTTGGCTGAAAACTTGGTGAAAACTATGTACACGGGAGTGCTTCTTATATATACAAGAAGTGGATTTTAAGAATTCACAAGGGTAAGTGATCAATTTTATACATATATATAGGTAGTGGATTTTGGTGTGATGTTAGTATTCCTCAAACTTATTTGACACAAGGTTTTTCAAACAATTTTTTGAAAACTATAGTCCAAAATAATTTTTACAATCATTTTTGCAAACATGTACACACATTTGAAAATCTTTTTGCAAAGGTTTTCCAAACAGTATGTATAGATTTTTCAAATATTTCTGCAACCATTTTTCAAACCATTTGCAAATCATTTTTCAAACATTTTATTTCACACAAAGAAAATAAATTTTACAAACCACACTTTTTACACAGGTTGAAAACATGTAACAAAATATTTTCAAAATAGTTTTCAATAGATGTTCACAAAGATTTTCAAACTATTTTTCAAACATTTTGCAAAAAACATTTTCACCTGATTTATAAATCAGTAATTACAAAAAGAATTTGAGGAATAATAACACCTTTTTAGTAAAGAATTTGTAATGAATTTTAATGAATTATTAGCCATATTTTTAAGAAAATACGAAAGTACGAGTTATGGCTAAAGTATATACACAGTATATACGACCCCCCTATACTTAGCTTGAGCTATGTCCTCATAGATCGGAGAGAAAAGATAAGACATAACTCGTACTAAGTATAGACAAGTCTAAAGAATAAATAAATGAAGGAATGGATGAATGAATGAGAAGTTGACCGTCCCCCCTATACTTAGGATCAAATAATCCTAAGTATAGCAGACTGTACACAAAGTAGGGAGGGTCAAGGGTGGGAATGAACAGATCCTACTCAGACTGTCTCCCCCTATACTTAGGGTAAGATATCCCTAAGTATAGACAAGGAGAGGAGACAATGAAGAGGATCGAAAAGAATAGAGAAACTCGGGGTGCACACCCCCCTATACTTAGGACAAAGTACGTCCTAAGTATGGAAAACTGTCTACAAGGGCGGTACCTTTTTGATAGATGAAGAAGATAGAATAGGAAAAGAAGAAAAGAAGAAAAGAAGAAAATAAATCGGAAGATGGAATAGATCATGGGGATGTACACACCACTCCCCCTATACTTAGGGTAGAAGAAGCCCTAAGTATAGGCAACAACAGGAGTGATGACACTGAGCGACAAAAGAGCACTCGGCTCGTCCACCCCTCCTAAACGTAGGACAAAGTGCGTCCTAAGCTAGGCAAACACGAGAATGGGAGGACGAGCAATACGGAAGAGAGACGGAGGTATACAACACGAATGTACAACAGGATGGATGTACAGAGGGTCAAGAAGGTAGAAAGCGAACCTTCTTGCGGGACCGCTGAGGAATAGATCTGGTATGGTGCAGGTCGACATCGGGGTCCACAGTGGATGGAAGCTGATCAGGGTCGACAGAGTGAAGGTCCTCAGAGGCCCTAGGGTGTGAAGGCACAGACGGTGTAGTGAAAGAAGTGCGGCTAGGTCCGGCCTTGGGAGTCTCGCTGATATCAAAGTGGAATGGGACGAACTCATCATCATCGGAAGTAGTGTACTCAGAGTCGTCCTGCGAGGAGTCATCCAGGTCAAAACCAAAAGGCACAAAATCATTGGTGGAAGTAGTCGAGCTCTGTTCGTCCTCTATAATCTCAACTGGATCATATTTCTCATCAAAAGATCCGAATTTCTGAAGAAAAGCAACTAAATCAAATTCGCCCTTAGTCTCATCAGCATCTACATGGACAGGAGCGGACCCATCAGTGGAAGTAGTCAAAGCATGTCCGTCCTGTATAGTCTCTAAACCTGCCCTCCGCTCAATGGTATCGATCGTGTAAATCCCGCGGATGTCATCAACTCATCGCCAATCACAGGAAGCAGAAACTCCCAGGTCTATGCTTTCCGAGCTTTCCTCCTTGGAGAGGAATTCTCGGGTCTCATCATCGGTCATAAAGAAGGTCTCTCTGATATCCTCATATAGATCATAGTCCTCGGGGTCAGCCAAGATAGGTGAAGTCATATTAGGTGCAGGTCTCTGGTCGGTAGTAGGTGCGGTGATCAACGCTTCGCTCTCGTCAGCAGGACGGAAGCGAATCTCTCCTGATCCGTAATCAATAACGACCCTCGCAGAGGCGAGGAATGGTCGTCCCAGGATGATTGGAGAGTGCTCCCCAGTGGAGGTCTCCATGGGCAATACAACAAAATCAACGTGATAGCTCATGCCCTGAATCGAGATGACGGCGTTTTCAAGGATACCCTTCGGCCTCTTTATTGATCCATCAGCAAACTGTACGATCATCCTGGTCTTCTTGAGAGGCCCTATGTGAAGAGACTGTACCAACGAGAAGGGTATGATGCTAATCGAAGCACCGCCGTCTAGGAGAGTGTGATCACAAGTATGGTCAGAGATGGTGCAGCTAATGAAAGGTGTGGCAGTGTTCCTCTTCTTAGGAATGGGACGGTGTGTGATGGGGTGGGCAGTGGCCATGGTCAAGATATGACGCTCAGATCTGCTCCTCCGCTTTCTCTTCTTGGGAAGAGGAGCAGATAAATCGGTCATGGCCTGCTGAAGTGGGGCACGGATAATCTCATGTATGGTGGCCACCACTTCGGGTTCAGTCAGCATTTTTTTGAATTTTTGGACCTCCTCCATACAAGGGAGGAAGTCGGAATCAGCATATACACGAGGCATGCCAAGAGCAGTCTGTACAGCGGCATCCTCGGGGTCAAAGGTGGGACCGGGTGTGAATGCAGGTGTGGTCAAAAAGTCAGGCAAGTGGGCGCTCTCCTCACAGTCTGGCTCGATCATGTGTCTCCCGAAATCTTTTTGTGTTTTTAAATTTTTCTCATTTTTTTGTATTTTTGGCGATTGCAAGCTCTCATGGAAATCCTCGAGTGAACCCATATCATCAAATGGTGGAATATCATGGTCGCTCTTATTTGTACTAGTGAGGGTGTCAATCCTCTGTCTCATATGATCCATCATCTGGGTCAAGTGCTCAAGGGTGGACTCCATGAAAGGTGACTCCATCAGCTC
The DNA here is from genome assembly GCA_037367405.1 of Ottelia alismoides. Lineage (NCBI taxonomy): Eukaryota > Viridiplantae > Streptophyta > Magnoliopsida > Alismatales > Hydrocharitaceae > Ottelia > Ottelia alismoides. The sequence goes on along the minus strand of JAZKJV010003173.1, from coordinate 495,174 downwards.
AGTCTCGGGTGGATGTGAAGGTGGAGGCGGATAATACACAGGTGGAGGTGGGTGTGGGTAGAAATCCGAGTCCTGATACTGTGGCTGAGGCGGATATGTACAAAAGTCAGGAGCAAAGTCCTCCTGGAAAAAAGGAGGTGGACCGGCTGGAGTGAATGAGGGATCCGCAAAGTCCGAATAAAATACGCTCCAGGGGTCCATCTCGAAAATAAAAGATAATGATCGGGAGAGCACGATGGTCAAGTCAAGAGAAGTGGAGAGAAGGCGCAAATGCGCAGAGGCGATCTAGAATGCACACAACAGTCATAGACAAAAATGAAAACAAGACAAACCCTCAATTCACCTACTCAACTCGGTAGAGACCACAAGGACGGTCTTTTTATCTTGTTTGTTTTAGAGTTAGGTGAGAAGTCCAAAAGTTACACAAACACTTAGGGGCTCAATGGGATTTGGGCACTAATCCTTAGTGTGTGCGCGAGCAAGTAAAACGAAGACAATGAGGGGATTACTCGCCCCAAGACAAATTTTTCTTTTTGGTGGTTTTTAGGGTCAAGTAATATTAGCAGTCCCAATTTTATGGATTATCACTTTTTTTGGATTTTTAATGAAAAATGCACGATCCTAACGGGGAGTCAATTCCTTTGAGCACCTAGGTTGGCAAAATCAGAGGGAGAGTCGGAAAAGCAATGCAAGCGGCAAATAATGATGGATGTTAAAGCGTAAATGCTCACCTTGCCTCCAGCACTCTACATGCAAGGATGCTCAGCAGAATTGAAACCTATCTATATGCAAATGCAAAGCCGATGAAATCGCCCTAAGTTCAGAAATTGCTATTATCGTGAAGAACCACAAGTCGGCCACTTATCTTCAACCTAAGAGTCCGGTCTTGGCTTACCCCTCCTCTTCTCGACACACTCGAGTTCAGGAGGAGCGCTTGATGGGGCTCGCTCACGGCACACGGGTTAAGAGATAAATGAACAGACTGTTTTAAATTTGACTAAGTCCAAACGAGTCTATAGATACATGCAAGATATTAAGTGTTTGGCCTTAGTCTATCGCAAGCAATCCTAAAACTAGGGGCTCAATCACACAAAATAAGGAAAACAAAATCAGAAAACAAAATAAGAAAAAGGCGATGAAAACCGATGAAAAGCCACGGTGAGCCCCCAAGTGTACAAACACTTGAAAATTGGGCCCGAAAGTCCAGTCCTGAGTACCTGTATTATTACAATAAAAGAAGGTCTCTCTCTCTCTCACTGAAATTACACAAATAATGCACAAAAAATGCTCAAAAATGTGCTTGTCTTCTCAAATCCTCCAAGCCTCCTTTGATGCTAGGTCGGCAAGCTGACGCCGGCTTCACGTGGGTGCGTAGGCGCCTAGGGTAGAGCGCCTCCCTCGATCCGCGGTTCCTCGCACAAAGTCAACAAGAGAGGGTGATTAGACAAGTAAGACAATTATATCAAATAAATGAGCAAATGAATAAGGAAAGAATAGGCAAATAATCACAAACACAAGCAAAAACCCGAACTACGCGTTGTTGCTCCCCGGCAACGGCGCCATTTGTTTAACCCAAAAATCGGTGATCTTAAGTTCCACGTAAGGCGGGAACTCAGTCGCTGAATCGACCACACGAAATTCGGATTAAAACAACAATTAACCCACAACAAGTAAATCAAGCAATGAAAGTAAATGTGCAGAGTTAAAATTTATTATAACTCTACAACAAGATGTGTATAGGTGCAAGTATTGTAGAGGTCGAACACAGGGAGCAGACAGGTAGATCGGGGCACAAGTGCTCAAAAATGTGTGTGAAAGTGATCAAAGTGTCTATCTATGCTATTTTTTGTGGGTTTTTAATTTTATATTTTTTTATTTAATTTTTGATTTTATATTTTTGTATTTTGATTTTTAATTTACTGATTTTTATTTTCGTTTTATATTATATATTTTTTTATTTTCTTTTTCAATATTGGAAAATAAAGACAATGTAATAAAAGAGAGAAAGAGATATTTATAAAAATAGATAAAAATATCCAAAAATTAGCAAATAAAGTCTTTTTGGTCTTTTTATACTTTTTTACTGTTTTTGTGATTTTTGGGTAATTTTTAGAATGTTTTTGGTATTTTTATTTGTCAAAATAAAGAAAACAGTGGCAAAAAGTTGCTGGCCGAAATTAAAATGAGGATGAAAAATATCAAATGGTGTCCAAAATTCCTTAAATTAATTTTAATTGAAAGATAATAAATCAAAGCAGATACAGAAACTGAAATTGTATTTTTTGGATTTTTATAGAATTTTTAAGATTTTTATGAAGGTTTTTAGAGTTTTATAATTTTTAGGCGTTTTGTTTTGTATTTTTTAGTGATTTTTGGTCTGGAGCTAAATGATACTAAAAGACACAAAATATATTTTTTTGGGATTTTTCTGGAGTGTATTTATATTTTTTAGTGATTTTCTAATGCAAACAGTGCTGAAAATGACTATTTTTGATTTTTAATAAATAATAAAATGCAATAATTACGAAAAATAAAAATATGGTGATGAACTACTATGAAACAGAGACCTAAGTCAATTTTTTTGGATTTTTTTTAGTGATTTAAAGATGCATGCAAAAAATTAGAGATGACAGCAAGAAAACACACACGGCCAGGGGCATTTATGTAATATGAAAGAAATCCAGGGGCACGAATGAAATCTGTCAACGAAAATACAACAGGATTAAATACTTTCAAGACCAAATAGCATCACCCCAAAACTCGAGGGGCTTCTCCTGCAAAAATGCCAGGTCACATGCGTCGAACACGTGCCTGGCAGAGACGAAACCACAATATACAAAACGTTCAGGGGCGAGTTCGCAAATGTTACAAAAAACTATTAAAGGCCGAGGAATGTTTAACTGTTAATAATTAAATACAAAAAATGCTTGGGGTGTATGTAGCAAAATACCCAAGCCTCAGCTGGATCAAACGGTTGTCCTTCAATCACTAATGCCACGCGTCAGACGCACAACGCGCGATACCTGTTCGAACCTGCGGCCTTGATTAGATCCCACCAGCCGATCTAACGGCTGGTGTCAGTAGTAATCCAAGGGCCGCTGGAGACCTGGAAGACCCCCCCGTAATCGGACGGCACAGGGGTTTGATGGAAGAACACGGTGAAGGTCTCGAGCCTGGCGGGGTCTAATCCGCCAAGGCTCGCTCCTCCGCGCCGCTAGGGCCTTCCCGAAGGTCGTGCCTGACGCCTAAAGCCTCCCCGCGGATCCCAGGTGGCTGATACAGGGACGAAAACCACGGAATGGCCTCCTCCCTTTGCGAGACAGCTCCGGCGGACCTGGAGATTTGCGGGCAAAAAGGTGAGGCACAAGTGCCTCTCCTGGGACCTGCAAGGAAAAGAAAAGCACACAGCAGTACACGTATGCAAGCCCAGGTCGTATTGGCGAGCGGAGGTGGTGGATGGCGCGGTGGTGGGGTGAAACTGGTGGCCGGAGCTCGAGAGCTCCGGCGAGGAGTTTGATGCGCAATCTATACTAATGGTGCGACTAAATGTAAAGAAGAGTGCACGAAATTAAAGCTAGAGGCTACAGCTACTCAATAAGCAAGAAAAACAAGAAAGAAATGACCTCGAGGGCTGAGGCGAGCCCAAGGTGGACCTCGACGGCGGCGACCCACCGGAGGTGGTGGAACTAATCCTTCAACTCGTCGAAGACCTCCCCGGATAGCTGGAGGGAGTGCTGTCACCACGCCCAGTCCGGAGCTAGGGCTTGGGAGGCTTCAAGCGGGTCAAAGAAGGTTCAAAGGTTGGAGCGTGTTTTGGGTGGTCTTTTGAAAGATGGCTCTGGGGCGACTTTCGAGGAGGCGTCACGGGTGTTCCTTCGATCCAATCCCCGAGATGATGCATGGGCGAGCTAGGTGGATCAGAGGTCTTCAACTTTGCAGAAGGGACCGAGGCCAATCGGTGAAAGATTTGGCCTGGAAAAATCCGCGAAGTTCAAGGAAAATGCAATTCTGACATGTACAGACCTTGGTCAGAGAGCTGACCAAGGTCAACCAAGGGCTGAAGCTGGTTGGTCCACGTGGACCAACCAGAAAAACCTTGGAAAAAATGTTTTATTAATTCCTTTTAAAATAGAAAATGAATTAATTAAATCTTGGTTATAAAATAAAAAATGTTTAAAATTTTATAAATTATTTTATTATAATTTTTATTTATTTTTATGAGACATATTTTTACAAGTTTGCATTTATACCCTTATAGGTATCTATATCTATGTATTTAAGTATTTTTATTTTTATTTAGGTATTTTATTTTTATTATAAAATTATAGAATACTTTTTTTTCTACACGAATATATTTTTATTTTATTTTTCTGATTTAATTTGTATAATTAATAAAATACCAGTATGTTTTGTATAGGTATATGTACAGGTTATGTATCTATGTATTTTACTTTTAAGTATTTTATTTTTGGTTTGTATTTAGGTTTTATTCTTATTTTAATGTACATAATTATTATAAGTAATATTTACAACATTATAGAAATATAAAAATGAATAAATAATGAATAAAGAATAAATTGAATATTTTATTCGGTACACTGTACAACGAGGGTCCAAAACTCAACTTTCAAACCGTAGCTCCGCCAAATGCGAAACTACCGCCATTAAATAGCTTATTTTCTTCTATGTACAATTAAAGGTGAGTATGCTGCATTTGGAGTTTTCATTTGTGAGATATGGGTCTGGGAAGTTGGCATTCTAGATTTTTATTCAGACCATAACTTTTTATCTGTACATTATTTTTCTGTGAAATCGATTTTGTATTTTTCTTTATTTTATTATCTACAACTTTCATGTACAAAGTTTCTTTATTTGATGTATAAAAAGTGGAACCAAAAATAGGTCCCAAAATGAATGAAGAATGAATTAATAATTATAGGTATTTGGCCCTTATCTCCCCCTACTTTATTCCGTGTCGACCTATTCATCAAGATGCCTAGGTCTCGGGGTTTAGGGTCATAAAATATTTACAATATTTTATTCTTTTTCTTTTCTTTTCTTTATTCTATAATTTTGGCATTAAAAACCGTATTTTATACAATATTTACACACATATGCATGAATGCTAAAATACATGAATTAGCTCTATTTACACGCATTTACTAGGGTTTTTAAGGCCAAAATGATAGAATAAAGATGATGAAACGTGGCTTCATCATCCCCCTATACTTTACCTTTGCTAGTCCCTAGCAAACACTTATGCAATAAGTGCAAAAAGAAAAAGAAAGAAAAGAAAAAGAAGAAATGTGGATTAAGTTTAATTATCAAACTTGTCTTCACAAAATCAAAGTTTGGAGCTTAAGTCGGACCTTTAGAATTTTAGTGCGGTCGGAACCTTAATGAGAACCAAATTTGAAATCCAACAGTCCTTGAGAATCTCAAAACTCTGTCCAAGTCTCCTCAATAGCCAGGTCAAAAATACTTCAACTCATACGCAAACTCTTACGACTATGAATCTGACTCGTACAGTGTAAGTGATATGTAGCTCCCCACCTCAGAAGTGACAAAGAAACAACCTCCCCCAACCTGGTAACTCTAATGCCTCGGTCTAGCAACTCTTTCCTCGAGAAGCGGGGTATTCCCTTCTAAGTTCAAGTGCAACCGGCTCAAGAAGAGGGGGAAGAAGTATAGACTTTTGGGAGCTCAACCAGTGTAGCTAAGTCTCCCGCTGCAAGCTTCATGAGATGTGACATGGATACCATAAGCTTTTGCTTTATTGGACTATATACACTCCGGTGGGGTTATTAAATGTTCAATCCGACCCACCACTTTTTTTTTGAGTTCTTTTTTTTTCTTCTTCTTTTTTTTTCAATTGCATCTGTACAACATATCTACATGGTGCAGCATATATACAAGAAATTTTCCTCTTGAGCCAGTAGACTATCCCTCTTTTGAAGCTTTATTGCAACCCACGGCTTCTGTCTTTAGCCTTCATCACCACTAGACCAAGTTGAGGTGCACTTCCTTCACTATAAGAAGAAGAGAGGTTCCGCCTAGAAGTACTACCCTCCTATGCTACCCCAAGCCAAAGGAAACTGCCTCCTCACCACCTCATTCGTGGAGAGCTATGTGAAAGGTGCAGGTGTCCAAGTTAGGTCATTATCAACAAGAGTCGTGCGTGTGCTCTGAAATACTCTACTTAGGCAGTCAAGAATACATTGAACCAAGTCCCGTGATCCTCAAAGAATTAAGTCAACTAGACCTGAAGTACCTCAAACCCAGTTCCTATAAGGTTCCTGTTATTAGGTAGATTATAAGGTCCAATCAAGCTCCAATCTCCGGGTTTTACTTAGACTTGTTCAACTGTCAAACTCAATCCGAAAAATGCTCATGCTATGCTATGAAAGAGATATTTTTGTGATGCAATTTTCAAGATTTTGAACTTTTTATGGATTTTTGAAAAGATGATGCATGCGTATGGAGATGCATTTTTTTGTATTTTTCAAAAAGATCTTTCAAATGTTTTTTTGGATTTTAGTTTTGCAAATGTTTTTGGGATTTGAAAACAAAACGTTTTGGCTGAAAACTTGGTGAAAACTATGTACACGGGAGTGCTTCTTATATATACAAGAAGTGGATTTTAAGAATTCACAAGGGTAAGTGATCAATTTTATACATATATATAGGTAGTGGATTTTGGTGTGATGTTAGTATTCCTCAAACTTATTTGACACAAGGTTTTTCAAACAATTTTTTGAAAACTATAGTCCAAAATAATTTTTACAATCATTTTTGCAAATATGTACACACATTTGAAAATCTTTTTGCAAAGGTTTTCCAAACAGTATGTATAGATTTTTCAAATATTTCTGCAACCATTTTTCAAACCATTTGCAAATCATTTTTCAAACATTTTATTTCACACAAAGAAAATAAATTTTACAAACCACACTTTTTACACAGGTTGAAAACATGTAACAAAATATTTTCAAAATAGTTTTCAATAGATGTTCACAAAGATTTTCAAACTATTTTTCAAACATTTTCAAAAAACATTTTCACCTGATTTATAAATCAGTAATTACAAAAAGAATTTGAGGAATAATAACACCTTTTTAGTAAAGAATTTGTAATGAATTTTAATGAATTATTAGCCATATTTTTAAGAAAATACGAAAGTACGAGTTATGGCTAAAGTATATACACAGTATATACGACCCCCCTATACTTAGCTTGAGCTATGTCCTCATAGATCGGAGAGAAAAGATAAGACATAACTCGTACTAAGTATAGACAAGTCTAAAGAATAAATAAATGAAGGAATGGATGAATGAATGAGAAGTTGACCGTCCCCCCTATACTTAGGATCAAATAATCCTAAGTATAGCAGACTGTACACAAAGTAGGGAGGGTCAAGGGTGGGAATGAACAGATCCTACTCAGACTGTCTCCCCCTATACTTAGGGTAAGATATCCCTAAGTATAGACAAGGAGAGGAGACAATGAAGAGGATCGAAAAGAATAGAGAAACTCGGGGTGCACACCCCCCTATACTTAGGACAAAGTACGTCCTAAGTATGGAAAACTGTCTACAAGGGCGGCACCTTTTTGATAGATGAAGAAGATAGAATAGGAAAAGAAGAAAAGAAGAAAAGAAGAAAATAAATCGGAAGATGGAATAGATCATGGGGATGTACACACCACTCCCCCTATACTTAGGGTAGAAGAAGCCCTAAGTATAGGCAACAACAGGAGTGATGACACTGAGCGACAAAAGAGCACTCGGCTCGTCCACCCCTCCTAAACGTAGGACAAAGTGCGTCCTAAGCTAGGCAAACACGAGAATGGGAGGACGAGCAATACGGAAGAGAGACGGAGGTATACAACACGAATGTACAACAGGATGGATGTACAGAGGGTCAAGAAGGTAGAAAGCGAACCTTCTTGCGGGACCGCTGAGGAATAGATCTGGTATGGTGCAGGTCGACATCGGGGTCCACAGTGGATGGAAGCTGATCAGGGTCGACAGAGTGAAGGTCCTCAGAGGCCCTAGGGTGTGAAGGCACAGACGGTGTAGTGAAAGAAGTGCGGCTAGGTCCGGCCTTGGGAGTCTCGCTGATATCAAAGTGGAATGGGACGAACTCATCATCATCGGAAGTAGTGTACTCAGAGTCGTCCTGCGAGGAGTCATCCAGGTCAAAACCAAAAGGCACAAAATCATTGGTGGAAGTAGTCGAGCTCTGTTCGTCCTCTATAATCTCAACTGGATCATATTTCTCATCAAAAGATCTGAATTTCTGAAGAAAAGCAACTAAATCAAATTCGGCCTTAGTCTCATCAGCATCTACATGGACAGGAGCGGACCCATCAGTGGAAGTAGTCAAAGCATGTCCGTCCTGTATAGTCTCTAAACCTGCCCTCCGCTCAATGGTATCGATCGTGTAAATCCCGCGGATGTCATCAACACATCGCCAATCACAGGAAGCGGAAACTCCCAGGTCTATGCTTTCCGAGCTTTCCTCCTTGGAGAGGAATTCTCGGGTCTCATCATCGGTCATAAAGAACGTCTCTCTGATATCCTCATATAGATCATAGTCCTCGGGGTCAGCCAAGATAGGTGAAGTCATATCAGGTGCAGGTCTCTGGTCGGCAGTAGGTGCGGTGATCAATGCTTCGCTCTTGTCAGCAGGACGGAAGCGAATCTCTCCTGATCCGTAATCAATAACGACCCTCGCAGAGGCGAGGAATGGTCGTCCCAGGATGATTGGAGAGTGCTCCCCAGTGGAGGTCTCCATGGGCAATACAACAAAATCAACGTGATAGCTCATGCCCTGAATCGAGATGACGGCGTTTTCAAGGATACCCTTCGGCCTCTTTATTGATCCATCAGCAAACTGTACGATCATCCTGGTCTTCTTGAGAGGCCCTAAGTGAAGAGACTGTACCAACGAGAAGGGTATGATGCTAATCGAAGCACCGCCGTCTAGGAGAGTGTGATCACAAGTATGGTCAGAGATGGTGCAGCTAATGAAAGGTGTGGCAGTGTTCCTCTTCTTAGGAATGGGACGGTGTGTGATGGCGTGGGCAGTGGCCATGGTCAAGATATGACGCTCAGATCTGCTCCTCTGCTTTCTCTTCTTGGGAAGAGGAGCAGATAAATCGGTCATGGCCTGCTGAAGTGGGGCACGGATAATCTCATGTATGGTGGCCACCACTTCGGGTTCAGTCAGCATTTTTTTGAATTTTTGGACCTCCTCCATACAAGGGAGGAAGTCGGAATCAGCATATACACGAGGCATGCCAAGAGCAGTCTGTACAGCGGCATCCTCGGGGTCAAAGGTGGGACCGGGTGTGAATGCAGGTGTGGTCAAAAAGTCAGGCAAGTGGGCGCTCTCCTCACAGTTTGGCTCGATCATGTGTCTCCCGAAATCTTTTTGTGTTTTTAAATTTTTCTCATTTTTTTGTATTTTTGGCAATTGCAAGCTCTCATGGAAATCCTCGAGTGAACCCATATCATCAAATGGTGGAATATCATGGTCGCTCTTATTTGTACTAGTGAGGGTGTCAATCCTCTGTCTCATATGATCCATCATCTGGGTCAAGTGCTCAAGGGTGGACTCCATGAAAGGTGACTCCATCAGCTCAGTCTCGGGTGGATGTGAAGGTGGAGGCGGATAATACACAGGTGGAGGTGGGTGTGGGTAGAAATCCGAGTCCTGATACTGTGGCTGAGGCGGATATGTACAAAAGTCAGGAGCAAAGTCCTCCTGGAAAAAAGGAGGTGGACCGGCTGGAGTGAATGAGGGATCCGCAAAGTCCGAATAAAATATGCTCCAGGGGTCCATCTCGAAAATAAAAGATAATGATCGGGAGAGCACGATGGTCAAGTCAAGAGAAGTGGAGAGAAGTCGCAAATGCGCAGAGGCGATCTAGAATGCACACAACAGTCATAGACAAAAATGAAAACAAGACAAACCCTCAATTCACCTACTCAACTCGGTAGAGACCACAAGGGCGGTCTTTTTATCTTGTTTGTTTTAGAGTTAGGTGAGAAGTCCAAAAGTTACACAAACACTTAGGGGCTCAATGGGATTTGGGAACTAATCCTTAGTGTGTGCGCGAGCAAGTAAAACGAAGACAATGAGGGGATTACTCGCCCCAAGACAAATTTTTCTTTTTGGTGGTTTTTAGGGTCAAGTAATATTAGCAGTCCCAATTTTATGGATTATCACTTTTTTTGGATTTTTAATGAAAAATGCACGATCCTAACGGGGAGTCAATTCCTTTGAGCACCTAGGTTGGCAAAATCAGAGGGAGAGTCGGAAAAGCAATGCAAGCGGCAAATAATGATGGATGCTAAAGCGTAAATGCTCACCTTGCCTCCAGCACTCTACATGCAAGGATGCTCAGCAGAATTGAAACCTATCTATATGCAAATGCAAAGCCGATGAAATCGCCCTAAGTTCAGAAATTGCTATTATCGTGAAGAACCACAAGTCGGCCACTTATCTTCAACCTAAGAGTCCGGTCTTGGCTTACCCCTCCTCTTCTCGACACACTCGAGTTCAGGAGGAGCGCTTGATGGGGCTCGCTCACGGCACACGGGTTAAGAGATAAATGAACAGACTGTTTTAAATTTGACTAAGTCCAAACGAGTCTATAGATACATGCAAGATATTAAGTGTTTGGCCTTAGTCTATCGCAAGCAATCCTAAAACTAGGGGCTCAATCACACAAAATAAGGAAAACAAAATCGGAAAACAAAATAAGAAAAAGGCGATGAAAACCGATGAAAAGCCGCGGTGAGCCCCCAAGTGTACAAACACTTGAAAATTGGGCCCGAAAGTCCAGTCCTGAGTACCTGTATTATTACAATAAAAGAAGGTCTCTCTCTCTCTCACTGAAATTACACAAATAATGCACAAAAAATGCTCAAAAATGTGCTTGTCTTCTCAAATCCTCCAAGCCTCCTTTGATGCTAGGTCGGCAAGCTGACGCCGGCTTCACGTGGGTGCGTAGGCGCCTAGGGTAGAGCGCCTCCCTCGATCCGCGGTTCCTCGCACAAAGTCAACAAGAGAGGGTGATTAGACAAGTAAGACAATTATATCAAATAAATGAGCAAATGAATAAGGAAAGAATAGGCAAATAATCACAAACACAAGCAAAAACCCGAACTACGCGCTGTTGCTCCCCGGCAACGGCGCCATTTGTTTAACCCAAAAATCGGTGATCTTAAGTTCCACACAAGGCGGGAACTCAGTCGCTGAATCGACCACACGAAATTCGGATTAAAACAACAATTAACCCACAACAAGTAAATCAAGCAATGAAAGTAAATGTGCGGAGTTAAAATTTATTATAACTCTACAACAAGATGTGTATAGGTGCAAGTATTGTAGAGGTCGAACACAGGGAGCAGACAGGTAGATCGGGGCACAAGTGCTCAAAAATGTGTGTGAAAGTGATCAAAGTGTCTATCTATGCTATTTTTTTGTGGGTTTTTAATTTTATATTTTTTTATTTAATTTTTGATTTTATATTTTTGTATTTTGATTTTTAATTTACTTATTTTTATTTTCGTTTTATATTATATATTTTTTTATTTTCTTTTTCAATATTGGAAAATAAAGACAATGTAATAAAAGAGAGAAAGAGATATTTATAAAAATAGATAAAAATATCCAAAAATTAGCAAATAAAGTCTTTTTGGTCTTTTTATACTTTTTTACTGTTTTTGTGATTTTTGGGTAATTTTTAGAATGTTTTTGGTATTTTTATTTGTCAAAATAAAGAAAACATTGGCAAAAAGTTGCTGGCCGAAATTAAAATGAGGATGAAAAATATCAAATGGTGTCCAAAATTCCTTAAATTAATTCTAATTGAAAGATAATAAATCAAAGAAGATACAGAAACTGAAATTGTATTTTTTGGATTTTTATAGAATTTTTAAGATTTTTATGAAGGTTTTTAGAGTTTTATAATTTTTAGGCATTTTGTTTTGTATTTTTTAGTGATTTTTGGTCTGGAGCTAAATGATACTAAAAGACACAAAATATATTTTTTTTGGGATTTTTCTGGAGTGTCTTTATATTTTTTAGTGATTTTCTAATGCAAACAGTGCTGAAAATGACTATTTTTGATTTTTAATAAATAATAAAATGCAATAATTACGAAAAATAAAAATATGGTGATGAACTACTATGCAACAGAGACGTATGCAAGCCCAGGTCGTATTGGCGAGCGGAGGTGGTGGATGGCGCGGTGGTGGGGTGAAACTGGTGGCCGGAGCTCGAGAGCTCCGGCGAGGAGTTTGATGCGCAATCTATACTAATGGTGCGACTAAATGTAAAGAAGAGTGCACGAAATTAAAGCTAGAGGCTACAGCTACTCAATAAGCAAGAAAAACAAGAAAGAAATGACCTCGAGGGCTGAGGCGAGCCCAAGGTGGACCTCGACGGCGGCGACCCACCGGAGGTGGTGGAACGACTCCTTCAACTCGTCGAAGACCTCCCCGGATAGCTGGAGGGAGTGCTGTCACCACGCCCAGTCCGGAGCTAGGGCTTGGGAGGCTTCAAGCGGGTCAAAGAAGGTTCAAAGGTTGGAGCGTGTTTTGGGTGGTCTTTTGAAAGATGGCTCTGGGGCGACTTTCGAGGAGGCGTCACGGGTGTTCCTTCGATCCAATCCCCGAGATGATGCATGGGCGAGCTAGGTGGATCAGAGGTCTTCAACTTCGCAGAAGGGACCGAGGCCAATCGGTGAAAGATTTGGCCTGGAAAAATCCGCGAAGTCCAAGGAAAATGCAATTCTGACATGTACAGACCTTGGTCAGAGAGCTGACCAAGGTCAACCAAGGGCTGAAGCTGGTTGGTCCACGTGGACCAACCAGAAAAACCTTGGAAAAAAATGTTTTATTAATTCCTTTTAAAATAGAAAATGAATTAATTAAATCTTGGTTATAAAATAAAAAATGTTTAAAATTTTATAAATTATTTTATTATAATTTTTATTTATTTTTATGAGACATATTTTTACAAGTTTGCATTTATACCCTTATAGGTATCTATATCTATGTATTTAAGTATTTTTATTTTTATTTAGGTATTTTATTTTTATTATAAAATTATAGAATACTTTTTTTCTACACGAATATATTTTTATTTTATTTTTCTGATTTAATTTGTATAATTAATAAAATACCAGTATGTTTTGTATAGGTATATGTACAGGTTATGTATCTATGTATTTTACTTTTAAGTATTTTATTTTTGGTTTGTATTTAGGTTTTATTCTTATTTTAATGTACATAATTATTATAAGTAATATTTACAACATTATAGAAATATAAAAATGAATAAATAATGAATAAAGAATAAATTGAATATTTTATTCGGTACACTGTACAACGATGGTCCAAAACTCAACTTTCAAACCGTAGCTCCGCCAAATGCGAAACTACCGCCATTAAATAGCTTATTTTCTTCTATGTACAATTAAAGGTGAGTATGTTGCATTTGGAGTTTTTATTTGTGAGATATGGGTCTGGGAAGTTGGCATTCTAGATTTTTATTCAGACCATAACTTTTTATCTGTACATTATTTTTCTGTAAAATCGATTTTGTATTTTTCTTTATTTTATTATCTACAACTTTCATGTACAAAGTTTCTTTATTTGATGTATAAAAAGTGGAACCAAAAATAGGTCCCAAAATGAATGAAGAATGAATTAATAATTATAGGTATTTGGCCCTTATCTCCCCCTACTTTATTCCTTGTCGACCTATTCATCAAGATGCCTAGGTCTCGGGGTTTAGGGTCATAAAATATTTACAATATTTTATTCTTTTTCTTTTCTTTTCTTTATTCTATAATTTTGGCATTAAAAACCGTATTTTATATAATATTTACACACATATGCATGAATGCTAAAATACATGAATTAGCTCTATTTACACGCATTTACTAGGGTTTTTAAGGCCAAAATGATAGAATAAAGATGATGAAATGTGGCTTCATCAGTGGCTCTAGGTCAGATTGGAGTGAGAGTGTGGAGCCGAAGAAATCAAACGTGGAGAAGGATGGATCAGTAATAGAAACCTCCACGTCAATTAGTGTCTCAAACAGGTGTGGACAATCAAGATCAGGAGACTCTCTAAGCAGACCAATATCCGATGCATGAAATAGAATCAGATCAGACAGATCATCGAATATCTCCAGAATGGGCTCATCCTCGCGATGGTCGTCGAGGTGAGAAGACTCAGAATCAGAATGATCTGAAGACTCGATTTCATGCTCCGCCAGACCGGAAACACTCTCAGTAGGTGAAGCCGAGTACTCATCGAGTGCGACATCCTCCCGCAGATAACCCTCGGGGAGAGATGCGAGATCAGGAGTGACAAGAAGAGGATCAGGATCTAGATGGGCATCTGCGCTGCTATCAAGTATCCACTCGGTGCACCAGGCTGCATCATCATCGAAAGTGTAGCTCTCGTCAATCTGGAAGCAGGAGAAGGTACTAGTCAACACCGCGGAAGCTGTCAAAGTATATGTGTCTGATCCTCGCTCTGCGGCTATGCTGGCTGTCAGCTGGTCCTCAGGAAGTGTATCTGTCTCAACAAAGTGGAGGACAAAAGGCTCGAAGACGGGACTCTTTGTGTCTGCACTCTCAAAGTGGTGTCCTCCTCGAGCTGTGGCTGCTGGCTGAGTCCCGGTAGCTGTCCGTGTCCAAGAAGTATCTCTGCAGAAAGGAAGCTGAGTCCTCCGGGACTGGAATATGAAGTGTCTGAATCAATGTCTGCAAAAGCGGGGGCACCTCAGGTTCCTGGAGTATTAGATGGTCTGATATCCAAGACTCGTCAACTAGGAACACTGGGGCTGACTCGAACTCCAGCTGGAAGACCAACGGGAATTCAAGTAGACTCTGGGTCTGACCCTCTGCTATGGCAGTCATATCCTCTGTCAGTGGTGTTGTCTGCTCCAAGTCCTCATGCTGGTGTGTAGAAGCTGACTCATCATGTAAAGTAACACACCTCACTAGTATAGCATCGTCCACATGTGTTGTCCCGACTATGGCATCTCGTGAAGAAGATCTCTGTGAAAGTAAACTCGAGATGGTGTCCAGTAAGTGAATGTCCGAACTTCGGTGTGAACCGCCACATGTGGTAATCACCAGTGCTATCTGCTCTGCGGTCATCCCCCGCATGGAGATCTCTATCAGGTCTGTCAGTGGGAGTCGGTGATCTGGAAATCTCCTCGAGAGTTCAAGAAACCTCGGTCATGCCTCGTGCAATGGCTCCTGGGGGTCTACTGAGAAATCGGTGATCAAAGACCGCATGAAATCTGCTCTATGTGGAGGGAAGTATCTCTGTAGAAACTCTCGGCGTAGATCTCCCCACATATCGAGTGTCCTCCCCAATCGTCGGTGACATCTCATGGCTCTGTCCTGAAGTGTGAAGGGGAAGGTCCTAATCATCAGCTCCTCTGCAGTGACATCTGAATATCTCTGTGCTCTACAAAACTCCTCGAATGCGGACAGGTGAAGATAAGGCTCCTCGTGCGCCTCTCCTGAAAATGTCGGCAGTCGCTGAATGTAATCCAAATCCAAGACGAATGGTCCTAGTGTAGAAGCTGACTCAGCTCCCTGTGCTATATGCTCCTCCATTCTTCTGTAATAGGAAATGTCTGTTGATCTCCACTGCTCTCTCTGATCACCCACGGAGTGCGCTCTCAACTCAGCAACAACATTGTCCGGGTCTCGCATCTGCTCTATCTGGTGTCCTCAGACGTCTCGCACAGCATGCCCAGAGTAGTGAGATGAACGAGTGGGAGGGAGCGGGAGGTTGGTCGGGGATCCGACCTCCCTAGATGGTGGACTGGAGTGATGGTCAGAAGATGGAGAAGAAGCCGTAAGAGTCGGCTCGAAGTGCGGGAGATCCATCATCCAGGGGTAAAGGAGAAGGAGAGGGAGACTGAAGGGAGGGAGGGTGGGAAATAGATGGAGGATGATGGGAAAGATCGAAGGGATCTGGCAATCACACAAGATGAACAAGCAAACCCCCAATTCACCTACGCACACAAAGCTGAAGACCGAAAGGGATCGGTCAATTATCTTGTCGATTTTATTTTAGGTGATCATTCAGTCTATCAGAGCGATTACGTGAGGTAAATAGGTATCCAGATATTTCTCAACCGACTGTCTCGTACTGAAAGCCGGTAATCAGTCAAGAAAGATCGGAGGCTCTATCCTAATGTGCGGGTCACTCTCTCGCTCATCCAAACCAAACAAGGAGGGGGTTACTCTCCCCAAGACAGATTTTCAGTGAAGTGTCTTTTAGGTCAAGTATGATTAGCAGTCCCGATTTTATTGTTTTTATTTTTTAGATATTTTTAATGCAAGCAAAAACGCCTAACTAATTTTTTGGTTCTCCTGGTTATTAAGCCAAAAACAGGGGGGGAAGACGAAAAAGCCGAGGCGCGAGAAATCAATGATGCATGCAGAGATAGAAATGCGTACCTGACTCCAGCAGTCTACATGCAAGATGATCCGCGCATAATTTAAAGATAGAAATAAACTACCTAAATGGTGCAGGCGGAAAACCGAGTCCCTAAACAGCAGTGCTACTCGAAAGAACGGCTAGCCGACCACCAGCCTCCAATCCAAAGAGTCCGGTCTACTAGACCCACCCCTCCTTTTCTCGACAGGTCGAGTTCAGGAGTAGCGCTTGACGGGGCGGGCTCGCGGCGCGTAGGCTCGGAGGTGATGGGACGGCTATTTTATTATTATTTTTTATTATAGGTCCAATTACCGCACTATAGGAATAGGCAATTGTATTAGGGTGTTTGGATCCTATGAATTACGTCACAATCAAGCAGAAAATCCTACGGCTAGGGGCTCGAAAATCTGCGTGAAACCGGAAAAGGCAGTAAGGGAAAACCGCGTAAAAACCACGAAAACCTAAACTAGCTAAGGGGTCCCCCGAGCACACCGGTGCTCGGCGAAACAGACCCCGAAAGTTCAAGTCTCTGAGTGTACCTGTATTATTACAATAGTTCAAATGTTGCGGAAATAAAACCTAATCTAAACTATGCTACTGCGCGGCTATCCCGCGGCTCCCGCACTCCTGCTCGTTCCTCGCGCTCTCCTGCGGCTCTGTAAAGAAAAGAGCCGCCTCCGACTCTCGCGGTTGCGTCAGCTTCCGAAGAAGCCGCCTCGATCCTCAGGCCCTCGCAAGAAAATAAACAGAACGTCAGACCAGATTATTTAAACAATTATGCAATTAAATGATCTATACAAAATATGCACAAAAAGCCGCGGAAAAGAAAACAGCGGGAAAAATCGAAAACCGACTACTAAACAGTGCTCCCCGGCAACGGCGCCATTCTGATGACCACAAAATCCAAGCGACTCAGGTAAAGGTATCTGAAATGGTCGTTGCGACCCAAGTCACCTGATGTGATCAATCAAGAAAAATAGACCACCAATATCAAATAAAATCAACTAAAGATCAATAGCGGTCTTGCTATTTTATTAACCTGATATAGCGACCAGGGTCGAACACAAGGAGCACAAAATGGCCTCGCGGCCTACGAAGTAGTCAAGAAGAGAAGAAAAGGTAAGAAAAGAGTATTTTTGGTGGTTTTTAGGATTTTTATATTTTTTTTGGATTTTTAACTAATTAAGAAACTAAGGAAAACAAGGAAAGCAAGCAATTCAACTATTTATTTAATGTATCACAACTCAAGCAAAAATTCCAGAAAAAATATTTTTATGTGTTTTAGAATTTTTACTGTTTTTAGTGAATTTTTGATATTTTTCTGATGTTTATTTAATTTTCTAAAAATCAAACAGTGGAATGAAAAGAAGGTACTGTCCAGCCAAGCTTAAGGGACCTAAATAAAATATCTAGAAATCCCCAATAAGCCTGGAGGTAATTTTCCTGTATAGAGAAGAAAACAAGGAAAATTTGAGCAATTAAATTATTATTTTTGGATTTTTAAATTATTTATTAGAATTTTTTGAGTTTTTGAGTGTTTTTCAATTTTTAGGTGTTTTAGATAAGGAAAAATAGCCAAAATTGGCTAGAAAATCAAGCGAGCCAAAACAAACAGTAGCTAATTTTTTTTAATTTTTAGATGAGTTTTCATATTTTTTGTGATTTTCAAAGTTAAACAGTAAATAAAATACGTGTTTTTGAATTTTTAAAAATATCAAATCAACATAAAAATGTCTCTAAAAATTCCAGAAACTTTTACACTATGGCAAGAGCCATGTATCCAATTTTCATTGGATTTGGAGTATATTTGCTATTTTATTAAAAATCAAAACCAACACACAGTGCACAGGGACCTATCTGCAATTATAACAAAATTTTGGGTCCCTGGAATAAAAACCCTGAAAAGTCTAGGATAAGGAATGCAAAATACCCCCCGGGCCACGCACGATACACGTGACTCAAGCCTGGGGGGACCTAATTGTCATTCCTATTAATAAAAACTCAAAACGTAACAGGGAAAAAAGTCAGGGCCAATAATGCAAATACACCAAATAATCACGTGTCGATGCACGTGTCCACAACTGGCAGGGGTATAAATGCAATTTAAATAAACATGAAGGTCCACAGTGCAATTTTCACAAAAATAAAAGAACTACACTACGTATTAACAGGACTAAAAACTAAATGCATAAAGGAGAGGGGGCCTAAGGACAATTTACCCCTTTTATTAAATGTCGAAGGCCGGATGTGCGCCACGTCAATGATCTGACGGTCGAGGGAAGCGGGCGCTTTGACTCTGGAACGCAAGCCTGATCGGACGGCCGAGGGCACTCCGCGTGGCAGATCTGACGGCCTACGTACGCTGCGGCGAAGCCCTGGGTCAATCAACGGCTGAGAAGATGACGCATGGAGATCGGATGGCTGTGAATCACGAGCGTCTCTTCATCTAATCATGCGGCTCAGATCTATCCTCGAATGATCGGACGGTGACGCAACTCCTCGGATGGACGGATCGGATGTAAACTGGAGCGCCGAGGATGATCTGACGGTGCGAGGAGGACCTGGAACAACTATCGGCCGGCAAATTTCGCCGGCCCGAAACTCGAGCGTGGGGGCTCCTCGTCGGTCGCTGGAAGGATGAGAAGAAACGTGGGAGCCTTCCACGTCTAGTGGCAAACTCCGATGATGGCGGGAAGCTCTGGAGAGCTCCGACGAAGCAGATGGCCTGGAGTTGCTGTGCTCTGGAGTTTCGACCTCCAGATGAAGTCGAATAAGCTTGATACCTGCACAGGAAGAGAGCTGGGTCGAGGGCAAACTTCCTCGACCCGTCAGAGCGGGAAATGGGTGGAAGATGGGACGATATGGAAGATCTCCGACGAGCGGTGGAGGGTGAGAGACGATACCCTGCTCCGGGGCGAGCCAGGGGGAATGAAGGGTCGGAGAAGGTGGAGAGGAGTCTGGTGGACGTGGTGGTGGTTCGGAGGGGTGAATGGGTGGCCGGAGACGACAGATGAAGGTGGCGGAGCTATCCTACTGAAATCGGAAAAACCTAAATCTACGCTAATCTATGGGCTAAGAAGGTTACCTGGCGGGTGCAGTCGATTATGCTGGAGCTCGGGAAGCTCCTGGGTCATTGCCTGCAAGGGGCCGTCGTCTCCCCGAGGCTGGGCGCGCTCGCGGCGGCGCACGGCGGTTGAACCACCGGATCAGTGGACTCCTGGGTACTCGTGCCTCGCTTCCACTCCAGAGGACTCGACTGTCACTCAGGCACTCCGGAGGAGCTCCTTGGCGGCGAGCAAGGGGTCCAAAGATGCGTGAAATGTTCGCCGGAGCTGAAGCTTTATATGCTCAGGGATCCGAGAAGATCAGGATCGGGCGAGTCACTCGAGCCTCGGATCCCTAAGATCCACCCCGGGCGTGGGTCACGGATGTTCAATGATCAATCGGAGCCCGGGGTTAAGGTCATTGGCGATCGGGTCGACCGTGGAGAAAATAATGAAATCGGGTCGGGCAGGATGAACCCGGCTCTGGTGGTCCTGGGGGAGAGTTGATCGGGGGTCAACAATCCCCCGTGGACCAATCAGAGCCCGCCAAGCACAATTTTTTTGTTTATTTATTTTATGCTAGAAAATGATCGAATTAATAAAAACTTAAAACATAAAAAATATTTATTTTATTTTTTCCTATTTTTTTGATTTTTAATTAATTTTTCAAAATAAAAATAGGTATTTACACTATGTAGCTATATATATAGGTATATGTACAATATAGGGTTTTTTTTAATTTTGATTTTTAATTTATTATTTTTATACAATTTTATTCCCATTTTATATTTTATTTATTTGTATCATAAAATAAGGAATAAAAAGATATTTTTATTTTATTTTTATTATTTATATACATAGGTGAAATAAATACATATGTACATTTATATACATGGTATATTTACAAAGTATTTTTGATTTTTTTATTTTGTTCTTTTGATTTTATTTTTTTGTTTTAATTTATTTTATTTATTTACACTATAAGTCATAGAATATGTACAAGATTTTTGGAAATTTATTTATAAGGTTAAATAAATAAATGTGAGTGGACTATATACATGAGTGATGTTTTTGTTTTCTTTTTAATTTTTATATTTTTATCTTGATTTTATGTTTATAAATATTTACAAATATTTACAAACCTATTTTAATCTATTTTTGGGAGGAAACTATTTTTATTTTATTTACATAGATATTTACACACATGAGCCCCTATCTCCCTCTACTTTGGCTTTTATGCGGTCAGGCCCATGCTGAGCCCTCCCTTGGGTTAGGTTGCTCAATATTTATTCTAAATATTTCCCTCTTTTTCTTTTTAATCTTTATTCTTTTATTTTTGCACAAAAACATGCTAATTATAGGTTTTTACACAATGCATGCTTTTGGTAATTATTTGTATTTACATGAATATACGTGCATTTGCAAAGGTTTTTGTAGCTAAAATATAAGAATAAAGAGTGATGAATGGGTATTCATCAGTCTCCACCCCCATCTCCGGCTCCGACCGTGAGGTTCTTCATCTCCTGGTTTAATGGCCGGTTGAGGTTGTTTTTTTACTCGTCTTCTATCCATTTTCTCGTCGTTAGTTGGCTGTTACTCTTAGTTTTTATTTCGTGTCTTTAGTTAGTTGTTTAATCGATTAATTAGTATACATCTCGCCATCAAACACCTCGCCGCAGCTCAAGAGCTCCGGCGACCATCATCCACTCCTCCACCCGCCACTATTTCGTCAATAAAAGCCAGGGCGCATGCTATTTGGTACTGCTATGTTCTCTCTTCCTTACAGGTCCTGAAGGAGGTGTCTGAGCCTCGGAATCACTCCCCAGGTTTGCCGAAGCAACGTCGAGCGCCTGAGGCCGTCTCATGGTCTTTGGCCACATTTGAGATACATGGGAGTAGCGGAGGAGCTGCAGGCACCAGCCACGCCCGTCGGGGAGGTCCCTGCTGCGCTGAGGATTGATCTCTAGCCGACACAATCTCGCCAGGGTCGAGTTCTTCACGAGTTCGTCCTGATCGATCTAGCGTCGTCAGATTTTCTCCTGTTCTTCTTGAGGTGCAGCAGCCATTGGATTTTGCGAAGCCCCAGTCATTCGATCGACGTCCACAATCTAATCCAGACCGTCAGCGGCCAAGGGGTATGGGCCGTTGGATCGCCGACACGTGTCTTAAGTGAGCATCCTTAACCGTGCAATCCGCCCATTGACTGGGTATTTTGCAAGATTCACCCATCAATTTTTGTATTTTATATTAGAACTATAATATTTCATCTACTCTATATAAGTTTCTGTAATATTTACACATTACCCCCCGACGTTTTGCCTATTTCATTTTGGGTCCCTGCCAGGTCACGTGCGTTGCGCACGTGACGTGGCAGTTTTGCTAGAGAACCCCGGGGAATTTTGTGTATTTACTTTAAGTATCTAAACTTTCCACTGCAGTTAAATAGTTCTGGCATTTTTTGCATAAAGTCCCTTGTGTTTTTCGATAATTACGTATAGGCCACTACTAGGCGCGCGTGCCTAAGCACGTGGGCTTGGCGTTTTTGCGAGGGTATCCCTAACGTTTTAATTATTTGTAATTGGTCCAGAGCATTTTTATTACGTTAAATAGTTTTTGGACAATTTATGTGCAAGCCCTTTAAATTTTGCCTATTTGCGTTAATGCCCCTGCCAGTGTAGTTTCTTTATGTTTCTAGCATTTATCGCATGCATCTCTAAAACCCTCAAAAATCCACAAAAATCACCATAAATTCTTGTTGCATTGTACTTTCACACCCATATTTTTATTTTACATTTTATTCAATTTTAATATTTATAAAAAATAAAAAACGCGCATTTTCGGCACTGTTTGCATTATAAAATCCATAAAAAATTATAAAAACACATCAGAAAATTCCCAAAAAATATATTTTGTATCTTTTTAACTTCAATACAAAAATCACTAAAAATACAAAACAAAACTCCTAAAAATTAGAAAAGTCCAAAAATCTTCACCAAAAATATTAAAAATTCATAAAAAACCCTAAAAATATAATCTTTGTGTTTGAATTTTCCTTGTTTTATTACCTTTAATTTAAAATTAATTTGGGAATTTTTTGTCACTATTTACTATTTTTCATTCCCATTTTAATTCTAGCCCTTTATTTTGTTCACTATTTTCAGTATTTTTGACTTTAAAAATAGCAAAAATTATAAAAATATAGAAAAATCACAAAAAATAGAAAAATACAAAAAGACAAAAAATACTTTATTTTCTGATTTTTCCCTTATTTTTTCCTATTTTTATAAATACTCTTTTCCTCTCTCTCTCTCTCTTATATTGTATATATATACTATTACTGAAAAAGAAAATATAAAAATACAAAATACAAAAAGAAAATATAAAATAAGTAAATTAAAAATAAAAATAGAAAAATATAAAATTAAAAATAAAATAAAATAATATATAAAATTAAAAACACACAAAAATAGCTTGGATAGACAAATTGATCACATTCACACATTTTGTGCATTAGTGCCCCGTTCTACCTGTTTAGTCCCTGTATTCGACCTCTACACATACTTGCACCTATACACATCTTGTTGTAGAGTTATAATAAATTTTAACTCCGCACATTTACTTTCATTGCTTGATTTATCTGTTGTGGGTTAATTGTTGTTTTAATCCGAGTTTCGTGTAATCGATTCAGCAACTGAGTTCCCGCCTTGTGTGGAACTTACGATCACCAATTTTCGTGTAAATACCAAGCTATATTTGTTGATTGCCTAGTCACAAAGTCAAGAAGACGAGCACTTGTAACCGTTACGTGCTCGCCCATCGGTCGGGCGTTCACAACGTGGTCTCCCAAAGGCTCGTCCATTTACAAGTAGGCGAGCACTTTAAGTACCCCCCGATGAGCACATTGTGCTCACCTATATTGTAAGCCTGCAAAAAAATTATAGGTATGGGGGTGGTTTAGATGCCCCATCGAACATGTAAAACCTGATTAAAAATCATTGCATGCACTTATTAGAGTTGAGACAAGTGCACGTAATTTGTCATCTAGCTGACATCTTCTTATACCTATGAAATTAGATTAATTCAAGAATATAACTATAAATATGCAAACTTAACATAAAAGTTCTTGGAAAACTTTAGTATACACAAACATATCATAACTAAGAACTAACACCACATATATATACATACACATTTAAATGGTCTAATGGTCCTATAGATGAATTATACAAGTAATCCTGAAACTAAGATCAAAGTTCTTGCAAATTTAAAAACTTGTAAAATTCTACAACTACACAAAAAAATCACAAATCATTTCTTCTTTGATCTAAAGATTTTTGAAATCAAACTCTGCTTTGATTTCATTTTCTTATTCTCCTTCTCCTAAACATGGCATACATGTGTGCCTCTTCTTTTTTATCATTCTCCTCTTTGTCATCTGATTTAATCTCCTCATACTAAGATGCATTCCCTTGTGATCTAAAATAAGTAAATTATATATAAGATAATTATGTGAAGTTAAAGAACTATGAAACTATTAGAGGGAGTTCATACTTGAACATCATGAAATCTTCTTAGAGCTTGGCCACCTTCTCCACCATCATCGTCATCTAGAACTCCATCTACGGTGACATTTATTGTGATGGTTGTGGCTGTGAATATGATGCATGGTCATAAGTAGAATAAAAATGATGATATTCTTCCACATAGTATGGAGGAGGACCACCAAGCATTTGCTTCATATTCGCCACAACACCCCTCTCTGATATATTAAAAAAAATTTGTTCAAAATATAGATATAGTTAAAAATTAATTAAAATACATCATTGTTTTACTATACCTATTTCAAAATTGCTTTATCAAATAAAGGTTGTTCGATCTCAGGAGTCCTGCCCCCTTTCTCTACATATAGAGATGAATATAGATTTTGAAATAGGAGTAGAAATTAATTGCATTATATATTATAAAATAGCTTTCAAATTACTTGAAGTTTAAAATACTGACCACCAATTCTCCTACTTCAAGAGTAGATCATTGAGATTCTCTCTCCCTTTCACTCATGTGCGACATGTACCGCCACTTTTGAAATGAGGGCTCTCTTTACAACCTAGTAGCTTAAAAAGTAAATACAACTTATTATGATAGTTTGTACTTATAACAATAATCTGGGGGTCGCAAACGATGGTCTATGACGGTCTTGGCCTCGATGGCCAGCACATCCAGACGCTTGGCTCCTTTCAGCGGAGCCGAGGTTGTGAAACCACCGAGAGACTAAGGGATATAGGTATCAAGGGTCATTGCGACCTCAACCTCTCGAGTCGAACTCGACAAGAAAATCAAAGACCACCAATCAAAGAAATCAACAAATCAAGTCGAATAGCGGTCTCACTATTTTATTTAACCTGGTATAGCTAACAGGGTCGAACCCAAAGAATTATAACACACATAGAAACAACTCAGAAAATTAAAATAAAATTATGTTTGGATTTTATAAGTTTTCAGATGTTTTTGGTAATTTTCTCAGATTTTTATAATTTTTAGTCGATTTTATAAAAAATGAAATAAGGCAAAAAATGGAAATAAATGTGCATCTAGAATCTAAAGGCTATTTAAAAATAACTAAATAGCCTATAAAATTCCAGAGATAATTTTATGATGAAATAAAGTTAAAAATCTAAATACTGCAAAAGAAATTGCATTTTTTATGAATTTTTTAGAATTTTTTAAAGATTTTTATGAGTTTTTAGGGTTTTGGTTTTTAGGGTTTTTATATATCCAAATCAGACAAAAATTGGATAGAAGCAAGAACACACAAAAATAAGCAAATCACAATTTTTTTAGAATTTTTTGAGACTTTTTCATTTTTTAGTTGGTTTTTAAATTTAGACAATAGCAAAAATAGGGGTTTTTGAATTTGTAAAAATATTAAATCAAAACAAAAATGTACCAAAAAGTCAATGAAATTTTTACAGAGTGGCAAGGGCTACGTGTCCAAATTTCACGAAATTTGGAGTCAATTTGCTATTTTATTCAACCAATAAAACATGTACAACGCACAAGGACCTAAGTGCAAAGAAAGTAAGTCCTAGGGGCTTAATCATAACACACGCTAAAAATGTAGGGGGCTTAATGCAATTTTCACTTTATATTTAGGACATGTTCAAATCCAGCACGCACAGGGGTATAAGTGCAAATATTGAAACTAAAATTTCAAAGCACAACATGCATTAATCCTAAGCCCTATACACGCAAATGTCCTAGAAAGTCACGTGATGAAGCACGTGCAACTCAAACAGAGGGACTAAAATGCAAAATCTAAAAGTCTAAGGTTCAAAGTGCAAATTATCCAAATTAAAATCAACTACAGATAATATTTACATGACTAAGAAATAAATGCATAAAGTAAAAGGGGCATAAGTGTAATTTACCCCTTTATTTCAGATCTGATGGTCAAGGGAATATCACTTATGATCAGACGGCTCTGCTTTGTTGATACCCCTTTGACTATCAATGCTTCAGATCATATCCTCAGATGGATCGGATGGCTGCGAGCTCTCCGTAGATGGATGGCTGAGATCGACCTGGAGGAAGAGCTCGATCGAACAGCGGGGAGGATCCTGGATGAACTGCTTGCCGGCGAAGTTCGACCGGCCAATATGCACGCTAGGGGACTCCTCCAAGGCTGCTCTGATAGGGAAAACGATCCTGATGGTGGTCCGCAGCTGATGGTAGGCTCGTATGGGGCCGGGAGGTCCTGGAGGACCCTGGCGACGAAGTAGACCTGGAGCACATGTGCTTCAAGGTTCAAACCTCCAGATGAGGCTCGTTCTTCTTTAATACTGCACAGAAAGAATGATGGGTCGAGGGCAAAGTGCCTCGAAACGGTTACGAGCGAAGTGGGCGGCTGGGAGCGGAGCTCTCCGGCGAGGCGACGACGGAGGAGAGCCGATGACCCTAAACCTGGGCGAACTAGGGGGAACGGAGGGGTGGAGAACATGGAGAGGAGTCTAGCAAGGGTGAAAGGCTAATCGGAATGATGAATGGATGATCGGAGAGTGTGGGGTGATCCGATGAAGTGTTCCGGCCGTGAATCAAAAAATCAAAATCTAAGGAGGACCAAATGCTATCGACGGTACCTGATGGTCGAATGCATCTATGCTAGAGGTGCTGGATCTCCTGTGATCATCACCTCAATGGAATGACGCTTCCAGAGGCTCAAGCTCATCGGATGGCGGAGCACGGCGAGAGGGCTCGCCTGACCTAGGGCTAAGGGCTTCAAGCTCTCGCTGCAACACTCCCCTACGCTCGTTGTCACTCGAGGAGAAGAATGGAGGTCACTGGGGTTGAATACAATGGCCGAAGATCCGGAAAATGGCGGCTCCAGATCGAGCTTTATACGAGCTGAGGTCCGAGAAGATGGGGATCATGCACGCATTCCAAGGAGCGGACCCCTAAGGAGAATGTCGGGCGTGAATCTTGGGTTGCTCTTCGAGAATCGGAGCCCGGGATAAAAGCGAATGGTGGGCGGATGGATGTGGAAAAATTCGGAGAAGATCGGGTTGGCACGAGGATCCGCGAAGAGGGTGGTTTAGGGGGGGAGTTGACCGGGAGTCAACAATCCCCCGTGGACCAATCACGAAATTCCAGGGCTGAAATTATTTAAAAAATTATTTAAAAATCGAAAATGATTTTATTTCGAAATGTTTACAAAATAAAAAATGTTTATTATTTTCCAAATTATTTTTTTATTTTTATTTATTTTTTTGAAAATAAATTAATGTATGTACATGATATAATATTATATACACTAAAAATAAAATAAAAATAAGAAAAATTAAATAAAACTAAAAATAAATACTTTCTCTCTCTTCTTGTACATATACCATGTATATATCAATAAAAGACCTATTTATTTCACCCTTGTAAATAAATAATAAAATCAAATTAAAATTATTTTATATCCCAAATTTTATTTTGTAAATAAATAAAATATAAAATTGGGGAAATTGTACAAAAATAAACTAATAAAAATAAAAATATAAAATACATAGGTATTTTATAGAAATATATACAAATTATGACAAACACATTTTTATTTTTATTTTTTGAAAATAAAACATATAAACTAAGAAGGACATGTGTACGATGATGAATGGCCCTATCTATCTCTACTTATTTTATTTAGCGATCAGGCACATTTTAGGCCCTCTCTTGGGTTCAGCTCACTCAATATTTATTCTAAATATCTCCTTCTTTTTCTTTATTTCTTTATTCTTTTATTTTTGCATAAAAACATACTAAATATTAATATTTATACAAAGCATGTAATTTGGTAATTTATTATATTTACAAATATCTACATGGTGTTTTGCAAAGATTTTTAGCTAAAATAAAAGAATAAAGAGTGATGAATGAGGATTCATCACCCCCCTATACTTTACTTTTGCTAGTCCCTTAGCAAACAATTATTTGAAAAAGAAGTGAAAAAGAGAAAGAAAAAAAGAAGGGAAATCAAGATTGATTATTGAACCTTCCTTCATTAAATTGAAATATGGATCTCAGTCAGGCCTTTGGATTATTAATTTGTCGGAATCTTATTTGGACTTAAGCTTAAAACTCAACAGCCTCTAAGTTCCATTAATCTATGGTCAAGACTTCTCAATATTCCAGATCAGAACAAGTCTACATACACAAACTCTAATGACGATGAATCTTTCCTTGTATTGTGTAAGTGATATGTAGCTCCCCACCTCAGAAATGACAAAGCGACAACCTCCCTTAACAAGGTAACTCTAATGCCTCAGTCTAGTAACTCTTTCCTCGAGGAGCGGGGTATTCCCTTCTAAGTTCAAGTACAACCGACTCAAGAAGAGGGGGAAGAAGATAATGGACCATGACCAGTGTAGCCATGTATCCATGGGAGCCCAACCAGTGTAGCTGAGTCTCTGGCTGCAAGCTTCATGAGATGGTCATGTGTATCATAAGCTTTTCTTTATTTGACTATATACACTCCGGTGGGTATTTTATTTTCTATCAGACCCACCACCTTTTTGGAGCTTTTCTTTCTTTGCACTTTTTTTTGATGTGCAAATGTACAACATATCTACATGGTGCAACATATATACATAAGGAGTTTTTCCTTTTGAGCCAGTAGACTATCCCTCTTTTGAAGCTTTATTGCAACCCACAACTCCTATCTTTAGACTTCATCACCACCAGACCAAGTTGAGATGCACTTCCTTCACTATAAGAAGAAGAGAGGTTCCGCCTAGAAATACTACCCTCATATGCTACCCCAAGCCAAAGGAAACTGCCTCCTCACCACCTCATCTGTGGAGAGCTATGTGTAAAGCGTTGGTGCAAGTAAAGCCATTGTCTCTAAGAGTCACGTGTGTGTTGTTAAGTGTTCTACTTAGGCTCATCAAGATGACATAAGCTCATAGCCTAGTGGACTCAAAGAATTAAGTCACAAATGGAACTGAAAAGTCTTAATCCTAAGCCTTATAAGGCTCCTCTTAGAATTAGGTGGATTAAGGTCTTAACCAAGCTCTATTTTTCAATTTAATTCCAGGCCAGTTTAAATGTCAACTATGATTCATAAAAACTGTACAAATATTTACAAATATGCAATTTTTTTTACAAGATTTTCGAAAATGTGCAAATTTTTTGAAAAATGTTTTAAAACATTGATGTACGCATGAATGCAAAGTTTTGCAAAATATTTATAAACATTTACGCAAGGTTTTTGCAAATTTTTGTTTTTCAAACATTTTACAAAAATTATGTACTATATACATAATTTTGATATCAAGATAATTACAAATTATTTTGTATAAAAATAATTTTCATAAATAGCTATGTATATGCAAGAAGAATTTTATGTACAAGGAAAAATTTTAAATTTTATGGATTTTATGGATGGATTTTTAGCCATTTTATTTATTAACACACTCACACAAAGTAGGATTTATGCCTAAAGTATATATGAAATATATACGACACCCCCCTATACGTAGCTCGACCGATGTCCTCAGAGTGAATTAAGAGCGATGAAGAAGACATAACTCGTGCTTAGTATATGGAAGTGAAAAGGAATGGTATACTACAACAACTAATCAAAGAATAGCATAAAGAGGACTCAGTGTTTCCCCCTATACCTAGGATCAAGTAATCCTAAGTATAGCAAGCTGTACATGAAGGGAAATCCGAGTGGAAGAACGTACATGGTCTACCTCCCCTTTACTTAGGGTAAAATATCCCTAAGTATAGGCAGCAAAACAGAGGTTGAAAGAATCAAAAGAATACCCGAGAGTCCTACACCCCCCTATACTTAGGGTAAAGTACACCCTAAGTATAGCATAATCATAAGATAAAGATGGGGTGTGGGACTAAAGAATGGAGTGATATGGACAACTGGATCTATACAAGTCGGAAGAACAGTGATAATCAGACGTGAGATGCAATAGATGTGAGTCAAGAGACCACGTCTCACGCAAAATGAATGGGGCAACGTCAACGACCAGCGGCTCATGATTTAGATATGGTTTGAGCCGCTGCCCGTTAACACGAAAGGTAGCATCAGAAGACAACCCAGACATATCAATACTCCCATTGTCATGTACCTTTCGGACCAGATAGGGTCCCTTCCATTTGCTCTGTAGCTTCCCTGGAAATAAACGAAGCCTGGCATCAAACAACCATACTTTCTATCCTGGCTCAAACCGCTTGTGGCTGATATGAGAATCATGGCATTCCTTCACTCGCTCCTTATATTGTAGGCTGCTCAAAAAGATTGTATCATGAAGCTCCTCCAGGGCTGCTAACTTTGCCCTCCTCTGATCTCCTACACTCACTGGATCCAAAAGTATATCAGTGACTGCCCAAAGTGACCTATGTCTCAGCTCAACAGGTAAATGACAGGGCTTGCCATAAATGAGGCGAAAGGGAGATGCACCCAAAGGAGTCTTGAAGGACGTCCTATATACCTACAAGACCGAGTCCAAAAGTTGTGACCAATCCTTTCGGTCAGGGCAGACGACCTTCTGCAATATAGTCTTGATCTCCCTGTTCGACACTTTAGCAAGACCATTGGTCTGAGGATGATACGATGTGGCTACTCGATGGTCTATGATGAACTCGCTAGCAAGGGCCTTTACCTTGTCGTTGACGAAATGAGACCCCCCGTCAGAAAGCAAAACTTGAGGTACCCCGAACCATGAAATGACATTCTTCCTCAAAAATTGGCATACAGTCCTAGCATCTGTGGTTCAGGTGGGGATGGCCTCAACCCAACGACTCATATAATCAACTGCCAACAGAATGTACTCAAATCCCTGACTCTTAGGGAATGGACCTATGAAATCGATGCCCCATGCGTCAAAAATCTCACAGAAGTGAATGGGCTGCATCGGCATCTTATCACGATGTACATAAGGGCTCATCCTCTGACAGTCAGTACATCTCTTCACAAACTCATCAGAGTCCTTGAAGAGAGTAGGCCACCATAGTCCGGATTGGAGCACTTTCTGTGATGTTCTCCTCCCTGAGTGATGTCCTCCTGTCTCAAGCTTGTGGCAGTAAGTGAGGACGCTATGGTGCTCCTCCTAGGAATGCACCAACGCCAAACGATATCCCCTCCTTCATGATAAAGGAAGGGATCCTCCCAATGGTAGAACTTGGCATTCGCGAGGAAGGTCTCAAGTCGCTGCCTGGGCCAATCTTGTGGAACTTTCTAGGTAACAAGATAGTTCACAATATCAGCGTACCATGGGAGAGAGGTGATAGCAAGGATCGCCTCATCTGGTAAGGTCTCACAAATATGCTCAATCTGCTTAGAATCCTCAAGAAACTCCAATCGGGAGAGATGATCTGCCACCACATTCTTGACTCCAGGCCTATCCTTAAATTCTATGTCAAACTCCTGGAGTAGAAGGATCCATTTGGTCAATCTGGCTTTGGTATCCTTCTTTGCCATGAGGTACCTGATGTGGTATGATCAGTAAAGATGGTCACTCTAGATCCAATGATGTACGATCTAAACTTATCTATGATGAATACTACGGCTAGCATCTCCTTTTCAGTGACGGTGTAGTTCCGTTGAGTGGCATCCAAAGTCTGACTAATGTAGTGAATAGCAAAGGGGACTCCATCCCTCCTCTGTCCTAGCACGACCCTTACGGCAAAATCGGAGGCATCCGTCATGATCTCGAATGGGAGAGACCAATCTGGCGGCTGGAGGACAGGAGCCTCTACAACTAGACTCTTGAGAGTCTCAAATGACACTAGACACTTATCATCGACTATGAACTCGGTGTCTTTCGTCAGCAGATCAATCAACGGCCGGGCAATCTTGCTGAAATCATGTATGAATCATCGGTAGAAACCGACGTGCCCCAGAAAAGACCGTAACTACCGTAAGTTGGATGGTGGATTGAGTTTTCTAATGATATCCACCTTGGCTGGATCAACATCCATGTCCTTGTTGGAGATGATATGTCCAAGCACCATCCCTTGAGTCACCATGAAGTGACTCTTCTCCCATGAAAGCACAAGATGGACCTCAATGCATCATTGGAGGACGTGTTGTAGGCAGTCAAGACAAGAATCGAACCCGTCGCCGTAGACCGAAACATTGTCCATGAAGACATCCCATCACTCACCCACCATGTCCGAAAAGATGGACAACATGCACCTTTGGAATGTCGCCGGAGCGTTGCACAATCCAAAGGGCATCCGTCTGAAAGCATATGTCCCGAAGGGACAGGTGAATGTAGTCTTGTCTTGGTCTTTGGGCGCAATGGCCACCTGATTGTATCCGGAGTATCCATCCAAGAAACAATAATGGCTCTTCCCGGCTAGCCTCTCTATAATCTAATCAATAAAAGGCAGCGGGAAATGATCCTTCTTGGTGGCCTGGTTCAATCGTCTGTAGTCCACACAGACCCGCCAAGAAGTGGGTACTCGGGTAGCGATCTCCTCTTCATACTCACTAACAACTGTGGCGATGCCCGTCTTCTTGAGCACCACATGTAGCGGACTGATCCATTTGGAGTCGAAGATGGGGTAGATAAAATCGGCGCTCCACCATTTCGAGATCTCCTTCATGACAACATCTCGAATGTTCGGGTTCAACCACCGCTGAAACTCACGCGACAGCTTCGCGTCCTCCTCGAGATAGATATGGTAGGACCACAGGGCCGGACTTATCCCCTGGAGATCGTCTACTCCATCCTATCACCTTGTGGTTCTTTTCAAGAACCCCCATCATACGGGATTCCTACTCTCCAGTCAAATCCGTTGAGATAATGACTGAGTACATCTCATGCTCACCTACAAGGAACTTATACTTCAACGATTCAGCTCTGGACAACTCGGTGCTGGCGGATCTGGCCTCTAAAATGTCCGAGTGAATGCGACCAAATCTGCATGGGAGAACGACAACTCTCGCTGACACTCTGAATTTGGTGAAGGCTGCTCTGTTGGTGTGTCTATGCTCTGCATGGAATCAGCCTCCTCTCTAGTTGTAGGCTCTGTGGAAGTCAGATATGGTATCAAATCATAAAACTCTGCCCAGTCTATATCTGACTCCGAAGGATCTATATCCGAATTACAAGAAAAATCTACCTCACGATCCAGAACCGGCTCTGCTGCCTGAGATATATCGTGGACCTGTAACGTGCTCTCCAAGCTCTCCTTTGCTAGCATCTATGCATCAACAAACTCTCAAGGTGAGAGGATGACCTATGCTACTGGGTCTGCCCAAACTGCCTCGTCGTCTGTAATCACAAAATCACAATCCTGATCGATGTCTCGCCCTACCTCTGTCATCTTCTCTGAATCTGAAGGCGGCTCTGAGCAAGCTGAATCTATGGCTCTAGTCTCCTCGATCGTCTATATTTGTATACTCTCATCCTCGAAGTGAAAGTATACCTTCCCGCTATCATGATCAGACACTGCCTTGGCTGTGATTAAGAACGGGCGGCCTAAAATGATGGGGGTATCGGTCATGGACTCAGGGATCTCCCCAACGAAGTCCACGGGGAATTTCAAGCCCTAAATCGTGACGACAACGTCCTTCAGCAACCCCTTCGGCCTCTTGATAGATCGATCAGCAAACTGAAGGACCGCCCTGCTCAGTCGTAGAGGGCCCAACTCGAATCTGTCAAGTAGGGCTGTCGGAAGTAGGTTGATTGAAGAATCGTTGTCTAATAGAGTACGGTCGAACCTCTTCTCATGAATGTGGCATCTGACATACGGGGCTCCTGTATCTGGCCTCTTGTCTAGCAGATGGTTCTGGATCGCAAAGCATGTGGCACGAGTGAGCACATGGATCTCTGGCTGGTGGTTCCGCCTCTTCCTCCTAACTATAGTACTGTCTCTGAGTGATCTCTGGAAGAGAGGTATGTGCTCCTAGAGTCAGTTGTATATGAAATCGGTCCATCATCTGCTGGCTGAACTCTAGCTGGTGGGACTTTTTCTGGTTTTCTCTTTTAGGCCCCTTAGCCAAGTGAAGTGCTTGGGGAAAGGGGACAGTCGGATCCTTCTCAGATGAAGGACTAGGATCAGGTCTGGGATGCTCAGGCAAAGCAAAATCCGCACATACATCATCAATCAACACAGGTGGATCCGAAGATAATAAGACCTTTCCTTTATTCACAGAAATAACCTGAGATACATGAACTAAAGAGAAAACAACAGGACTGGCAGAACTGAAAATGGTAGCCTCAACACCACCCTCGGCATCTGGAATCGCGACATCAGTACTGCGCTCGGGCTCAGCAACTAGTATGGTGGCATCAGTACCACCTCCTCCATCTGGTGAAGCGACGACCTCCGTACTATCGGCTGGATCAATGTTCGCGGTGGCGTCATCGCAATCGTCATCACCATCATCATCTCTAGCGGCATCATCACCGCGCTCCTCCTCGTCTGGCGCTCCGAAAGTGGCATAGGGTCGTCGCTCAAACGAGGTGCCTCCTGCTGGCATCCTACCGCTCCTAAGTTTAACAAAATCAGTATCAAACATGTATGCAGAAACATCACCAAGTGAAGCACTAGGAGTGGTAATCTCAGTGAATTCTACCTGCTCAAACATCCTCTTGAGGTTGTTCAGATTGGGCTCGATCTGTGTAGGAATGGCAGGCTTCCCTCTCACAATCTCCCTCATCTCCTGTCAAAACTCGTCCATCTCCTGCCGGAAGGTGGCCTGCTGCTCGGACATGAGGTGGGCTAAGTCATACCGGGCAGGGTTCTCATAGGTGGTCCCATGAGAACCTAACGGGTGGCCTCTCTGAAACTGAGGCTGCTGCTGTGGGGAGGGTGAGAGGGGTACTACAAGTGATATTGTTGCTGAGGCTGCTGCTGCCTCCAAGGTTGTCCTTGCTGATAGGGACGAGGACCGTGTTGCTGGTGTGCTGGGAACTGGGGCTCCTGGTGCTGCTCACGCTGCTGGCCATACTGACCACCCTGAATTGGAGGCTGCTGCTGAGAATTGGTACCTCCGATCGTCCAACAGAATCTACGATGGTCTCGTCGGATCCCAAGCTGGGGTCGGTCATACCATATCCTGTTGACATCCATCAACGGCTCCCGCTCGTAAGAGGGTGGAGGGAGTACTGCCAGGGGCTGGTCCGATTGATACACCACCATCTGGTTGTCCTGAGATGGTGGCGACTGGACGTACTGTTGATGTTGCGGCTAGTAGGGCTCCGCCTGAACAAGGTGAACTTATCAATGCTGGGCAGAGGGTTGGGCCGAACTACTGCTAGTGCCAGTGTCTGCCCCTGACCTGAGAAAGGGCTGAGAAGCCATCTGTGCCTCCAGGAGACACATGATCTGTGTCTTCAAGTCACTCAGCGTCTGTGCCATTTGGTCTATGTGCATCATGCCCGGGCACTGCTTCTTCTCTATTAACTCGATCCAGTCCAGCTTCTCGCTGATGATACCCATGTCGACGGCTGCCGACTCTGCATGTGTTGCTTCTGCTGACGAAGTGGAAGGACCAACATCGACCCGTGCTATCCTCTGATATGACATAGCCTGTGGCTGGGGTCGATCAAGGCCCTCGCTGCATTTGTCAGAGCGAGTGGATAGTACTTGTTTAAGTACTCTGTTCGGAGCTTCTCCCAGGTGGTAACAAATCTTCCTAGATGCTTCAGCCAGTTGGTTGCTCTGTCTACGAGAGAGAACGAAAAAGCAATCATTCACATAGTGTCCTCATCCACATGCGGATCATGGACAGTACTGCAGATCATCTCGAACTCCTGGAGATGAAGGTGTGGCTCCTCAGTCGCGAGCCCATGGAAACGGGGAAGAAGCTGAATCGTCTGAGGGGGGAACTTGAAGTCCCCCACAATCGCTGGCAGCACGATCCATCTGTGTGTAACTGTCAATCCAGGATTGTGCAACTCTGCATTGGTCTGGCTGGTGCTGGTTGGACCGGCTCCTCAGGCTGATCTGGGACATCTCCCTCACCATTGGATCTCGGCTGATCTCTGTCTGCTCTCAGCCTCTCCATCTCTAGGTGCATATCGACCATGAAAGCTCCCTGATCCTGAATCTGTCGTTGCATCATCTCAAGGGAGCTAACGGGGTGTTTTTAATCGCGCCCTGATCCAACACATATGTCTACTCTGCTCTGGGACCATCGGTGCGCTCCTCGCTGCTGGCCATGGTCTCTGCAACGGCAAAAGATCCAAACTCAGGTGCTGATAAATCTACTGGTTGTTGCTCTCTCTGATCTGGCATTGGTATCTCAGAACTGGTGGTAGAAGTGTGGTCAAGGGGGAACATGGTGGAATCGAAATCGGGTTCGGAGAGCGAGTCTCAGCTCTCACGAACAAACCTTGATGAACGGGCTGGAGTGTTGTAAAGCAGTGCAGCCAAGGGCTGCCTAAGAGACCTCCTGCCCATCATCTTGATCTGACGAGTGAAGGCAGATGAGATCTGAGAACACACAAGATGAGAAAACAAACCCCCGATTCACCTACTCAACATTGAGCTGAAGACCGTAAAGTTTCGGTCAATTATCTTTTCAATTTTTATTAGGTGATCAAGTCAGTCTTTCAGAGCGATTAAGCGAGCTGATGGGAATCCAATACTCCCAATAGACTGTCTCGTATAAAAGGTCGGTAGTCTGATAAGAAATCGTATGTGGCTTTAGCCTAGTGTGTGGGTCACTCTCTCGCTCATCCAAACCAAACAAGGAGGGGGTTACTCTCCCCAAGACAAATTTTTAAGTGAGATGTCTTTTAAGGTCAAGTGTATTTAGCAGTCTCAATTTTATAGTTTTTGTTTCTTAGATATTTTTCAAGCAAACAACGCTTAACGTTTTTTTCGGTTCTCCTAATTATTTAAGTCTGAAAATAGGGGGAGAAGGCAAAAAAGCTTATGCATGATCAAACACAATGATGCATGCAGAGTAAGAGATGCGTACCTGACTCCGGCTCTCTACATGCAGAGTGATCCGCGCATAAGTAAAGACAATAATAAAACTACATATATGATGCACGAGGAAAACAGCCTTAGACGAAGCAATTCTACACGTAAAGAACAATAGCTGGGTAACCAAGCTAAGTCCGGAGTCCGATCTTGGGAGCCACTCGGTGTCCGCCACAATGGATCCTGCACGCGTTGTATGTGACTCCTCACGACACGTGGACTCGAGCCTAATTAAGCCTACTATTTCTTTGTGATTTAATTAACTAGTTCCAACTAACGATCTATAGGTGGAGGCGGATAATTAGAGTTGAACCTTAATTAATTATGTCTTAATCAAATAAAATCCTAAGGCTAAGGCTAAATCCTCGAAAATCAGATAAGCAGTATAAAATACGATAAAAACAAAACCGATGAAAACCGCGATGAGGTCCCCCGAGCACACCGATGCTCGGCGATATAGACCCCGACAATCACCACAAAAGTCTTTGAGTATCTGTTGATCCTGTATTATCACAATCATAAGTCTGCTGGAAAAAAAACTACACTACAACTAATCTACAGCTATTTACGGTTATTCTACGCTCTCGAACTCTCGTCCGCCTTCCTCACGCTCTCCTGCGGTTCTATGTAGAAAAGAGCTGCCTCTGACTCACGCGGTTGCGTTGGCTTCTCAAAGAAAGTCGCCTCGGTCCTCAGGCCCTCGCAAGAAAAGTAAACAAGAGTGTATCAAACACAAATTATTATAAAAAATATGATAAGGAAATGAGACGAAAAATATATACAAATATGAACAGAAAAGCCACAAAAGTCGCAAAAGAAAACCGACTACTAAGCCGTGTGCCCCGGCAACGACACCATTGAAACCACCGAGAGACTAAGGGAGATAAGTATCAAGGGTCATTGAGACCTCAACCTCTCGAGTCGGATTCAACAAGAAAATCGAAGACCACCAAATCAAAGAAATCAACAAATCAGGTCGAATAGCGGTCTCGCTATTTTATTTAACCTAGTATAGCAACTAGGGTCGAACTCAAGGAATTATTTTGGAAGAATGTAGATGCTTTTTCCAGAAGGAGACGAGTTGAATCGAACCCCGACACCCTGGTTCCACATATCTCCCAGGCAAAAAGGCAGCTGAGGGAAAAGAAAGAAAAAAAGACTTCCTCTATATATCTAGTTCTCCGGAGATTCTACCCGAAATATTTTCGCGGCCAGGGCAAGAAGTCAAAAGATGAGCCCAGAAGTCCTGAGAAAGCATCAAACCTCTCTTTTTCGAAAAAATCAAAACAAATCGAAATTGTACAAGCTGTTCCCCACCCTTCCTCCTTTAGAGAGAGTTCCGCTCTTCTTTCTCCCAGAAACAAGTCAGATAATTAAAATAATTTTTTTTGGATTTTATAATTTTTCAGATGTTTTTGGATATTTTCTCAGATTTTTATATTTTTTAGTTGATTTTATAAGAATTAAATAAGTCAAAAAATAAAAATTAATGTGCAGCCATAATCTAAAGGCAATTTAAAAATAACTAAATAGTGTATAAAATTCCAGAGATAATTTTAAGCTGAAATAAAAATAAAAATCTAATTACTGGAAAAGAAATTGCATTTTTTTGAATTTTTAGAATTTGTTAAGGATTTTTATGAGTTTTTTAAGTTTTTCAGTTTTTAGGGTTTTTATATATCCAAATCCGACAAAAATTGGATAGAAGCAAGAACCAAAATAAGCAAACTACAATTTTTTAGAATTTTTGGAGACTTTTTAATATTTTTAGTTGGTTTTAAAATTTGGACAATAGCAAAAATCGGGGTTTTTGAATTTTTAAAAATATTAAATCACAACAAGAATGTCCCAAAAAATCATTGAAATTTTGACACAGTGGCAGGGGCCACGTATGCAAATTTTACGAAATTTGGAGTCAATTTGCTATTTTATTCAATCAATAAAACATGCACAACATACAAGGTCCTAAGCTCAAAGAAAGTAAGTTCTAGGGGCTTAATTATAATAGGTACCAAAACTATAGGGGGCTTAATGCAATTTTCACTTTATATTCAGCACATGTTCAAATCCAGCACACACAGGGATATAAGTGCGAATATTGAAACTAAAATTTCAATGCATAACATGCATTAAACCCAAGCCCTATACACGCAAATGTCCAAAAAAGGCACGTGACGAAGCACATGCAACTCAAACAGAGGGACTAAAATGCAAAATCTGAAAGTCTAAGGTCCAAAGTGCAAATTATCCAAATTAAATCAACTACAGACAATATTTACAGGACTAGGAAATAAATGCATAAAGTAAAAGGGGCTTAAAAGTAATTTACCCCTTTATTTCAGATCTGACGGTCAAGGGAATACCACTTATGATTGGATGGCTCTACTTTGTTGATACCCCTTCAACTATCAACGCTTCAGATCAGATCCTCAGATGGCTGCGAGCTCTCTGTAGATGGATGGTTGAGATCGACCTGGAGGAAGAGCTCGATCGGACGGCGGGGGAGGATCCTGGATGAACTGCTCGTCGGTGAAGTTCGACCGGCCAATACGCACGCCAGGGGGCTCCTCTGAGGCTGCTCTGATAGGGAAAATGATCCTGGTGGTGGTCCTCAGCCGATGGTAGGCTCCGATGGGGAAAATGATCCTGGAGGACCCCGACGACGAAGTAGACCTGGAGCACTTGTGCTTCAAGATTCGAACCTCCAGATGAGGCTTTTTCTTCTTTAATCCTACACAGAAAGAATGCTCGGTCGAGGGCAAAGTGCCTCGACCCGGTTACGAGCGAAGTGTGCGGTTGGGTGAGGCGGAGCGGAGCTCTCCGGTGAGGCGACGGCGAAGGAGAGCCGATGAACCTATTCTTGAGCGAACTAGGGGGAATGGAAGGGTGGGGAAAGTGGAGAGGAGTCTCGCAAGGGTGAAGGGCTAATCAGATTGATGAATGGATAATCGGAGAGTGCGGGGTGATCCGATGAAGGGTTCCGGCCGTGAATCGAAAAATCAAAATCTAAGGAGGACCATATGCTATCGAGGATACCGGATGGTCGAATGTGTCTATGTTTGAGATGCTGGATCTCCTGGGATCGTCACCTCAATGGAATGATGCTTCCAGAGGCTCGAGCTCACCGGATGGCGGAAAACGGCGAGAGGGCTCGCCGGACCTAGGGCTAAGGGCTTCAAGCTCTCGCTGCAACACTCCCCTACGCTCGCTGTCACTCGAGGAGAAGAATGGAGGTCACTGGGGTCAAAGACAATGGCTGAAGATCCAGAAAATGACGGCTCCTGGTCGAGCTTTATACGAGCTGAGGTCCGAGAAGATGGGGATCGGGCGCGCATTCCAAGGAGCAGACCCCTAAGGAGAATGTCGTGCGTGAATCTCGGGTTGCTCTTCGACAATCGGAGCCCTGGATTAAAGCGATGGTGGGAGGATCGATGTGGAGAAACTTAGAGAAAATCGGGTCGGCATGAGGATCCGCGAAGAGGGTTGTCCAGGGGCGAGTTGACCGGGGGTGAACAATCCCCCGTGGACCCATCACGAAATTTCAGGGCTGAAATTATTTAAAAAAATTATTTAAAAATTGAAAATGATTTTATTTCGAAATATTTACAAAATAAAAAATGTTTATTATTTTTCAAATTATTTTTTTATATTTTTATTTATTTTTTTAAAAAAAATTAATGTATGTACATGATATAATATTATTTACAGGTATAAAATACTATGTATTTTACATTTTTATTTTTATTAGTTTATTTTGTACAATTTACCCAATTTCATATTTTATTTATTTACAACATAAAATTTAGGATATAAAATAATTTTTATTTGATTTTATTTTTTATTTACAAGGGTGAAATAAATAGGTCCTTTATTGATATATACATGGTATATGTACAAGAAGAGAGAGAAAATATTTTGTTTTTAGTTTTATTTAATTTTTATTATTTTTATTTTATTGTTTGAAATATATACAAATTATGATAAAAACATTTTTTTTATTTTATGAAAATAAAATTTATAAACTAAGAAGGAAATGTGTACAATGATGAATTGCTAATTATTGATATTTACATAAAGCATGCAATTTGGTAATTTATTATATTTACAAGTATCTACATGGTGTTTTGCAAAGATTTTTAGCTAAAATAAAAGAATGAAGAGTGATAAATGAGGATTCATCAGGTTGCACCTCGTCGGACTTAGGGATAGCACACTCCAAAAGACTCCCACATCCTCCCTCTCGCTTGTTGTCACTCTAGGAAAGGTAGGCAGGAGATGGTGGCCCAGCCAAAAGGTGGAGGAAAAGGAGGGGGTAGCGTAGGATATATATGCATGGGGGTACGAGAAGATAGGGATGGCGCCAGCGAATTGAGGCACGTATCGAGAAAGGGATCATCGGTGAGGGTTAGGGATCTACACCCTCAATCTGGAGCAAAACTTTGGATGAAGAGGAGATAAGATCAAGTCTAGAGAAATTAGAGAAATTCGGGCAAAATCCGATTCAAGAGGAAGGGAGTCCGAGGGTACCAGTTGATCGAAGTCAACGATCCGAGGTGGACCAATCAAACACTACAAAAAAGCACGATTGGCATGCACATGATGCGGTGCACTTGGCGAACACGTGTGCTCGCTCATTCCCTAGCGAGCACTTAGGTTACATATGTGCTCGCCAAGCCGGTCGCCCTTTTGAATCTGGAGGCGCGGTTATATTTTCGTATATGGGAGAGCACTTGAATAACACAAGTGCTCGTATGGTTGTGCTCGCCCAGTTGAATTTCAAGGCACGACTGGATCAGTGCGTGTCAAATGCTGGGCGAGCACCTCGCGAGCGTTGAGCGAGCACATAAGTGTGCATGCCCGCGACCATAAACAAAATGGCGGGCGTCCCTGTTTCCTCATTCCTACACAAATTTCATCGCCCTTCCTCCCCTTTGGCGACCCCTTCTCCAGCATTCCCGCGTCAAGGGACCTCCGTTTGAGTATTCAATCACACACACACACACCCTTCTTTAGGTATAACTTATCATCATTTCTCTCCTTTTTTTGTATTTCATTCGATTTCATACTTGTTTTCATGGTTTAGGGTTTTGATATTATTGATTGTTTTCTTCTTAATTTTAATATTACTAATTGTTGATCTTGTTGCTTATGCTTCAGATAGTTGTTTAATATGTAGTTGTTGTTACATTTGAGTATATATTTGTCTAATATAGATGGAATATTATAGGTATGTCAAGTGTTTGATTAAATGTTACAACAACTAAATTGCTTAAATAGAGAAGTAGGTGAATTTTGTTATAGAAATATAGAATATTGAATTATGCCATAACACTAGTTCCATCACAATGGTTCATGTCTTGCCATAACACTAGTTTCATAACACTAGGTTCATTGAAAGAGGGGATGAGAGATACAAAGCCTTTGGGAATAAGAACTCTATAGTGGATGTCAAATTATTCATTTATTTAAGTCAAAATTGTTGAAGCGTGATGATAACTATAAACAGAAATATTTCTTCTGTGATATTTTATTATCACATTAAATTCTAGTTAATGTGATCAAGTATATCACATTAACTTATAATTAGGTTAATGATAAGTCCAAAACACTAATCATTAATTATCATAAAATCGCACAATATCATTCACACACAGTGCGTCCCTCCACAACGGGTGGTGTGTGGCCCTGCACACCGGGAGGCATGTGCAACACATTGGAGGATTTGATCCCTCTAACTGTGTTATATTTTTTTGTTTCACAGCACTATTAGACTCACTTTGGGATGTTTATCCCAGACCAATGGTCGTG
This sequence comes from Ottelia alismoides, assembly GCA_037367405.1. Taxonomy (NCBI): domain Eukaryota; kingdom Viridiplantae; phylum Streptophyta; class Magnoliopsida; order Alismatales; family Hydrocharitaceae; genus Ottelia; species Ottelia alismoides. Next base: position 452,396 of record JAZKJV010003173.1, on the reverse strand, counting down.
GATTTTGATGTTTGCAGGTGTAAAATTCGGTTTTTTGTAGGTACCCATCTAATATTATTGAGTCAAACACTTTATTAGGCACTAAATTAGGATCATACTTATCCCTATCTCCATCGTTAACCAACCAAATTTACGTAATTGTCCGGCTAACATAAATGAATAAATATTTCAAGATTATTTTATAGTTTCATTTGTAGCACATTCAAATGTATGACGTAAAGTGATCTTAAAGTATTAAATTTATGTTAACTTTCCTTAGTTCGGAGATCCTGGACTAAGGGGGTCCATAAGGATTCAAACTTACTAAAAGGTGATCGTTGTCACAAGCTGTTTATTTCTGATGGAAATTCAGTTCATAACCCCTTCCACTTCGGTATACCAAATCAATCATAGTTTACTATCGAAATAATCACTAATATGATTGTTTTAAAAGTTGATTGCGATTGATTTTTGAGGTATACGACAGAGTTGCAGGGTTATGCTGTTGAATTTTCATCAGAAATAAGCAAGCTTGTGACAATGGGCATCTTTTAGTAACTTTGAATCCTTATGTACGGACTCAAGTGATAACATAATTAAGACACTTCTCTTCTCATCTTTTATGTCAACAATGGGTTAAGTTTATATATTCTTCACATATTTTTCTGGATTTGACATTATAAATTGTTTCATTCAGGTTGATCAATATGACTAATAGAGAGTGGATGTACAATCATGTAGTAGATGGACGTGTAGCAGATACTTTTCAAAGAGGTATTCAGGAATTTATATAATTTGCTTATGCACGAGGTTCCCGTGTCGTGGATTCAGATGGAACTATCTTATGTCCATGTCAAAAATGTCGTTTAATGAGGAAGAGATCCAAGAATGAAACTCAGTTACATTTTTATAAAATGGATTTCATACAAGGATATCAGATTTGGTGGAGGCATGGTGAGGATTACGAGGACAAGATGAATGAGGCGGAAGAAGTGGATAATAGTAATCCTTTTGTAGATATGGTTATAGACGTTGCGGGTGCAGATTTTAGTACTACTTTTTTAGATGATAAGGAACCATATGGAGAGTCTGTAGAATTCTACGAGCTAGTGAAAAAAAGTAGAAGAGACATTGTGGTTGGGTTGCAAGACATATTCAAAACTCTCTGCGGTTTCGAGTCTTCTATCGATGAAGATGGAGTATAACATGATTGATCGTAATTTTGATGCAATGCTTAGGGTTATGAAGAAAATGTTACCAGAAAACGCAGAATTACCTGATAATTATTACAAAATGAAAAAGATGATGCGAAAGATGGGTTTAGAGGAAGTTAAAATAAACTCTTGTATAAATCATCATATTTTATATTACGGGAAACACCAGCAGTTACAACGGTATCCTGAATGTGACGAGCCAAGATATCAGGAAGCTAGTAAGAGTGAAACAAAAATCTCAAAAAAGATGTTACGTTATTTCCCGTTGACTCCGAGATTGAAACCACTATATTATTGCAAAGAAACGGCGAAGCATATGACATGGCACGCGGAACATAAAGTCGATGAGTACATGGAGAATCTATCTGAGTCTGATTGTTGGAAAGTATTGATGTCAGCTTTTCCTACATTTTCTGAAGAAAAGAGGAATTGTGCTATAGGTTTATATACAGACGGGTTTAATCCTCATGGAAGAAGTAAAGATTACTCTTCCTGGCCAGTAATGACAACACCATACAATCTACCCCCATGGTTATGTAATAAGCGATAGTTTATGTTTCTTTCGTTGTTGGTACCAGGACCTAAACATCCGGGAAAATACATCGACATTTATTTACGTTATCTTATAGATGAGTTGAAAATGTTATGGGTCGATGGAGTTCATACATATGATGCAAATAAAAGTGAAACATTTAACATGAAAGTAGCTTTCTGTTGGACGAAATGAGTTCCCGTCATATGGAATGTTATTTGGAAGGAGTACGCAACGACGTAAAAGTTGTCCATATTGTATGAAGGATACTAAATCATTCCAGCTTCAACACGGTTAGAAACAATATTTTTTTTATTGTCATAGACGTTTTCTTCCAAACAATCATCCATATCGAAGACAGAAGTAGTCATTTAAAAAGAATACAATTGATCTTTCAGATCCGCCACCATTCAAGATAGGTGATACGATATTATTAATCTTGGAAGAATAGGAGAAATCAGCCTTATAGAATGGAGATAAAATAAAAAATCTCCCTGATTTTGGTGATAGTCATAATTGTATTAAGAAGAGTATATTTTGAAAATTATCATATTGGAGCAAGTTACTGATACGACACAACTTATATGTTATGCATATAGAGAAAAATGTATTTGATAACATCTTCTATACTGCTATGAATGTAACCAGTCGATCAAAAGATACAGTAAAGTCTCGTTGTGATTTACAAATCATATGCAATCGACCAGAGTTGCATATCAAGGAACATGATAATGGAAGAGTTGAACTTCCTAAAGCGAAATATACCTTAGACGGAAATCAAGTGAAGCTTGTCTGCGAATGGACATGTAAATTGAAGTTTTCAGACGGATATACATCAAATTTTTTCAATTTGGTCGATTTAAAGAAGTTTTCATTTAAGGGAATGAAAAGTCATGATTGTCATGTTTTAATGGAAAGATTGCTATCGTTACTATTCAGAGGATTGTTACCCAAAAATGTTGTCGATGTTCTTTCAGATGTCAGCAGATTTTTTCAGGTTCTATACTCGTCACGCGTACACCGCACGGAGATGGAATATCTTCATAAAAATATTCATGTGATTATGTGTAACTTGGAGAAGATATTTCCGTCGTCATTTTTTGATTCAATAGAGCATCTAATGATTCATATTCCATATGAAAGCAAAAGTTGAAGGGCCGGTAAAATATCGTTTGATGTAACCATTTAAAAGGTATTAATAAATATTATAATCTTCTTGCATTCTTTAATATTTGAATAGAATGTTAACCTATTCCCATATAGATTTATATTCTTTCTTAAAAGAAAGGTCCGAAACAAAAGTAAAATTAAAGGATCAATAAGTTCACAATATATATATGAGGAAGTCGCAACATTCTGCGCTAGGTATCTTTTAGAAGATGTGGAAACAATCCACAACAGATTTAGGAGGAATGAGACAATTTACTCGGAAGAAGAACCGTGTATCAATATCTTTCTTCAATCCGCTCAGCTCATAGGTAAATGAATATTTCTTATCGAAACAGGAGAAGGACGCTGCAGAGTTATACGTATTAGACAATTGAGAGAAAATAACAGTATATGTTCAGTACGTATTTGTATTACTTTATGTATATATGAAAATTCAATTTCAAGTAATTCTATATTTCTTTTACTAATTTTAGGGAATTTAGGAAGAAAATTGTTGAGGAAAATTCAATATATTCAGATGACGAAGTTCTGAGCGTCAATAGGAATCAATTTCCAGCTTAGTTTAAAGACCGCTCAAAACAGTTGGAAGGTGGTGATTATTATATGCATATTTTAAAATATTTTGGAGAAGGACCTATTTATAAGATCTGATCTTACAACTCTTGCTGCAGCAATGGTTATCGTTTTCATACCTTCAATTTCGGTAAATATTTAATAATTCATAATCATGGAGTGATGGTCCGTGGATCTTGTTATGAGGAAGGTCATGTGAATTATTATGGAATTTTAAAGGAGATACTAGAAGTGGAATACAATATTCCAAGCTTGAATAAAGTAGTTCTCTTTTTGTGTGATTGGTATGAACCCAATGGACGTCTAGTACTCGATAGGAGAAATAACATTGTCGATGTGGTATCAAGAAAATTTATACGCAGATTTGAACCCTTCATTTTAGCTTCTCAAGCGGATCAATTTTGTTATCTCCCCCAAGTGTCAAAGAAGAGAAGGAGCGTTGAAACTTTAACTATTGTGAAGATAAATTCTTGAGGCTATATTTCTAATGATTACATTCATCATGAAGATGACATAAATGAAGCATTAACACCGACACATGAACGAATAAACTTAACAGAAGAAGTCTCAATCATCGAATCGATTCAATTGGCTGATAATGAGGTGTTATGTATTGACCTACAAGATGATACCGACTCCATAAACGATGATTCAGAAAACTCAGAAAATGAAGAAAACAAAGAAATATCCTTTTATCCCACCGAAATAAATGATGAAGATTAGCTGTAAGTTTTATTACATTAATTATAATAGAATTAGCTAAAATCTTAAGTAATAACTATGTAATTAACTATTACATCATCATTATAGTCATGGAAGGTTTTGGACGTGGCGGGTCTCATGGATCACATCGATCCAATTCTCCATCTTCCTCAGACACACCTTCGTCCAGTAGGCAGCCCACCCCGGATGTTGTTTTAGATTCACAGTACGATGAGGTCCGGTGGGTCATAGCCTACTACTAGTCTCTTGGTTATCCTCCTCCAGCCTTTCATGTAGGCGGTTATGGAGAGCCATCTACCTCAGCCGCTCCTGCTGGATTCTTGGTCCTGGTCCCGATACCTGCATGGATATCGATGGATTCTGATTTTTCTTCTTCTGGACGTCCAAGCACCTCCGTGCCTTTACCTATTGGAGTTGGACAGACTTCGACGTCCTACCCTTTGTTTGAGGTTACAAAGGATGGGAGGTAAGATTTTAATAAATTTTGTCATTTTATTTTTACTAAAAAAATAAATTGTATAATGTTTACAAATTTTACCAAATGCAGGGATTTTTTGAATAGCAACAGGGTGGCAAAGGAGATAACCACCATAATAAAGACACACTTGACTAGCATGCAATTTAGATGGTGTCGCATCCCTGCTACAGAATAGGAGAGACTGTTTGAGATGTTTCTGGTAAGAATAGTTTCTAAAAAGTGATATAGAAATTTTTTGCCACGTTTTCTTCTGATATTTTACTGTAATTTTCAGAGTAGGTATCTTCTTGTTCCGGGTCTGTGAAAGGAGGCTTATCGTCGAGCCTTTATTCGTTTGGCGGAGAAGAGAATGAGCGATACATTTTTCAAGGAATGGAGAGACTCGCATGCGAAGACGGGATGCGAGGAGATGAATTTTGAGGAGTTGAAGAGGTTCCCGTCAGTATGGTGTACGGAGGATAGATATTGTATTTCTTAAATAATTTATAATATACTTTTGAAAGTAATCGATATTCATCACATATTCCTTGTAGATGGGCGGGTTTCTGTGATGCATTCGTTGCAGATGCGGAGTTTGGAAGGAGATCCATAGCGGGAAGGACAAACCGCCAAAAATAAAGGATTAAATCGATAAGTGGCTCTAAAATCCACTATCATATTAGAGCGGAGATGGTACTACAATATAAAATTTAGTTTTTCAAATCTACTTTAATATAATGTAATGTTGTTATTACATCTTAAAATTATTTTTCAGGCAGCTAAGTTGGAAAGAGAACCCTCTTTTCAGGAGTGGTGGTCCAGGTCCCACATGAGACCAGATAGAGAAAGGTCGCATCCGGGGCAGCAATGATCTAGTTGCCTCGTTGGAGGCACAGACGTCTGAGCCCGGACCAGTTCATCAATCAGTCGTGAAGTTTCCGGGGGGGAAGAAGGGGGATGTGGAGGGGATTCAGACCGGGTCAAAGCTTGGTTCGACCGTGCGCGACCCTAGGACTCGCTCTTAGCCTCCCCTAGTCTGAAAGGTGAGTCCCTTTACGGTGGACGGGCTCTGGTTCGCTCATTCTCGCGGGCACCTCGTCGCTTCTTTCCGATCTCTACGCATTTCACCGCTCCATTCTTCTTCCTTTCCTTGGTCTTTCGTTCCGTCATATTCCGGAGAACTTATCCCCTCCCGGGAAAGAAGGAGAGTCGCAATGTTCCACTCCTGGAGCAGGAGAATTGTTAGTAAGTCTTTTAATTTATTTGCGATTGATAGATATATTATAACTTATTTTTCTATATTTCATTTTGTATTTCAAGATTGTTATTTGGCACTATCATCAGAAAAATGGGGTGGTGATCCAGCTGGAGAGCAACCACCATTTGATAAAACAGTCTGAAAGCAGGTATAAATAAATATTAATTTACTATATTTATTTTTTATATATAATTTCATATTAAACAATGAAAATCTTATAAGGTATTGGAGGAGAGGGACATTGTGGCGAACAGGAAGCAGACGCTTGGTGGTCTTCCTCCATACTATGTGGAGGAGCATCGTCATTCCTATTCTGCGTACTCCCAGCCGTCGTACACACAACCAAATTCGTCACAATCATCGTTGCTAATGGAATCGCAGATGGCGATGATGGTGGAGCAGGTGACGAAGCTCCGAGAAGATTTCACGGTGTACATGTAAGTATTCTACTTAGAATGAGCAATGATTTTATATTTCTATATCTTCAAAATGCAAGTAACCGGTATATATCCTCCATATATAATATAGGTCACAAGGGCGTGCATCTCACCCTGAGGAGATTGAATCGAATGATGAAGAGGAGGATGAGAACGGCCCTAACGAAGAGGATTTGTTGCTATTGGCTAGGTTCAAAGAGAAGGAGAAGGAAAAAAAGAAAGCAAAGCAGGGTTTAATATCTAAAATTTTTAAATCAATGAAGAAGTGGATTTTTGTTGCTATTGGCTTGTTTTGTTGTTGAACTTTTAGCACGTCTTTTAATTTATATGAACTTTGATAGTATAATTTGTTGTAATTTTACTAGTCGTTGTTGCTTCGAACATATATTTTATTATTTAGATGTTAAATATGAATGTTTAGTTTCTAAGTTCTTATATATTGTGTTAGTTCGACTTGTTAATGCTAGTTAATTTAGTTGACGAACTGGTATACTATATATACGCTTATCAACTCTATTAATCATATGCAGTGGTTTATTGGCAGGCGATGAATCCACGATTCATCGCATTTATTCTTTTATTTTAGCTTAATTTTCTTAGTCAAACACCTGTAAATATCCACTAATTCCATAATTTTACCATTTTACATGCATTTGTTAATTATGCATTTTTAACACTTATTGTACTTAAATAAAAGAATAAAGGAGAAAAGAAAAAGAAAAGAAAAATAAAGGATGTATTTATGCAATAAATACAGACTGGCCCAAACCCCGAGCGAAGGTCAAGACTTGACCTGACCGATCAGGAATAAAGTAGGGGGAGATAGGGCTTCTGTTAAAAATTCAAAAATAATTTGTACATAAATTCCCTGTATATTTGTATAAAACTTGTACTATTTTATTTGTACATAATTCGACCTCAAAGTAATTATTTTTTGTAAATAAAAGTTTATAAATAAAAATGTGTTGTAAATAATAAAAATAATTGCAAAGAAAAAAATAATGTACATATTGCAAATAAACACAACCAGAAAAGCCGCAAAACGATAATTGAAATACTAAATCCAGCTCCATACAAAATCAAATTGAACCAAACTCACTTCCATTGTACTCTAAATTAAATTATCTTTCAAATGACTATGATTTTATAATTTTTGGAGTTATGGTTGAAAAGTCGATTTTCTGAGGTGTTTTGTGTAGTTTTACCACTATTTATTGTACATAATTATTCATATTTATTTGTATATAATTGTAAATATTATTTTCATTAAAAATAAAAATAATAAAATATAAATAATAAAATTAAAAAATGTATTTAAAAAAATTATTTCCCTATTTGTACCTGTGTATATTGTATAATATGAGTAAACAACTAACTTCTATTAAAAAAGTCACCAAAAAAATAATTATCTAATATTATTTAATTAATTTAATTTAATTACGAACTGTATTTAATCATTTGATTTATTTTATTTATTTGATTTATATATTTACCATGTATATAGGATATTATTCCATGCCTTTAATGACCACCATTATGGTGGCTAATTAATTTTTGTAAATTACTTAATTTATTTAATTTATTTAATTCCAAAATTCATAATTAATTAATTAATTTCATTAACCAATAAACACCTTCCTCATTTGTAGATATTTTCCATTTTTATTTTTGTCTTCTTTTTAATGGGCTCCTCCTCCCTCATTTCCTCTTGATCAATCTTTGGAGAGAGGAGCCCCATCTCCGAGAGCTATTCGTCGCAGAAGAGTGCCCAGCCTCCGATCCAGTCGGTGACAGCAATTCTGTCGACGTCGAGGCCATCACGACATGTCCGACCCCAAGGTGAGATCCACTTTTATTTCTCGTCTTTGTCTCTAGGATAAATCGTAGGTCGCATTTTTAATCTCATTTTATTAGTCTTTAGATTTTAAAAATCTCAAAATTTTCACCACATATTTTTTGCTCGACACCGATTTTTCATCTCATCTCGTGATCTCCACGTTTCTTTTTCTATCTCGCACAACCTATCACCTCCGACCACGCACGGTAGTCGGAGACACGGATCGCTTTTTCGCCTTGCCAAGATCTGTCTCCATTCATGCCTCCTATTTTTGTGCATAAATAAATAGTAAAAATAAAATAAAAGAAAAACATATCATTTTTTCTATTATATTTGTTTTACAGGTTCATCTAAAAAAGAAAAAAAGAAAACAATTAAAAAAAGTTTAGCTCCTGTTTACATTTTCTGATCAAATTTTTTTCTTTTTCATTTACTATATGTTTACACATAATAAAAAACAAATAAAATAAAATAATAAAAAAATTAACAGCAACAGCTGCGGACCGCCACCCCCGCCGCCGCAAGCCCCGCCCGAAGCTACTCCCCTTCAGCGCGCACCCGCCCCCGCGGGGCCCCTCTGTTGAGCCCCTCTGCCTCCAGTGCCTGCCCCGCGCAGAAGCGAGGGCCCTCCCCACCAACGACACTACCACGCGCGTCCCTGCACCGCCATATCCGCCCCCATGCTTCCATCCAGCCGCGCGGGTGCGAGGGTGCCGCCATGCGCCGCCCTCCGCCTGACGACCTCCGCCTGGTGACCTCTGCGTCCCCCTAGGCTGCGTCCAACCTCCCGCGCGCGTAACCGCCCCCGCGGGCGGCGATCCTCTGCCGCGGCACAGTTCTCCCTCCAGCGTGCGTGCGCCGCCACACGTCTCCACCTTCTCCGTCCGCGACGTTCCTCCGCGCCACGCGGCGCCGCTCCGCCTGAAGCCACGTCCGTGTGAGGAAGATCTGAGGTGGGTGCGGCCCCCTTCTCCCCATTGTTTGTGAAGAACGAAAGGAAACCTAGAGGGACTTGTTGAAATAAAAAAAAAGATTTGAAAATTTTGCAAACTTGTCCCCGAACGTTTCTAAATTTGAAAGAAGAGTCCCCTCTTCCAGAGCATCACACGCAAAGCAGCATCCTTAGTGGGTAAATTGCATATTGACGCCGCATATTTATTTATCTTTATATTCAGTCCAGAACTTTGAATAATTGCTATTAAGCCCCTATACTGCAGACTTTACCTTCACATGCACTTTTCATTAGAATAAATATTTTTATTGTTCTAAAAATTTCCAAAAAAATTTTTATGCTATTGCTATGTGTTAGATCATTTCATAAAATTTTCATAGCATTTTATTACCGTTTGATATATTTAAAAAATAAAAACAGTGTCTTTTTTCTTGTTAGAACTTTGAAATTTTCTAAAAATTCAAAAACCCTCTTAAAAATTTCAAGAAAAATTATTGTATGTGTGTTTTAGTGTCATTTAATTTCTGACCAATTTTTATGCATTAATTCTTTACAAAACTCCAAAAACTTGCGAAAAATAAAAAATCTTAAAAAAATTGTAGAAAATATTAGAAAATATAGAAATTGTGATTTAAGTTTATGAATGTAGATATTTCTTGCTAGTTTATGTGAAAAATAATTCCCACAAAAATTGGGCACTTAAGTTAATTTAAATTGCAAAATACTCTCGGTTGTGCACTGTTTGCCTTATTTTATTTTAGAAAATCACAAAAACATTTGAAAAGTTGAAAAAATTTTCAAAAATATTTTAAAATATATAAAATATATAAAATATCTGGAATTTTTTGAGCATTTTTTACCACTGAAAAATACTAAAAGTGTGTGGTTTTGTGTATTGTTTAACTTTTGTGCTTGTTTTGAAAATAAAAAAATATAAAAAAATTCCAAAAACCACTGAAAATCATTTCTGAAAATTGACTATATAGTTTTTAAATCGTGCTTCTTGTGTTCGACTCTGGTCGTTATACCAGGTAAAAAGAATAGCGAGAACCGCTTGTTTGTACTTTGATTGATTGATATCTTTTAAGTTGTTTAAATATATTTTTCTCGTTGATCGAATTGGTCGATTAAGGACAATGACTTCGTGATTTATTTTCTACCTTAGTCGCATTGATTTCATGGTCCCGTTTCCTAAGAGTCAGGGATTTGAGTATATCTTGCTTGCTCTAGATTATGTGAGTCGTTGGGTTGAGGCCATCCCTGCCCGAACCGCAGATGCTAATACCATTTGCAAATTCTTGAGGAAAAATATCATTTCACGGTTCGGGATACCTAGAGTTTTGATATCAGACGGGGAACTCATTTTATCAACGATAAGGTAAGGGCCCTTGCTAACGAGTTCCAACAGGGAGATCAAGACTATATTGCAGAAGGTAATACACCCAGACCGAAAGGATTGGCCACGACTTTTGGACTCGGTCTGGTGGGTATATCGGACATCCTTCAAGACCCCATTGGGTACATCTCCATTCCGACTCATTTATGGCAAGCCATGCCACTTACCAGTTGAACTGAAGCATAAGTCACTATGGGTTGTTACTGAGATATTTTTGGATCCAGAGAGTGTAGGAGATCAGAGAAAGGCGGAATTGGCAGCCCTAGAGGAGCTTAGACATACAACCTTTTCGAGTAGCTTTCAGTATAAGGAACAAGTGAAGATATGGCATGATTCTCACATCTGCCATAAGTAGTTTGAGCCGAATCAGAAAGTATGGTCATTCAATCCAGGTTAAAACTATTCCAGGGAAGTTGCAGAGCAAGTGGAAGGGACCATACTTCGTCCAGAAGGTGCATGACAATGGCAGCATTGATATATCTGAGATGTCATCTGAAACCACCTTCTGAGTTAACGGTCAACGCCTGAAGCCATATCTAGATCATGATCCGTTGATTGTTGATGTTGCCCCTATTCATTTTGCATGAGATGTGGTTTTTGACTCACATCATTTGCATTTCATGCTTGATTATCACTTCCTCCCACAGTTGTCTAGATCTAGATGTCCATATCGCACATTCTTTTGTCTAACACCCCATCTCCATCTTATGATTATGTTATACTTAGGGTGTACTTTACTATGTATAGGGGGTGTCAGACTTGTGATTATTCATTTGATTCCTTTTACCTCTGATTTGCTGCCTATACTTAGGGATATTTTACCCTAAGTATAGGAGGGTAAACCCAATACATTCTACTCTTCGGTTTTCCCCTTGTGTACAGTCTTCAATACTTAGGATTACTTGATCCTAAGTATAGGGGGATCACCGATTTCTATTGATTATATTCTTTTATTCATCTTTGTAGTATACTATTCTTTTCACTTTTCTACACTTAGCATGAGTTATGTCTTTCTTTCCACCTATTTGATCACTATGTTGACATAGTTAGAGCTAAGTATAGGGGGTGTCGTATATATTGTATATATACTTAGCCGTAACTCATACTTTCATATTTCTAATATGGCTAAATTACTGTGTAAATACGAAAAAAACTAATAAAAAGATGCAGAAATTTCCTTAAATTTTTTTCTTGTACATACTAACTAATAAGTTAGGTTAAAATATTTTGAAAAATATTTTGAAAGTAGTTTGAAAATCAATTTGAAAAATCTTTTGAAAAATGTTTGAAAAATATTTTCAACCTTTGTAAAAATATCGTGGTTTGTAAAAAAAATTTACCTTTGTGTGAAAAAATGATTTTATAAAATTATTTGCAATTTTTTTAATAATGGTTGAAAAATTATTTTGAAAATCAATATATACTGTTTGAAAAATGTTTACAAAATGTTTTCAAAGGATTGTAAATGATTGTAAAATTGTGTGAAAAATTATTTTGGACTATTGTTTTTAAATTTTTTAATTATTTTCAAATAAATTTGAGGAATATATGCATCATAAAAATTAAAAAAATGAAAAAATGAAAAATGAATAAAAAATAAATTTAAAATAAAAAATCCAACTGTATATATACTTGTATAAATTACTCAAGTTGTAAATTCTTTCTTATGACTCTTGTAAATAATTGACTCATTTATTTGTAAATATGTGTATATTATCCCTAAATCTTATCTAAAAAAATTTTATATACGTGTATATATTTCTATGCAGGCTATACAGATTCGACGGGGCGTCAAACCCCCACCGAACCAATATTTTTTTCTGCACTCCAGCTTGGGCGAGCACATGTGCTCACGAGGGGCTCCATAAATGGTCGCCATTTTTATAGGGGCGATCAGTTCGGGGAGCACATTTGTGCATGCCAACAAGTGGACGAGGATATAGCGTTCTCATGTGCTCGCCCACCTGCCGAGGTGACTCTTGTATCGACGACCATGCACTGAAGGAGCACTTGTGCTCGCCTAGTAATCAGGCATGCACATGGGCATAGTTGGCGTGCACATTACGAGCCATCATGTGCACGCCAATCACATCTTTTTTTGTAGTGAGAGTCCGCCTAGAATGGAGACAAAATACGCTACATGACAAAATAGCAACAAAAAATGATAATTAAATTAAAAATAATAAATTAAATTAAATTAAAAAATGAATAAAATGAAAATTTTTTATTATTTTTCAAGCATTTTTCTTTGACTTAAATTTTTATGAAAAATAAATTAATGTATTATACAGTATAGGGTATTATATACATGTATATTATACTTATATACTATGTACAAACATTTTTATTTTGTTATTTTTCTAAAAATACTCCAATTTTATATTTTATTTATTTTCAACATAATTTATGATCACAAACAATTTTTGTTTTATTTTTATGATTTATTTACATGTATAGTATAAATAGTGAATATTATGTATATACATGTGTTTTGTACAATAGAGGAGAAAATTTATTTTTGTTTAATTTTTCTTATATATATTTTGTTTTTATATCCTTTTAAGAAATATATACCAGGAGGTAAAAATAATTATTTAATTTTACTTTTTCAAAAAAAAATCATTTATACATATATGTAATATGTACAATATAAAGTAGGTCCTATCTCTCTCTACTTATTTTATTTGGCGATCATGTCAAGGCTTGACCTTCTCTTGGGGGTCCGGGTCACTTTGTATTTATTCTAACTACATCCTTCCTTTTACTTTTACTTTATTCTTTTATTATTGCACAAATACATGCTAATTATGCAATATTAACAGATGCATGAAGGATGCTATGTTATTGTATTTACACCTATTTACATGTTGATTTTCCAAGATAAATAGCTAAAATAAAAGAATAAAGAGTGAGAATCGGTGATTCATCGGTCTTCTTTACGGGGGAACTAAACGTGTACCCAGTCATTATCAAATGCTCATCTGACCAAAGACATGGAATCTTGTCTGATGGATGTTCTTGAATGTAACCGCAAGGCAATAGGTTGGAAAACTTCGGATATCCATGGGATCAATCTGTCCTTATGCTCACATCGCATTTCCCTTGAAGAAGATTGTAGACCCTCCGTGAATTTTAGAGAAAGCTGAATCCGAACCATCGAGAGGGTTTTATGAAAGAAATTCAGAAATGGTGCGATGCAGGATTCATATATCCCCATCTCCGACGGCATATGGGTGAGCCCTCTACATGTAGTGCCAATGAAATCAGGGATCACCATCGTGAAAAATGACAAGGGAGAGGAGATCGTGACTAGACACCCACATCCTGGCGAAAGTGTGTAGATTACAGAAGACTCAATCTCACCACCAAGAAGGACCATTTCCATTACCATTCATTGACTAGATCTCAAGAGATTGGCAGCAAAAGAATACTTCTTCTTCTTGGATGGATATTCTGGATATAATCAAGTTGCCATAGCTCTTGAAAACCAAGAGAAGACCACGTTCACATGTCCCTTTGGTACATATGCCTTCATACGGACGTCGTTCAGGCTATGCAATACCCCAGCCACATTTCAGAGGTGTATGCTTGCAATTTTCTCTGACATGGTGGGGAATTTTCTTAAGGTCTTTGTGGACGATTTCTCTATCTATGAGGACTGATTTGATCAATGCTTGGATTATTTAGATTCAGTCTTATGGAGGTGCTATGAAGTAAATCTGGTGCTCTCGTGGAGAAGAGAAACTTCATGGTGACTGAGGGAATTGTGTTAGGTCACGTTGTATCTAAACGTGGCATGAGAGTTGTCCCAACCAAGGTGGAGGTGATCTCCAAGCTAGAGCCACCTACAACCATCAAGCATGTCAGATCATTCTTGGACCATATCGGTTTTTACGAGCGATTTATCAAAGATTTTAGCAAGTTGGTCAAACCGTTGACCGAGTTGCGAGGCAAGGAGAATGATTTCATTGTTGACGATCATGTGGTTCTTGACTTTAATCAATTGAAAGAACTTATCACTTAGGTCCATGTCTTGCAGCCACTGATTTGGACATAACCTTTTGAGATAATGATTGATGCGTTAGATTATGCCATCGGTGCTGTGCTTGGGCAGAGGAAAGATAACGTCCCATTTTCCATTCACTACACTAGTCGAACGCTCGATGAAGCTCAAATAAATTACAGTCACTGAGAAGGAGCTGTTAGTGGTAGTCTTTGCCTTGGAAAAGTTCATATCCCACCTCCTTGGGTCCAAAGTTATCATCTACACAGATCATTCGGTCATCCAGTACTTATAGCAGACGAAGGATGCCAAACCACATATCATCCGGTGGATCCTTCTCCTCTAGGAGTTTGACCTTGAAATTTGAGATAAACTGGAGTTAAGAATGTGGTGGTCGACCACTTGTCCAGACTTCCCAAGTCTGAATCTCCTGATCTAAACTTGCAACCTATCAATAAGACCTTTCCAAATGAGGCAATTTTGTCAGTAACCTCACTTCCCTAGTATGTTGAAATTGCGAACTATCTTGAGACAAAGAGAACTCCACAAAGATTGGACGAATCTCCAAATCGAAAAATTATTATCTAAAATCTAGTAATACCAGTGGTAGGATCCATATCTATTCCGTGAGGGGGCAGCTAGCATCGAGAGGAGGTGTATTCCTCAGGAGGAAGTTCCAAATGTCCTTGCACTTTGCCATGATCAAGAATCTGGAGGACATCATTCAAGTAGACGAACATCAGCAAAGGTTCTTCAAAGTGGTCTTTGATGGCCTATATTATTCAAGGATGCATATGATTATGTCAAGCATTGCATTGACTGCTAGAAGGTGGGTGGAACCATAGGAATGAGAGACACGGTGCCTCTGAAGTTCATTCAGATATCAGATGTCTTCGACGCATGGGACATCAACTTTACGGGCCCATTTCCCAACAGCCAAGGCTACGAGTATATTCTGCTTGCTCTCAACTATGTGAGTCGCTGGGTGGAGGCTAATCCCGCCCGAACCATCGACAGTTAGACTGTAGGTCGATTCTTACGAGATCACATCATTTCCAGTTCGGGATTCTCAAAACTCTCATATCAGATCGAGGTAGACATTTCATAAATATATAGGTGAAGAAGCTGACTTAGGATATCTACATAGACCATCATGTTGCTTCACTGTACCACCCACAGTCCAATGGCTTAGCTGAATGTTCAAACAGGGAGATAAAGACAATTCTACAAAGCTTGTGCATCTAGATTGTAAAAATTGGTCTCAGTTACTCGATTCTATTCTTTGGGCATACAGAACTGGTACAAGTCTCCTTTAGGAATGTCCCCCTACCGCCTTGTCTATAGCAAGCCATGTCATATGCTTGTTGAATTGATTCACAAATCTTTATCGACCATAAACATCTGTAACTTGGATTCTGAGAAAGTCGGGAAGAACCGAAAAGTCGATCTAAACAGATTGTTGAAATTTAGAGACTATGCATATGACAATAGCCAGATGTACAAGGAGAAGGTCAAGATACATTATTTGTATGATTTATAATAAATTTTGATTCACACATGTTTATCCTTGCTTGATTATATTGTATGGGTTCATTATTGTTTTGATCACCTGGTCTCTGTGAGGGGTCAGCTCAGCGACTTCGCTCCCGCTTTGTGTAGAGTGAACGACTCTTTCTTCTGATTCGGATGGTTTAGCACATGTTGTTGCCTAGATAAAGCAGCAGCTACTACAGTTCGATTGGAAGCTACAACATCTTCCAGCTGTAGGGGGCAGCTCCAAGGGGCCTTCCAGCACATCAATCGGAAGCAGCATAGCATCAGGGCTGACGGGTTTCAGCAGTTTGACTATCACTCGTGGTTGTTTGGATGCGCCAGGAGAAGAAGAGGGATCCAAGAATGGCAATGGAACAACAACAATTGGAGAGAGGGATGTAGCTCCATCTTTTAGTAGGAAATATAGGAGGAAGGAGGGCTCCTCGACTGAAATAAAATTTAAGAATTTGGGATTAGAAGAAAGGGGCTTTGAGTTATAAATAAGGAGGAGGGGGCTCAAGGATTTGACATGTGGAGGAAAGGAAGGATGCACTTATATGGTTGAGATGAAAATTTCACACACACACACACACACACAACTTTATCTCCCATTTATGAGAAATATCAAAGCCACATGTATTTCCACCATGAATCTTCTATTCAAATGATCAATAGTTTGTTTTGACCGTCTCGAAATAACGATCAAAATGAGTATAATGTTCATATAATTCTTATATGAGATGAATTCAGAGATTTCTGATATGCGGTATTGGTTTGGTATTAAATTTTACGTTTTTAAATTGTCAAGCGACCTCTGATCGATGAAAGGTTGATTATGTTGCTCTTATTTTATCGATATAAATTTTATAGTGGTCTTGTATGATTTTTATGGTTTCCAATTGTGTCACGACTTTTCTGATGGTATACCTTACGATATAATCTATTTTTGATTGATTGATCTTAAATGAATTTTAATTTACAATTCATGGATTGATTCAAATTATTTGATATCAATCCATAGTTTTATTGAATATATAGACATAAATCGGGTCAGGTTCAAGTTATTTGGATCCGGATGTCACAAAAATAGACTCCAAGGGAGGTAGGGCAATTACCTTTGGAAATAAATACACATGTATGACCATTGGGGACAGTATGTTTGCAACTCCTGCCATTCTTTTGGAAACGACAATTTTGTCAAATGACTAAATCATAAATTGCTCAACCTTTTCTCAGATATGTGATGAAGATTTTAAAATAACTTTTAAAGAACTTATTTGCAGATTTCAAATAGGACACACTGGAAGTTTTTTTAATGTTTAAAGGCACAAATGTAACTATACACTTAGGTTTATTGATTGCTCATCCTTTTGGCCTCACAAAATACCCTCTACTTTGACATAAAAGATCAGGTCATTCATATAAAACTAATCAACAAGATTAGAAAACTTGACTTAGTTAAAGGACTTCCTAAAATACCATGTGAGAAGGAAGATATTATTCAACTTGTGAATTGGGGAAACTACACAAACCACCTTCAAGGGCAAGATGTTTATTAGTACTATCCATTCTTAGAAGTCTTGCACCTTGATTTTAATAAAGAAACCCAAAAATTTAAGCATGTTGTTATTATTTTGTTGTAGTGGATGGCTACTCATGTTCACTTGGGTTTTGTTTCTTGCAAACAAGGACTTAACTTTCTCAAAGTTTGAAAATCTAGCCAAACAGATTCAAAATGAACACTCTAACCACAATCACTAAGTTAAGAAGTGATCGTGGTGGTGAGTTCAAGAATGAGGATTTTCTTAGTATTGTTTAAAGGTCGGGATTAAGCATAAATATTTTGTAGGTAGAACAAGGAAAACAAAAGAATGAGAATTTTCTTAGTATTGTTTAAAGGTCGGGATTAAGCGTAAATATTTTGTAGGTAGAACAAGGAAAACAACTCTGAGTGGTGTAATTGATTGAAAGAATCACACCTTACAAGAATATGCATGTATTGTGCTATTTGATTTTCTATTTTCTTTGGTAAAAGGTCATTAAGAACAAACTCTAATGTCTTAAACACACTTCGATCCATCATGAATTAAAAAAGACATAGTTTGAGCATTCTTTCAATTACATATCAAGGATACTTTGATGTTTTTGAATGTAAGTGTTTTTATTCTTAACACTAAGGATAGTCTTTACAAGTTTGAAGTGCAGAGTGAAGAGCATATCATACAAATTAAAGCCTATATGAGTTAAAAAGCTGTGATTAATTGTTGTAGAATCAGTAAATGTTTTATTTGATGAAAATTTGAGCAAGTCTCCTCAATCAAGGTTATTGTAAGATGAGGAAGAGATATAAATTGATAATCTATCAAGGGTACCAGAGAATGAGAATTCTCATGGTCTACCCAAGGACTTTATCTTTATTTAGAATCACCCCAAAGAGTTTGTGAATGGGGATGCATCAAGAGGAGTTCAATTGATATTACACTTGAACGTTTTTGTTATGTCAGCCTTTTTGTATCCCTCAGTGAACTGCAATCTAGAAATAAAGTGTGCAATGGTGAATCTTGGTTAATGACAATGCATGAAGAATTTGCCCAATTTGAAAGAAATAAGATATATGAACTTTTGAAAGAAATAAGGTATAGGAACTTGTACGCATAGAACCAAATGAGTCAAGTAATGATGTGATGATGGTTTTCTTGTTCTACTTTTATTTAATTTCCATAAAGTATTTTGACTACCATTTTAAGTGGGTACTAATATTGCCCCCTCTAATAATGCCTCAATCATAGGGGAATTCTCACATCAAAATTAATTAGGAATTGATGTCCATAGGCCATGAAAAAATATCATTTGATAACCCACTTAATCTCTCGACTTTTAAATTAATTGATAGTCATGAAAAAAATCCTTTGATAACCCACTCAATCACTTGATACATAAATCGATTGACATTCACGAAATCATTAGGACAAGTTTTAACTTTCCAAAATTGTATTTTTTTCGAGATTGTAGAGGATAAACAGGTGCCATATATGCCTCTAAGAAAGTGAGAACTCTTCATATGTCTGAAAACTGCATAGTTACACAAAACATATTCTTACGCTCTGGATAAAATACGTCAATCAAATTTAATGACTTTGTTTGCTCAATATCGTCAATGGTTGCCTACTCAGGAAATTGGACGATGATATCTTTGAAGGGATCAATTTGGTGGTCGATTTGGAAGGTTCGTTGCAAAAAGACATTTCAGAACATTCCGGTTGCAGAGGAAAATTTTTTGGGAACGTCACGACTATGCGGAATGCGTTTAGGCATAAATTTGCCCTTACTTGATTGAAATACGAAATATGAACACAGTAACACAAAATTTAGCACTTACGAAAATATTAAAGGCATCTTGCTATATTTCAAAACTTTCATTGCAGATAAAACTCCAACAAGCGGTGCTAACAAGGAACAACGGGCTCGAGAGAAGGAAGCTAACAGTAACATGAAAAGGGGCACAAAGACAAGTGAGCAAAAGCACGAAAACTGGTAATAAGAGCTACTAGCAGCAATTGATTTTTAGTTTTGGACCTCAGGTGGTGTTGTCTTTGGTGACGCAAATCTCAGAGTTTGTCTTGGGCATTAGTTGAGCAGCCCCCCTATTGCTTTCTCTAGGACACAATGTTGCCTTTTGTTGCTTGCTTTTGTGCGAGTATTAATATGAGTGGATGATCTGGATATTGTAGAACTCTTATCACTCTATTTCTCTTTTTTATCAATGGATGATAGATCTTAGAATCGTTTTCTAAAAAAAGTGGGTAGAAGGTTAATAGGTGCTGCATTTTCAATCAAATGTCTCTCAAATATCAAGTCACCATTGTGTATTTCACTAGTGGAACTCTAGTGTTTTTCATTTTGGTGGGAAAATAATGATATATGGAGAACTTTCACAGCCTATCATCTGTAAATTGAATGTTTGTAACGTTTAAGTCATTTGTAGGGGATGAGAAACGTTTAGTCTTTCTGCGTGTTGCCGATTTAGCAAGTATGCCATCGAGGATTATTAGATTTTTTTAATAACAAGGGAGATACGGGGCCCCCTTGTCAAACTCATCTCACATTTAATTTAAAAAGCCCCTCCAATTATATATTTATTTTTGTGTGGAGAATATCGTAGTCTCTAGTGTTTAGTCCGGAAGAAATAAAAAAGAACTTTCTTGGGCAACTACATAATATTTTGGTTATCGTAGCTCACCGCAAAGTATTAAAAATTTTCTAAAATCAAACTTCAACAACGTCGCGTTTTCTTTACGAATTCCCCAAGATGAGAGAATCTTATATGTTGTTGCAAAAGAGTCAGTCGTCCCACATCTTTAGAGCATGTTTGGTTACTGGGTACCTCGGGGTACTCCGGTGTATCCTCCTCAAATGCTGGGTTGGAAATTCATCACAAGTCAAGGTGATATTACATTACATTCCTTATTCCAACCCCTTCCAACCCTTATAACTATCCAAATGCATACTGTTCACAAGTGGATACCCAACCCAAACATGCCAATGATTACACTATTTATATGCCTCAATCCCCAGTTCTCAACTATTGGGCATGTGGATCTTTTAGTTTTTGATTTTTTATTGTGCTTTCAACTTCTTCGAACATGAAGGGAGTTATCAAATCATCTGAGTGAACTATCGTGTTGACAAGATGCTTCTCCCAAGTGTTAACAAAAATTAGCCAAAAAAGGAGGGTGTTGGAGTGGGAGTAGCTAGCTTGGCTAATGTAAGTGGCAGCTCCATTTTACCCATTTGTATATGTGTGTGTATATGTATATATAGGTATATATGTAGGTAGGTATGTAGGTATGTATACATACCTTCGTATGTATCTATAAACATATGTAGATATGTAGGTATGTGCGTATGTACATACATATGAAGATATATGGGTCGAGAGGTGGATGGTAGTGGGGATGCATGCCTATAAAATAATGGCGATAGAAAAGGTCAATGTTGGGCTTTGCTGGAGGTTGGGATGCTTGGAGGCAGATAACAACATATTGGTGGTGGCGAACATTACAAGAAAAGTGACTTAAGGCAATGAATAATTTAATATTCATTGTCATATCTTCCGTGGTTAAATATATAATAATGAATATTATTTGCTGCTTACTTATTTAAATTCGTAATGAATAGTGGTATTTGTTGATATAATCCTCGCAACGAATCGTATAACAACGATTATTCGTTGTCATTTTCTTCTAATCGTTGCTAAATTTGAAAATGATAAATGTGAATATTAATGAATAATTCAATGAAAAAATCGTCATTATATAGACCTTTAACAAGGAATATGATATTCGTTACTAGTTACGAGTACAAGAGATGATTTGGCAACGAATAATATGCGTCGTTATATCTTTAACAGCGGAAGATATGACTATGAATATTCAAATTATTCGTTGCCTTAAGTCATATTTCTTGTAGTGGAAGAGGCATCGACATCGACCAGGAGTGATGTTTCCCAAGGTAGGCGGCTTAGCATGGAAGAGGGCTTCAAATTAGAAGCATTACCAATTGAAGTTGATCGAGACATTGGTGGCAACGTATATGGCGAGATTGGAGCTTAATTTGATGCTCCTCTAGCTCCGTCAATGGCGATGAACGAGCCCCCAATGATGCAGCGACGAGCTTTCTCAAAGGCCAACATGCCTTACGTAAATGATTCATCGTTCCAGGCTTGAATTCTCTCTCCCTTTTCATTTTATAAGAAGAAAATTCGTTTACTGCATGTTGAATCAATTTTGTATTCTAATGGTAAGAGAAGAAAATGAAATAAACGATTGACATTTAGTGAAGAGTAAAAAGGGTTAACAGATAAAAACATTGATCCAAAACTAGTAACGATATTGAAAATAATTTTAATTTATCGTCGGATAGCGGATAAGATCACATGCTTATCATTTCCCTAATGAGTTACACATAAATTTATGATACCAGGTTCATAGGAATTTTACTATGGGATATATGTAATAGACATTAGACATCAATAATGACATAAAACCAAAGCGAATTACATGAAATAAAAATATTTGGAATTGCACCCCAAGCATTTCCGGGGGGTTAAATAACTGATTAGATCTTAAATCGACTACAATCATGCATTCAATGTAAAGAATCTCTGGATTATTTGACCATCGGGTGCTTGCATTCAAGAGTTAGGTCAAAGGGCACCCACCTTAACTACCGGGCATGTTAGGGTTTTGATTGGTGTTAATTTAGGTATAGAATATCTAGATTCCGTCCCCATGTTAATGCAGTTGCTAGCTAGTGCCATTTGGCCAAATCCTTTTTTCATTTCGACTTGTCAACATTTCTCAACAACTAATTTACCATCTTGAATATAGATCCTTGGTGATCCTAATCTTGTATGCTTTAATTTGTATCGAATATGTACAGCAACATATCAGTTAATGAGCGTATTCACTTCATTAAAGAATTTGTATGATTTTTGCGTTCACAATTTCATTGATCGAATTTATTTTCCTTTGTTGATTGGAAGACCGAGCTGGAAAAATCAAATTTCATATTGGTCTCAGAATTTCGAAGTAATATTAGACCAAAAAACTGACGTTGCATACCATTCCAAATGACAGATGACCATGCATGCAACTACGATGTTAAACATGCTCTTGAATATACGGGATCAAATTTATATACATCAAGACATCGATGCTCATAAACATCTGTACGTGAATAATGATACCCGATGCCATTTTGATTTACGTATCCCAAACCCTAAGCCACTGACATACGTATTCGTGGTCATGTACGTTCCTATACTCGCATCTGTGTATGACTGTATACGTTTAATTGCAAGGTTTCGGGCTCCCGAATATCCGGTCAAATGGGGCCTATATATGCAACTACGGATGCATATCTCCTCCCAAGCAAAAGCACCGCATCAAATGGCTACTTATCAGAGCTCCTTGATCCTGATGAGCACCGTCTTGATCTCCGCCTTTGCTTCCTTCCACATCTGCATGGCGTCTCGCCCCTTTCCCGAGGATCACGACCTGCACCTGATTCCCAAGTTACCCAACATCCCCTCTGCTCTACCACCTCTACTGTTTCCATTCCCATATTTACCAGATCTTCCACAGTTGCCACCTCTGCCTTCGATTCCATACGTACAGGTGCTGCCCCTTCCCCAGCTTCCCATCTTTCCATGGACTCCAATATCCACAAATCCATGATCCAGCGATTTCTCCTTTCCAACTATCATGGTAAGTTGATAACTAATAATTAGGGTTTGTATTGTTAGCTTGTTGGCGTGAGTGCTGAAGGGGAATGTTTGTGCCTATGGATCTGGTGTGTATGGAATGTTTCTAATAGATAAAGTTCGGGTGTTTTAAGATTGTGGTTTATCATTATCATGATGGATATTGATGGTTTTTTAGTGTCTGGTAACAAAAAAAATCCACGCTCAGTCCATCGTGGACGCATCATGCACGCCGTAGTATATGTTTCAAATACGACCATTTTTTTATCGAAACATTTTATAGTATATAAAAATCGAACCGGCAAAAGTCGAATCCGAGAAATATCTAGATAATCGGTAATGGACCGAAACCAGACCCAGTAACAGAAGTAAGAAAATCTGGATCCACGTAACGAGATCCGAACCGGCAACTAAGGATCGACCGAATCTCGTCCGAGAAGACCAATCGGCAAGCCTCGCTGCGGGAACATGTGGTGGCGGTGCGCTCCTGAATCCACGTGGTCCAATCAGAAACATCAGAACCTTATCCAATCCAAAACTCTCATCCCATTCCATCCACTCCCGCTATATCCCCACACATCAAAGCGCATCCCTCACCCCCTCAAAGACTTCCATAACACTTTAGAATTAGCTTACCTTACCTCCGCTTGTTATCCCTTGCAGCGATTGCCATGGCCTCCACCTCTTGCTTCCTCCACCACCACCTCCCCTCCACCGCCGCTGCCAAGGCGCAATCCCCACGCTCCACACCACGGGTCGCCCAGCTCGTCTGCCGCGCCCAAAAGCAATCCATGGCTCCCGAGGAGGAGACCGTCTCCCGCCGTCTCGCACTTACCGTCCTTGTCGGTGCTGCCGCTGTCGGTGCCAAGGTGGCCCCTGCGGATGCCGCCTATGGCGAGGCTGGTTAGTTAATTAACCGTCTTTTGAGAACAAAAATGACTAATTTGTTGCCATACCCTCCGTCTTTTACTCCAATTTAATTATGAAATCGTTTTGTATGCAGCTAATGTCTTCGGAAAGCCGAAGACCAACACCGATTTCCTGCCGTACAATGGAGACGGCTTCAAGCTGTCGATCCCGGCGAAGTGGAACCCGAGCAAGGAGGTGGAGTTCGCAGGACAGGTGCTGAGGTACGAGGACAACTTCGACGCCAACAGCTATGTGTCTGTGATCATCGTGCCGACATCCAAGAGCTCCATCACTGACTATGGCACACCGGAGGAGTTCCTCGGGCAGGTAAAGATAGACCCATGTTTCCATACCCTCGATCCCTAAGCTAATTTAATTTTGATGTAACTAAGTATCAATGATTAGGAGCTTGGCAAGATCTACTTTTGATTTTGACATTATATGCACATGACCTATCGGTTCCTCACACGAGTCTAGATTTGGGTTTTAAAAATACCGGCTGGTTGCATGGGTTCTATCCAGCCAGATTCAACTGTTTAACTAAAAACACAAAGGGTTTTTATGATTTATGTAATTTTTTTAATAGTAGGCCTGATAATTTTGGCGGTCCGAAGCGTCCTTCCTGAGATTCCAATTCGGCCCTTGGACGCGCTGCATTACCATCACACTACTCCTTGAGTTAATGTTATTTTATAGGCCGGTATAAGAAGTTCAACCTGCAGTAGGATTACCGTAGTTAATCATTAATTAAATAGTTTTTTCCCTTTTTTCCGTCGCTAATATCATAATAATGTATTTGCATTGACTGTTATTAATTATTTACTAAGATTGAAAGAATGGTGGAGAACAATTAAGTTACAATTTCTTCATTATGCAGGTTGACTACTTGCTGGGTAAACAAGCATACTCCGGCAAGACCGAAGCCGAGGTATATGAAATGTTGCAATATACATAAGGTATTCTTGCGCATCTTAGGATTCTTGCGATAATCAACTCCATGTGAATTTCTGCAGGGTGGATTCGATGCATTCGCTGTGGCCGCAGCAAACATCCTGGAGTCAGGTGCACCGGTGATCGGAGGGAAGCAGTACTACACCTTATCGGTGCTCACAAGGACGGCAGACGGTGATGAGGGTGGCAAGCACCAGCTCATCACGGCAGCCGTGAAAGATGGCAAGCTGTACATCTGCAAGGCTCAGGCAGGCGACAAGCGCTGGTTCAAGGGTGCGAGGAAGTTCGTAGAGAGCACCGCTAGCTCCTTCAGTGTCGCGTAGATCGCACAATGTGACCATGATCATGGGAGGGGGGTAGCTGAAAAAATTATTACGGTTGTAAGTTTTCTGTAAATTGATCGGTGCCGCGAGACGAGGAATGCTGCTATATCCCAATGTTTTAAACGTGTTTGTTAAGAGGGGTAATGTGTGGGTTCTTAATTTCTTCTAATAACAATGCTTGGGTTTTGAATCCAATCTCAGCCCGTCCACCGAGATACGGCAGCAACACAGACCACAAGGGCCAATTCAGAGGATATACTACACCTTCCTAAATCAAACTTGTTTCTTGTGAATTTGCAGATTCAATCATAACATTCTATGGACATATTGCAACGCGTATTATCACAATAATCACAATCAAACATTAAAACAATGCAGGGATTTATGTGGAAAATCTTTCTCGACATACCGCCCACGTTGCAAGCTAAGAACTCGAGAAGACGAACTAAGTGGGCCAAGAAGCTCACCACGGCCGTCAGAGAGCTTGGGTCATCTGAAGATCCATGTCTGAGCAAGCATCAAGGTCTGAGGTTAACACATGTTACAAGGTCGGAACCATGTCCCATGAACTCTTAGCTAATCTAATGTTATATTTAATTGTGTCGCAATTCGCAAGTGCTTAAGCTCTCAAGATCTCTCCATTCTATTAAGAACATTTCCAAGCTAAGTAATCATGTGCTATTAGGTCTAGATATTAAGAAGGTGTTTTCTTTTTAAGTTGGTGTACTTATGTACCCGACATGTGAGCTCCTTTCACCACCGAAGAAGAAATGTTACTTGGAAGTTGTCCGTGAAAGGAAGCTTGTAGGAGGTTGTGTCTCCTAGATTTAAAGTAGCACGAATAGTGGAAAGGAGCTTTCCGAGATTTTTATTGAAAACGGATCGCATTTGATACATCAAAACGTACGGCTGGATAGTATAACATAAAAAAAACAAGGATCACAGATGGTACGGTATTTATACAAATGGAATTTATCCTAAATGATCGAACGTGGTAGTGCTTGATAGTAACAAAATTACAAACCGAGGATAGCTTCGATTTGACGAGCACAGAAGGGCGAGAATTGGATGAGCACTTGTCCTTACTAGGATGCAAACAATCAGATACAGATATGGATATAGGTATTATCGTATCCTTATCTGTTTTTTAATACGAATATGGATGCGGATACGGATATTGACAGATATTAAAACTATCTTACCATATCCTAAAAAAATGGATACGGATGTAAAACAGATATTGATCACACACGAGTAATGTTAGAAATACTCATAGAATCGACTTAAATATCGAATTGGATGGAAAAAAACACATGATATTGATTTACTAAATATGTTGGTATTATAAAAAATATATAATTATGGTAAAAGGAGTAGATAGTTATGTTATATAGGGTTAAAAATAAATCTATGACTATATTTATATACAAAAACGGATATACGGATACAGATGTTTGTGAATATCAAAACAATATCCATATATGTATCCCTTTTAAAACGGATACGGATACGGATGCCAAAATATATATAAATTACGGTGGCGGATTGGATACGGATATATCCATATCCGTTTGCATCCCTAGTCCTTACCCACTTGCGGCGAGCACCTTGCGAGTACATGTGCTCGCCCACTACCTCATCAGTTGAATTGCACGCGCAGCTTTAAGTGACGCATGGAAATTTGGTGGTGAGCACTTTGGAGAGACTTGTGTGTTAGGATTAGAGTCATATTAGGATTGGACTCCTAATCCTAATAGTAGTTGAGTTGTATTCTATTTATAGTCCTATTGAGAATAGGACTATGGGGTTATATTTGGTCGATATAAAGAGGGGGTGGAGGCATTGCCTCAACACCACCAGCAAGAACAATGTAACCACTAGAGAGAAAGGGGGAGGGGGAGAGAAGAAAGGAAGAGAGCGAGGGAACGGAGAGAGTTGTACTCGTTCTTCTTTTACTGCTCTTTCTTCTTCGGTGGTCACGAGAGGTGATCAATCACCGTTATACCTAGTTGATCTTTTTCTTCATGTGCTTCTGTGATGGTGGATGATTGGGCATCCACATCCTTACCTGTATCCTCTTCCGTATCCGGGGAGGTTCGTATCCCCAACATCAGGAATCTGAGAGGAGACGATACTAGTGGGTTGTGTTCCCATCAACTGGTATCATAGCAAAGTTGGTGTTTCTTCCGCTCCTGACAAGTGGTATCAGATCTTGGTTTGACGACAATGAGGGATACAACGCGACAGATCAGAGCGAGATTCAACGTTGAGGAGATGACACAACAGGTGCATTTTCTTCAGAGGTAGTTAAGATCCAACAATTGCGGTGAACCATTGAGATCGGGAGCATCTGGATTTCGATTGAAGTATCCAAGGGTCCATATAGGGGTTTTTGCTCACTCCGGATGAGTTGGACTATTCAGATCAGGAGGATTCCACTATGATTTTCAGATCGTACAAGGAGGTACAATAAGAAAGAGATGATGAAATTTATATGGAGGGGTGCATCATTCTCTGTGGAACCCTTCAACGCGAAGAATGAGTTCATCTTATGGCAGCAACGAGTGAAGAACATACTCACACAAGAAGGACTTGTGAAAGCTCTCCAGGATAAAGAAAAGAAGCTGGACAAGATGAAAGAGGAATAGTGGAAGGAGATGAGGGATCTCGCAAATAGTACAATAGAACTGTTCTTGGTAGACAACACTCTTCGTGAAGTCATCGACCTGAAGGATCCAACGGAGGTTTGGATGAAGCTCGAGGACGATACAAGTCCAAATCTTTGACGAATCAGCAATGAAGAAGAAGCTCTATAGTCTAAATATAACCGACGGAACAAAGCTCGAAGTGCACTTGGATGAACTCAACAAGATTTTGATAGACATATTCACACTTGAGGAAAAGAATGCGAAAGGAGAATCTCTCTTTAAGGAGGAGGATAAGGCACTGATCTTAGTGAGTTCCCTTCCATCTTCCTGCGATCATATTGTGACAATGATACTCTATGGCAAAGAAACCATCACATTGCATGAGACAGTTGCTTCGCTACTTATGAATGAGCCTTGACGAAGGTCGACGGATGAAGCAACGAATGAGGAACGTCATATGTTGGGAATCGAGGGTAGATGCTCAAGATCAAGGGAGAGAGTTTCAGAGACCGATCCAAGTCATGAGGTCCGATCAGATGCTTCTATTATGACAAGGAGGGTCACAATATAGACGATTGTCCAAGACATGAGGAGAAAGGAAAGAAGAAGGTTGCTAATTCTGAATCCAACTAAGAGGATTCCACCGTAGTTTATGAGGGAGACATGCAAACGTGCTCTGATGAATCCACGATTCATCGCCTTTATTCTTTTATTTTAGCTTCATTTCCATAGTCAAATACCTGTAAATACCCTCTAATTCTATAATTTTACCATTTTCATGTATTTGTTAACTGCATTTTTAACACTTTTTGTACTTAAATAGAAGAATAAAGAAGAAAAGAAAAATAAAGGATGTGTTTATGAAGTAAATACATATTAACCTGAACCCCGAGAGAAGGTCAAGACTTGACCTGATCGACCAGGAATAAAGTAGGGGGAGATAGGGTCTTTAATTCAAAAATTCAAAAATATTTTATACATTTTCCCTATATTTTTGAACAAAACTCACACTATTTTAATTGTACATAAATTGACTCATATTAATTATTTTTGTAAACAAAATTTGTATTAAAAATGTGTTGTAAATAATAAAAAATGATTGCGTAGCAAAATAATGTACCTATTACAAATAATTACACTTAGAAAAAGCCGTAAAACGATAATTTAAATACCAATTCCGACTCATACGAACTCAAATTGAGTCAAACTCACTTCTTTTATACTCTAAATTAAACTATCTTTCAAATGGCTGTGATTCCATAATTTTTGGAGTTACGATAGAAAAGTCAATTTTCTGATGTGCTTTGTGCAGTTTTACCACTTACATATTTGTATATTTATTCATATTGAGTTTTTATACATATTGTAAATATTATTATAATTAAAAATAATAATTAAAAAATATTAAAATATGATTTAAAAATTATTTCCTTATTTGAACATGTGTATATTGTATTATATGTACATAAAATTTGTATACAACTAATTTTCTTATATAAAAATCACCAAAAAAACTAAATATCTAACATTAATTAATTAATTTAATTAATATATATATATAGTTGATTATTTAATTCATTATTTGATTTAAAAACCTACCTTGTACATAAGATATGATTCCATACCTTTAATAGCCATCATTAAGGTCTTTCTATAAATTAATTTTTTTATTTAATTTATTTAATTATGAATTTAATAATCAATTATTTTATTTATTTATTTATTTATTTATTTATTTTATTAATTCCATCACTAAACATCTTCCTTAAATGTGTATACCTTCTTTTTTATTTTTCTTCTCTTTTTATTGGTTCCTTCCTCTCTCATTCATTCTTGATCAATCTTTAGTGGAGAGGAGCCCGATCTCCGAGAGCGATCTTGTTGAAGAATGGTGTCCAGACTCTGAGTTGTCTGGTGACAGCGCATCGACCCTCGTCGAGGCCAACACCGTATATCTGATCCTGAGGTGAGATCCATTTTTATTTCTCGGCAATTCTTTTAGATAAATCTTAGATCTAATTTTTGCCTCGATTTTATTAATCTTTAAATCATAAAACTCCAAAAAAATTCCACCACAACTCCAATACGATCCGACACCGAATTTTCATCTCATCTCACAATCTCTCTGTTTCACGTTCTATCTCACGCAACCACGCACCTCCGACCACGTATAGTGGTTGGAGATCCGGATCTATCCCTCATCGCGTCAAGATCTGCAACTGCTCACACATACCATTTCATTTATAAATAACTAAAATAAAAAACATATAAATATTTTTTATTTCTCTAACATTTGTTTTGCAAGTTCATCTTAATATATATTATAAAAATAATAAAAAAATTTACCTTTTTGCTTATAGTTTTTGCTAAAAAAACCTTTCTTTCATTCATGTTTACATAAAAATAAAAAAAATAAAAAAAACAAAAACAAAAAGTCTGTAGCAGGTCGGCGGATCAGCCGCCGCCTCTTTACCGTCGACGATCACTACTCACTTGCCCCTACTGCCACGTCGTGCTCCCTCGGCCCTCCCTCCATATCGTTGGCCACTGCTCAGGCTACCTCCACGCAGCGGCGCCTGCCACATGTCGGACCACTCAGCTATCAACCTGCAGCGAACGCCCTCCGCCTCTACGTGCGATGCCCCTATTAGAGCAGTGCCTCCCTCCGTCTCCTCCACGCAGTGCCACAACGCAGCTCCTCCAACCTGCATGGTCGTTCGTGCGGCACTCCCCTTTGTGCCCTTCGAAGCCGCCGAAGCCCCGTGGCTGTAAGCTCCCACGTTGCTGCTCCATAGCAGTTGCCCACTACTCGCCCAGCGGCGATGGTCGCCAACTCCTCCAGATCTGCGGGCGGCGGTGCCGGCCTCTCCCCCTTGTGCGGTGGCACTCCCCATCCCTTGAGAAGATACGAAGCACCAAGACTAAAGCTTTATGGTTATTATTTTATCATGTTAATTGCATATCAGCCCCTACAATTATCTGAAATTGCAAACAATCCCCACAAGCTATCAAGTCATGTGCGTCGCACTCACCTTCTGGGTAAATTGCAATAGTTTCCCACATTTTATTATTTGTTGCATTTTAATACAAGAACTGTAAATAATTGCATTTAAGTCCCTATATTCCAGACTTTAATTTGCATGCTTTTTTATTGAATAAATATTTTTAGTGTTCTAAAAATTCTCAAAAAAATTATGTATGTTCCTGCTGTAATATTTTTCATTGTATGAATTTTTTATTACATTTTTTTATACTTGATATTTTTAAAAATTCAAAAACAACATCTTTTTGTCTACTCGAAATTAAGAAAATCATAAAAAATTGAAAACTTACTTGAAAATTCCAAAAAAATATTATAGCTGTATTTTACTCCTCTTTAATTTTTATCCAATTTTTGTGCATTAATCATTTATAAAAAATACGAAAAATGAAAAATCTTATAAAAATTGTAGAAAATTCTAGAAAAATCCCAAAATTATGATTCCAGTTCTTGTTTGTAGATAATTATTGGAACTTTAGTTAGAAATAAGTTCCAGGAGTATTGCGCACTTGAAGAAATTTTAAGTTGCAAAATACTTTTGGTTGTGCACTATTTCCCTTGATTTACACTGTTTAATTTTTATAAAATAACAAAAATATCAGAAATTTTGAAAAAAAATACTAAAAATATTTTAAAATATACGAAAGACGAAAACATTTTCTCTGTAATTTTCTTGACATTTTTACTATTCCAAAAAATACAAAAAGAGTGTATATGTGTGTGCATTTTTATCCCTTTATGACTTGTACTTTATTTGAAAATTTAAAAAAATTAAAAATTCAAGACCAATAAAAAATTATCTTGAAAATCTGATCTGATTACGTAGTTTTTTCAATCATGCTCCTTGTGTTCGACCTTGCTCGTTATACCAGGTAAATTGAATAGCGAAACCGCTTACATTTCAGTTTGATATTCTGTTAAGTGGTTAAAATAAATTTTTCTCGTTGACTGAATCGATTGGTTGTGAACAATGACATTAACTTATTTAATCCATCTCGACCGCATCGAAATCTGTCTCATCAAAATGGCGTCGTTGCCACCATCTCTTATTTGCTTTTTGTGCGATGGACTGCTTGAAGAATGACTTGGAGTTTCTTTTTGGAGGACCCACACATGAGGTGGAGTAGGGAAGAGAATAAGATAATTGTTTTATTTTAGAGAACAATTAATTGTTGTAATAATTTAGACTTTGGACTTGTAGACTTGGACATTATTCGGGGTCTGTTTTGCCTAGTGCCGATGTATTTGGGGGACCTCACTGTTGTTTTTTGCGATTTTATTTCACCGCCATAACTTTTTATTTGATTCTCAAGGATTTAGCAACTAGACGTAGGATTTTTGTTGAGTGTGACGTAATTATCTAAGTCCCAACACCTAATTAATTATATGTTCCTATATAACATCATTGGACCTTGTTAAAAATTAAATTGAAAAAGTTAGTTTAATTGAATTTGAGACCACACGCCGTGAGGAGTCACATACAGTGCTAGCAGGACCCGTTGTGGTGGGCACCGAGTGACTCCCAAGATCGGACTTTGGACTCGATTCGATTAGCTAACTATTTTTCTTCACGATCTGTAGAAGATGCTCATCTAAGGCCAATTTCCTCCTGCATCATATAGTTAGTTTACTTCTGTATTTAATTTATGTGCGGATCATATTGCATGTAGAGTGTTGGAGCAAGGTACGCATTTCTATCCTTGTATGCATCATTGCATTTGACCGTGCATCGGCTTTTTCGACTTCCTCCCCCTGTTTTTGGATTCAAATTAATCTAAGGAAATCGAAAAATTTGTTAGACATTGTTTGTTTTTGAAAAAATCTAAAAAAGTGAAAGCAATAAAATCTGAGACTTATAATGCAAACTTGACCCTAAAATCCACCTCATCTAAAAATATTTGTTTTGGGGAGAGTCACCTCCTCATTGTTTGGTTTTCTTGAGCGAGAGAGTGACCCGTACACTAGGACAGAGCCACACCTGAACTTCCGTTAGACTGCTGGTCTTGGATTAGTCATTCTCCAGTGAGGATCTCTCCGGTAACCGGTAAAACGGCCCGCAACGTCCTTAACAGAGCGAGTTGATCGGGTAGCCGATAAACGGTTTGCAACTTGTTCTGACTGGGAAAGATCTAGCTTTGGGATAGGCCAGTCTCCTAGGAGCATCGGGTTCCTAACAGCTCGCTTAATCGCTCTGCAAGATTGATCTATCACCTAAACTAAAACTAACAAGATAAACGACCGATCTTTTACGATCATTAGCTCGTCTTGAGTAGGTGAATTGCGGGTTTGATTTCTCATCTTGTTTGCTTACCATATCTCTTCTGCACTCATCCCCACATCATACCCAAGTATGGATCATATACTTTCCAAAAGTATATATCAAATGTACAAATTCAGTCAAGCTTCCAAAGCGAGATGATCGTTCATGGAATTTGATTCTTCCCAATATCTCATGAGTGAACTCATGTCTTCCGGTTTAGTAATGAACCTGTATGATCCCTTTGAGAGGTCGTATTACTCATATGCCCTTGTATGCACACCAGTGAATTGGTATATAGACCTTGATTAGGTCATCAACATATTGGTTTGCCAAATGTACATACTCAGACATATAGTAATACATCCGTCTCAAGTTAGAGGATACATGCCTATATAGTGATGGCATACGACATAGGACTTTGGTTATCTCAGTCTCGTTAAGTCAACTCTTTGACCTAACTAATCTGACACTTCTGAATCTCTATTCCTATGTAGAGGGCCTGCATCAAGAGGTCAGTTAGATATCAACCTTTAGAGAAAAGATTGTTATCTCCTTCTCAGGTTCGAGATCCTCTCTTAACAATCATTTGACGGTGTGTGATAAATCCTCAATCTAACTCATTGGATATTCATCCAAGCACCGACCTCTATGATTCAATAATTGAATCAGCAACTATATGATCATTAAGATGTCCATGGTACATAACCCTAATTGTACTAGGGGACCTATTATGCAAATTAGTTATTCTTCATTTCAGATCAGGGAATGATATTTGCAATAACATTTATTGCATAATAGCTCATCATGGGCTCGCATGTCCAACAATCTTCCATTAGCCCAAAGAGCCATTAATGGGCTCATCCTTTAAACATGCACTCATGTGACATTCATAGGTTATTTACAAAAAATAGCTAGGTAAGATGATCAGTCACTCTGTTCCCGAGAGACTATGCCAAGTCCTTTTACGGCACTTGCATATCCCCAGTAACAATTCTCGCATCCAATGCAAATATTGCATCTTATGCAACCAATACTCAATATTGTCAGTTATAGTGTCCTTGACAATATAGCTTAATAATTATTATAACCAGTATTTCCATAATCCTTATCAGAATACCCTTATTCCTGGAGATCTCTATCTCCTAAGGTATATGTAGTTAAGACCTTTTGGATCACTATCTATAAAGTAATGAAGATAAGACTTGTAGATCACTATCTCAAAAGTCTTGTCATCTTTAAAGATATTGTTATTTATTCAATCAAGTGTTTTATTTCCATAGTAGAACTAGTAGCAGTTTACTACTCCCACTGCTTGGCAGATATCTGTCTTTTGTACACATCTAGCATACACTCGTCTTCTCGTAACTGATGCACAAGGGCAAGCAGTTCTATCATTCACTTCCTTAACTCCTTGAGGTGTTATCCTTTTAGATAGGTCAGTATCATATCTTAAGGGAAAGAAACCTTTCTCAGAATTTCTAGAAAATGAAACATGTCCAAGGTGTACAACTAATGTGACGGTCCCAATACCCTTTTCTATTTTCTTCTGAACAACTTCAGAGTTAAGATCCGAAAGGTATCCTTGAGATCATATCTCAAGGTATGGAATAGTCATATTATAAAACACTTCTTATTATCCTTATATCATTCCAAATTATTAGGATATCATTTACATTTATGACAATGAACACAATGGCACTCCCACTAAGCTTCACATGGTTCATCAAGATTCTATCTAAAATCATAACATTTATAATTTCATCAAATCTTATATTCCTACTTTAAGAAGCTTATTCGAGTCCATAGATGGAGTTATTCATCTTGCACACTTTGCTTTCCTTAACCATGAAGCCATGGGGCTACATCATGCGAATATCCTTAGAGAGGTATTCATAAAGGAATGCAACCTTGACTCGCATCTTGAAGATGTCATAGTCAAGTTGTGCAGCTAAATTTAGCGATATTCTGATGGGTTTAAGCATGGTCACTGGAGAGTAAGTCTCACCACAAGCGATGTCTTCTCTTCGGTGTGTACCTTGAGGATATGAGTCGTGTTTTGAAGGTCTCTACCTTCTCATCAGGTTCCCTCTTTCTCTTGAAGATATATTTACACCTTAACGGGTCTTACCCATATAGGTGGATCCTCGAGGGTCCATATACAATACTTGTATGTGAAGTCTACTTTAGACTTTATTGCTAACATCCATCTTTCCATGTCATGATCTTCAGAAGCTTCATTGCATGAAGTAAGATCATTGTCAGATTTAATTGACACATGGAACACATCCTCAAACTCATTTGAAGAGGTATTAGTGTTTCATCTTTAATTGTCCCTTTTTTAGTTTCCGATTTCAAGAGCCTCATTATCTTCTCAAGATTCAATGAGTTCCTTCACTTCATTTTCATCTTGATTCTCAAGAGTCTCATCCTCTAAGAATAACATTCTCGGAGATGATATCTTTTAAGAATCTCAAGGTCATAAAGTAGGTATCCAATACCATCATTTATTTTCATAATGAAGTAGCACTCTTTAGTGCTCGATTCTAGCTTACTTGCATGGAACCTTATTAAGGATATATATTGTAGTCTCTACTACATATATACCTGGAAACTAAGAGGTAATTATGCTAAGATTAATCATTGATTAAATCATGTCACACATGATAAATTGTATCTCCCTACAACTCTATTGAGTTTAGGTGTATTATGAGGAGTGAGATAGTAATGATACTCCTTTCTCTATAAGGTATTCCATGAATTCATCTAACACTGACTACCTAGATTAGA
Organism: Ottelia alismoides; assembly: GCA_037367405.1. NCBI lineage: Eukaryota > Viridiplantae > Streptophyta > Magnoliopsida > Alismatales > Hydrocharitaceae > Ottelia > Ottelia alismoides. The sequence continues at coordinate 416,150 of JAZKJV010003173.1, read as the reverse complement.
TCAAATTCATTTTCATCTTCCTTCAAACTTTGGTTCTAAACCAAAATTATGAAATCTTTGAACATTTCAAAACTTTATAAGGTGAAAGGAAGAAATCTCATATCATAAAATCATTACATGATATCTCATATCATCAATGTTTATTATGATATAGATGATCCACATATATCAATATATATGAGATCTTGAATACCTTAGCATATAACACCATTCTCAGAGAAGGGTGCATTAGACATTTTTACTTTGAATACAATATTCATAAGTATGTAAGTTTTGAAATTTTAGACATTCTAAAGTTTCGTCTCTTACTAGTCTTATGATCAAATCAACAGACAAATGTCCAAGGCTCGATGCTAGATCATTGTCAAATGATATTCATCCTCCTATTGATCTTATAAGGCTTGGCTTTCAGTATTAGAAATCTTAATGAACCATTCATTAATTTTCTAATTAGTAGAATCCACTAGATAATATATTACTATCTGGAATATATCCATCATAATTCTATGATAGGTTTATTCTAGAATTCATGTTTATTTCCAACATTTAGAAATAAACGATGAGTGTGTTCTAATATATGGGTCATAGAGACATTCTCTAAGACTGAGGGCTCTGCCACTGAAATTATGAAGTATGTCTATCCTATAGAAATTGTTGCAACTATTGCATCAATATCCATGTGGATGACTATTAAACTTTAAGATCAAATCCCAGTCTTCTAATACATATGCAACCAATTGCAAGTATTATTAGAAGAATGAGATACAATTATTAGACTCTTAATCTTATCCAATAAGAAAGTAAATTTCAATGATTATATATAGATGTAGATTATTTCGATGCATTATCCAGGTCCTTCTCTAAGGATCCTAGATAGACCAGATAGTCATACTATCAATACATCGGTTTATTGCAGTATCAACATTTACCTAACTCTTTGGGTGTCATATGAAAGTTAAAAGAAGTATAGTCATGACTTGGGTCAACTCCTTGACTTTCTTTCTAACTTGGGTCAGACCCATGCTTCCACTGTGCTCCTTTCATCTATAAACAAGCATTGCTTAAGACAAAGGGATCTCTTATATTGAACTCAAAAGAATTCAATGTAAGAGTATTTCAACATTTATATATGCTTCAGTCAATTCATACAATATGAATATTATGAAGCTTCATGAATGACTAGAGTATAGATAGTAGATGATGACACTCGTCGTATCTACATACATCTTAACTCTTAAAATCATTGGTTCAGGTAAGTATTCAAACATTTTGAATACATCATCTCTTATAGAGCTACCATTTCGCTTGATGTAGTGAACCATGTCATTCATGATTAAATGTTGAGAGCAATTCATGCCAAAACATCCTCTTAGATTTTTATAAGGATTATTTGACAATTATGATTATCACATGTCACTTCCAAAGTACATTCGATGAGAGATCGGGACTTTAGAGACATACAAACTCTAGGGTCGTAGTCCTATTGTCTATTTAATTTTCATTCCTTATTATCATGAGGAAACTTGCACATTGCAACCACATACATTATGTGTCTAATTGCAAGTACAATATCTTGATCATGGATCCAATCCATGATATTTTACTGGTTATAATAGAGTAAAACATTGAGTGGGTTTAATGAAGGGTTATCTGAATAAGAAATTTGCATAAGAGTATATCTTATATATATATACACACACACATATTTTACTTTGATTTAGGAGTTTTTATATCAAAGTTGTCTTGCCTTGTCAACACTGAAAGTTCATTCCCTTAATCACTTTCAATGTAAGAGATATACTTACTATTATATCTCAGCAAGATATGGGATCTCCTTCCTTATTTGTCACATACCAATAATATGAGAACTTGTAACTTCGATAAAAAGAAGCGGGAACACATTCTGCCTTGCAAGTCCAACATGCATTCCCAATTTGGTCTTTAACACCGGTCTCACCACCCCTAAGGTGATGCTGACTCATTATTAATAGAACCAACCGTCAAAAGGATTCGAACTCGTTATGTGCAATCCAATATTGCCCCATAATATGAGGACTCCATATTGGGTCACTACGCATACGGACATACTCTTTCGAGAATCAAAGAGCCCGATCCAGATGCGCTTGCATACAGAAGCTGTCACTTCGGACAGACGTCTCCTACATACAATCCCTGGTGATGGAACCCTTCGCCTTGATGGGAGACCATGGATGTCACTTATGTGATCCTTCATATCATGTTCAAATTTTAATTAATCATTATGAATCATATTCACATAATTGATTCTCCCAATGGAAATAACAACTCTATTCATAATACAATGTTTTAATTTTAATTAGATTCCAATTAATCTAATCATATTAAATTAATGATCCAATTAATCTCTAACAAATATTTTTAATTGTTACTTGAAAATATGGTATTATCTCAAATACATATTATTTTGAATTTTAATAATTAGAAAAATACATCATGATCTCTCAAGCATTATCCATTCCCTACTCACTATCATGGCCAGTATTAGTATTGACGGGAGTGGGACAAACCATACATGGTGCAACCTGCTACCCCAATGCTCTCCGACTAGACACCATAACTGCCTCGGGAAAAGATAATGCCAAGTCAATCACTTTGTACTTGAGATGATAATAGGTTTTTCAACTGAAGTTATATCATATAATAATAATCAAAATCATTTTTATTAACATTATAAGGAGATTTATGAAACAAATCCCCAATCATATTCAAGTAATTTGTTTGTTGGAAGGTGAATGATGTAATCAATTTGTGATCAAGATCATATCTAATCATTTATTGGTTGAGGCAATGTCATTTAAGAGTCATCAAATATTTCCTAAATATTAAACATAATTATTCCAAGAAATTAACCATTAATTTCACAAGTTACTTAAATGACAATCACAAGGTTCATGATCGAGTATGTAATTTTCAGCAGTGATCCCTATTTACTAAAATTAATATATCTCAATTAGTTTATATACAAATTAAGTAAAATAAATTTTTAAAGTTTGCTAATTTGATTTAAAACAGAAACTAAATGATGGCATGCATTTTCAGGCTTTTTAGAATAGTAATTAACTCCTTAATGATGTCATTATTCATCATCCCCGAAATAGTGGATATGGTTATTAAAAAGATCATATATTGAGTTATCAAATTCCAAATCACGCAAACTCCAATACCACGGTTTAATTATTTAATGGATAATAATATTCAAGTGATAGTTTCATGTTTAAATATTTTAAACATGGTCGAAATTTATCACAAAACATGACTGCAAAAATTGAAATGCGATAAAATTTTCACAATCCCTTATGAACGCATGTCTTCTTTGATTTATGTATTCTATCTAAAACCTCCAACCTAGCTCTAATACCACTTGAAGGATATGAAAAATCCTCAAGCGCATCACAGAAGCGTGAGAATCGCATCGAATGCGATCGGGAGCGACTAGTCGCACTAGGTGCTCCGGGCAACAGAGTTGTAAAAAATTTAAAATGATGAGACCACATGATCCAAGATCACTTCTTAGATTGTTTCATCTAAACCACAAATAGGTACTAGGGTTACCTCTTGAAGCGTGGTTGCAATCAAGTCTCTAAACCAAGAGACTTCATATCTCAAGTCCGATCCAACGGAGGAAATGCTTGCGGACGCGTTGATGAAACGTGTGCTCCTCGCAATCCATGTTGATGATTCAAGCGGCGGGTTTTATGATCTTGTCAAAGGAGATGGATATCCACGAGTAGATGATCCGGCAATATAACGATGATGTTGCGACGATGACGACTCTCACAATGGCTCCATGATGGACGGCCATTTTGAGAGAGAGAGAGAGAGGCTTTTGGCGTGTGGAGAAATAGAGAGGGAGAGAGAGCATTCATAATCGTGTATCTCCAAGAGCAAGGGGTGTCTCTTCTTATATAGGATTTTGGGAGTCCATGGATCCCAATCCATAGACATCACAGAATGAATGGATGAGATTGATTTGTGTTTCTTTCAATGACCAAGATCTTATTGTGAAAACACAACAATAATTAATTTAATTTAATTTATATTGATAAATCAATATAAGTTAATTTCAAATCAAATAAATTGGTTAGTCTTGGAGATAACGAGGAGACTAACCATATCTCCTAAAAAGGGGGGACAACTACCATCATCTCATGAGATCGCATTATCTCATGAGATCTCATTATCTTATGATATATCTCCAAGATTTACAATAACAATTGTTGTGAATTATTTCATAAAATAATTCATAATTATCTTGTGGAATATTGTAGCCATGTCATTAGAAAAATGTGAATCACATTCACATTTTAAAATAAAATGTAAATTATATTTTCATTAATTATCCAATGTTAATCCAATTCACATCAATAATTAATTAATAAATAGTAAATCACAATATGCTCTCTCTCTCTAATATATTACAAATCGCATTTGTAATATACGTGATTAATATGGATAGTACTATCCACATTATTCATATCTATGATAATTAAATCACATTTATCCTCTTAGTCTCTTTTCTTAGGTGCCCAAATAACATGGATCACATTCACATTATTCACATCTTTGATAATTAAATCACATTTAATTATCTCAGATAACTCTCCTTATAATATGAATCAAATTCATATTATTCATAATAATTAAATCACATTTAATTATCAATTTTCTCAATGCTCGAATACATAATATCAACAATAAAATTATCCATGAACTCTTTTAAGGATAATGTGCTTTCTCCGTAGATAGTTGAAGATAAGGACATGTCAATTGTATTGTTCCATGTATAGTGACTTGGATATTGAGATCACATCTCAAATCCAGACCTTGCGGACCTCCTATAGATGTTTGATTAAATCAAAGCCATAGATCTAATCTTCTCATTGTATCTGAATCACATTCAGATCAATGTCCAACATCTGGACAAAGATTAGATCACTTCTATACGAGAGGAGTCACTAAAATACAGACCTGTTTTGTTACTCTCTTAGAATGGAAGCGTCATGGTTATACAATCGTTTATGATCGCATCACCCTCAAGTATTCCAAATGCATGTACATCTTCATACTGGAAGACCTAGGAAAAAACCCGAAGTTTTAGATCTCTTTTGGATTGTTTCCTTCAGGGTTTTATCATTAAGTTTCTCATTCGATCATTTTGAGTTGGTGTCGATCATATACTTTCTAAAAGCATATATCATACCCAAGTGTTGATCATATATTTTTCAAAAGTATATATCAAACCCAAAAATTCAGTCAAGCTTCCAAAGCGAGATGACCGTGCATGGAGTTTGATTGTTCCCAATATCTCATGAGCGAGCTCATGTCTTCCGGTTCAGTAATGAACCTGTATGATCCCTTTGAGAGATCATATTACTCGTATGCCCCTGCATGCACACCAGCGTGCCAGTGTATAGACCTTGGTTAGGTCATCAACCTATTGGTCAGCCATATTTACATACTCGGACATATAGTAACACATCTATCTCCGGTCAGAGGATGCGTGCCTATATCATGACAGCATATGACATAGGACTTTGGTTATCTCGATCTCCTTAAGTCAACTATTTGACCTAAGTATCTGACACCTCCGAATCTCTATTCCTATGTAGAGGACCTGCACCAAGAGGTGGGTCAGATATCAACCTTTAGAGAAAAGATTGACATCTCCTTTTCAGGATGGAGATCATCTCTTAACAATTATTTGACTGTGCTTGATGACTCCTCAATCTAACTCATTAGATATTCATCCAAGCACCATCCTCTATGATTCAATAATTGAATCAACAACTATATGATCATTAAGATGACCATGGTACATAATCCTAATTGTACTAAGGGACCTGTTATGAAAATTAATTATTCTTTATTTCAGATCAGGGAATGATATTTGTAATAACATTTATTGAATGTCCAACATATTCAAGTTTCAAACTATCTATTTTATTTAATTGAATCTACTAAGTACAAGGTCTGATCCATATAAAATATAATAGGAAGAAGATAAGAGGATGTACTCTACTAAGTCGAAGTTAGTGCATGTGTGTCTATGTGTATGTTACAGCGTTCATATGAGTATGCTAGTGTGTGCTATAGTTTGTTTGTGTTATATCGTAAAAGAGAGGGTGTGTGTGTTATGTATGTGTTTGTCTTAGGCTCATGTGTGTTTGAGTGTAGTTATGTCTGCCAATGTGTGTGCATGTGTGGATGTATGTGTGAGTACAGTGTTAGTGTGGTGTTATGGTGTTACTATTATGTGGTGTTATGGTGTTACTATTATGTTGTGTACTATATTAAGCATATTTGTACGCTTGTGTTATGCTTGAGAAAAAAAGAGTGTGTGTATTAAATGAGGATGGGTTCTCTAACTTGGCATTTAATAGAAGGATAGGATCTCCAACTTAGCAATTAATATGTTTGCATATGATATAGATTCGACACTGACGTTATAATACATGGTACAAGTTCGACAGGGCTCCGAAACCTCATAGAACCTGTATATTTTTTTCATGGTCTCCAGAATTGGAGAGCACAAGTCATAGATAAGTGCTAGCTAAAATAAGATCTAGACAGTGCTTGACTAGGACTTTGTCTATCACATGTGCTCGCCAATTTGAATTGTCAAAGCACTTGGGGAGCACTTGTGCTCACCAATAAAAGCTAGCATCCAAAGTTATAACGAGCACAATGTTGGCTAGCACATTTGCTCGCTAAGTGGCTCAGCGAACACTTAAAGAGCACTGGGAAGGACAATTGTGCTCATCAAAAACGCTTTTTCTCGTAGTGTATTCACCTTGGTATTCAAGCTGCGGAGTGAATGATTCATTGTCTTTGTTTTTGGTAATTTAGGGTTGAGTCCTTGGGCGTGGGGCCTGGTGAAATGGATCGTTCTTGGTTGTCGTAAAGAGATTTGTATTTAGATTAGGGATAGGATTATGGAGTTTAAATCATAGATTTAGGAAGAATTATCAAACATAAACATCGCTGGATTCACAATATTCGATGGAGGATAGGAGATACCCTGGTGAATACTAGTACATTACTCTTTCCATATCAACCACTAGACAGCTACTCGTTTGGCTTTTATCTACCAATAGAATGGAGAATTTGAGCAGAATTTTGGCATCTCAAAAAATCATCCAAACAGTTCTCATAATTGATAAATTTGAGAAGGTTTAATGTGTGTTAGGTGTAAGGACAATGTAATAGGAGGTCAGTGGGGGCTTCGACTTCAAACAAACAAATGATGCAACAATTTACTGGGGAGATTCGGAAGATATGTAGCTTATCTTGTATCATCAAAGTAGAGTATGCTACAGACCATAGGAAGAAGGCAACTCTAAGGTGGAATTGTTTTAACCAAAATTTATAGTGGAGTTTTGCAGTGGTTCCGTCGTGGGTCAGAGTAAGGTATAGATGTTTGTTTAGGTGATTTGGGTTTACTTCGTGGGGAAGTTTATGGTGCCTGGGTAGTCTGGAGATAGGAGTAATTGGTTGATATATGCACGAAACCTATCGAAGATAGTGTGCAGAGATGATGGGGTTGTAATCGTGAAGTTCTTTGAACTAATTGTTTCTAATAATAAGAGTTCGTTTGGTTGCAGGGTTGGGTTGGGATACCCTCGTGAATAGTAAACTGTGAGGAGGATTGGGAGGGTTGGAAGGAGGGGTACACCGGGGTACTCCAACCCAACCCTGCAACCAAACGAAGCCTAAAGGTTCAAAGGGCAGAGGAAACAGTGGCTATCTAGTTTGATGTCAGTTCCCATATAGTCGGGAAGGTTAGACTTCGTTTGGTTGCAGGGTTGGGTTGGAGTACACCGGTGTACTCCTTCCAACCCTCCCAACCCTCCTCACAATTTACTATTCACAGGAGTACCCCAACCCAATCCAGCAACCAAACAGACCCTTAGGGGTAGTTGTCATTAATCCTGTTAAGTCAAAGATAGGTTTGACTTCCATAGCCAAGCATCTTGGAGAAGGCAGTCCTAAAGAAAGAAGATACTTTTTCAATGCTTTCTATAAATAGAATCAGCGGCTCTTTTGGGGTCAGCAATGGGGATGGAGTTATTACGGTGGTATCATGCTCTAATAATAGAAGCTTAATGGTGAGGTTACAATCCTGGCATTGTTGGTCTACAAAAATGTGGGTCCAATTAGCTTCGTGGTGATGTTTATCTTTCGAATTTCCATGTCAAAGAAATCGACACCTGATTTTGTCAATTTCAAGAAAGGCGTATTTGGGTACTTTGATGGAGGCTAACATTTGGTTCATCTGAGGTGTGAGAGTGGTATGAGGGATGAATTGCGAAGCGCAACTCTAGAGGGGAAAATCCTATAATAAAGGGTTCTGGTTGTGATTACCAACTTGGATTTCCACATTAAAATCGATGTATACCATGTGATTTGTGTATACCTTTCTCTGTCTCTAGTAGGTTAAATTGTGTTAACTAGAAATTGCTATTTGGAAGTACAACATCAAACTAACCTATCGTACCTTTATTTCAAGTTTTATTTATCACGTTGTGTTGATTTTTCAAATCTCCAAAATTTTCCAATCTCAGAGCGGTCTCCATTCATCGCTTCCTTCACATCATGCTCATGACTGATCAATTGACCTCGATCGATGTTATCATCTTCCAGTTCCTCCTCCTATGGAACGTCCATCCATCCACTCCATCCGTAGTTTTAATATTAATGGAGACAGACCTGCAACAGCATTGATCGGGCTTGTTCAAGGATCGTAGCATGTCAGAGCTTTGCTTCGAGTCTGAATTCTTTTTTTACTTTGACCTGGTAGTAGATGTGTTGTTTGATGCATTTTTTAGTGAATTTGATCAAGCTTCTCCTTCTATGATCAGACCTCAATCAAAAGAGACCAAGATAGTTTGAGTTCTGTGTCTCTCGGATTCGTTAGATCATTAGTCAAGGTGAGTGTGTAGGAGTTGTTTGTAGTTGGATTCATATAAGATTTGGATGCACTAAGTGATGTCATCGAAGACCTAAACTTCATAGACCTCGATCGACCAATCCACTCGATTTAGAATCCCGGATAAATGGCATGGCCAAGGCGATCTTAAGGGGCTTTTAAGTTGCAAGTTTTGACTAAATTTGAGCAAGTCTGGTTTGTTTGCAGTTCAACTAGAGCTCCTCCTTTTATGGTGGAGCTCCAATAGAGTTGGATGGAGAAGATGGTGAAGTTACACTATTTTTTCTCATATTTTCAATTAATTTCTCTGTTAATTCTTTATTATAAACATGTACTAAATATAGATAAAGTGTTCTTGTGTTTCGTTGTAATTTTATGTGCACTTATTTTTATTATTTTTTTCCACATTTTTCGTGTATTAAAAATGTAACAATGTGTGTGTGTATAATTAATTTATTCCGACAGGTCGCTGCACAATTAGAAAAAATATCAGTTTTATAATATTTAGATGTATAATTAGAAAAAATGCGGTATTTTTAATATTAGATTTATAATTAGCAAAAATCATTACTACTTTAATATTGAATGTATAATTAGCTGCATTAACTTAAACAATTTAAATCACCCAAAAATATTTTATATTTTCACATTAACTCTAAACATTAAAATTATAGATACTCTTAGTCACATTCAGGATGAGATACATTAGTGTATGTTATTCGTTAATGATATTGTGTTAATTGTTGGGACTAGATATTAAGTAAATAAGAAGCTTGAGGTTTGGAGACACGCATTAGAGACCAAAGGATTTCTATAAGAAGGGATAAGATTGAATATAGGAGTGTACATTTAATGGAAGCAGTGGCGAAGGATTTGAGGTGGAGATTGGTGACAATAACATTCAGAAGAAAGATTCTTTGAGAAATTTGGGATTTATTTTGCAACATTATGGGGAAAATTGATGGAGATATTAACCATAAAATAAATGCAGGTTGACTAAAGTGGAAAGAAGCATATATTATTCTATGTGATAAGAAAAATCCTTTGAAAATCAAAGGAAAGTTTCACAAAGCAATGTGAAACCTGTTATGCTCTATAGATCTGAATGCTGGCCAGTGAATTATAGACATGTGCATAGATTGAAAGTAGCAGAAATGAAAAAGCTAAGGTGAATGTAAGAACATATAGTAAAGATCAGATTCGAAATAATGCAATTAGAAGGAAAGTTTGTATATCTTCGATAGAGGATAGGATGAGAGAAAACCACTTCGGATGGTTTGGTCATTTGCAAAGGAGGTCGACCAATGCACTAGTTAGGAGATAAGAGTTTTGAGATGTTGAGCCAGCTAAGAGAAGACAAGGAATGCTCAAGAAATTTTGGAATGAAACTATTCGAATGGATCTTAATTTTTTGGATTCAAGCTCGAGAATGACCCACGGTAGATCTGAATGGAGGTAAAGAATGCATGTTGCCAACCTTAACTAATGTTGGAAAAGACTTTGTTGTTGTAACTCTTTTACGTAGAGTTCCTTCTAAAGATGAAGTTCTCGATATCAAAGTGCCCAATCTTCTTGCAATAGATGCAATCTCATCTTTTGCTTCCCATAGGTGTTCTTCTCGAGTCACACATGCATATTGCTCTTAGATCACTCTTTACTATTGGCTTCATCAGAAGGGTTTTTTCCATTATAATCCTTCAATGATCTTGTTGCGAGTTGCATAAGCAAACAAGCAAACCACATGTACACAGATTTACAACGTTTACTCGTAAATGGGCATCATTGGGCAACGACAGTTGTTATGTGGTGAAAGCAAACAGAGAACACTAATACTAGGGAATTTATATAGTACTTCCAGTACAAACGGATTCTAGAGACAAACAGAAGCAATTACCCCATAAATAACCTCCTCAATGAGCACCACTATTGATTAGGCTTGCTTTAATAATACAACCGTGCACCAAAGATTGAAAGATTTATGTGGAAAATCCTTCTTAACAAAAGTGAAAATATACAAGATGGAACCTTAGCGCTCGCTGGAGCCCACAATTCTCTTCACCTAGCTTTACGAAGAAAAAAGGGGAATGAGTTACATATATGAGCACACAGTTAATCCTCACATATCACATATAATTCGTTAATAACAAAAAAATAATTTAATAAATTTTATGACCCGAAAAATTAATTACAATGGGTCATCAGCCTCGCAAACCATAAAGCACTAGTTAAATCTAAACATCAAAATCATTGGACAAAAAAGCATATGATTTCCCGTAAATTGATTAGCATCAGTTAAACCCATATATGTTTCCCCTTTACAGAAACAAAAGCAAAAAGAATACAGATTGAGGAGAAGCAAACACGGTCAGATTGGCATCGCAATCAATTAGCAGTGCTGTTATAAGTAGTTTTTGATATAACTGACACGGGAATGCTGGCCGTGTGTCCCAGCGTACCATATATCCCTATTCTCCCGAAGCTGGCGTAGGTACTGTTCATAGTGGCATTCAGAACAACAGTCAGTTGCTGCATCTGGCCATTAGCAAGGAAGAACTGTGAGGGTGCAATGGTCATCGACACACCATATGGAGGGCTCCAATTAACGCGGTAGGTCTCATTGTTGGCAATGTTCGTGACAGTTCTTGTGACCGTTTTCGACTGGATTAGCGTGGCTATGGTAATAGAAGGAAGGTTTAAATCAGTACCATTCACGGTGAATGCCCCGCAGGTGAATCCAGTGTAGTTTTTAACGACTGCGGCAGACCCATTTATTCCGCAGAGGAAGAAAATGTAGTCATCAAAGTCTGGAACTCCAAAGAAAAATTCGTTTAGTCGGATGTGAACAAAAATGAGTTGAAATGGCAATTTAGATTAAATTTGATCGTGTAAACTTGCCCACGAAGATTGCATACTCCACTAATTAATAAAGGAATTTTGACTTACTTGAATCAAAAACAAGACCAGGATCTAGTGCAGCAGTTGCATTGACGAAACCGCTTCCCATGTCAAAAGGTGTGGCCGGTGATTGGGTCATGTCCGGATTCGGGTAACCCCGTTGTGCAAGTATAGGTCCACCTTGTTTATCGGACAATGAAGCAGTCGTGGAAAGGGCAGACGCAATCGCAGCAGGACTGAAATTGGGAAACTTCTGCTTGATCAAAGCAGCTAGTCCTGCAATATGTGGTGCAGCCATGCTCGTACCAGATATCATTGCGAAACTTTCACCTGTAAGCATGAGATAGTTATTAGCTATTAGATATAAAAAATAGTTGACGAAAAGTTGCTGCAGTGATGGCTTAAATCACAAAATGCAGTAAAACTTATTTAGCAAGCAGTGAAGATTATAACATCATTTGGAGCACATCAAGAATGGCAACATGTCAATATTCTTCAAGCTTTACTGAGAGAAATTACCTCGGAACTCCGATGAATCCATTCCAGAGGAACTCCAAGCACCCCAGATAAGATTACCAGGGGCTATCAAGTTAGGCTTCATAATATCGGCATCATGGAGAGAAGAGTCCTCCGGATCGGGGCCCCTGGCTGAATAATAAACAACTTTCGGTGCCAGATTGCTGTAATTTGCTTTCATGCCACCTAATATTCTGGCAGTTCCTGTGAACTGTATCATCGGATTTGATGCTTGATTTCGCACCAAAGAACTGTTGTAATATTTGAGGAAAAGCTGCCACCACAGGAAAAAGGAAAATATAGCTTTCTAAGAAGAAACTACAATATCACATGCTAAAATATGAGAAAATAAATAAGCCTTCAAATACATTCATCATGTTGGTATTTAGAAGCATTTAACATGAGTAAACCGGCTTTCTTTTCTTCTTCAAGTATTCCAGTGAAAGTGAAATTCATTTAGTGAGTGAAAGAAGGATAATACCTTGGAATCATCAGGAGATGGTATGATGAGACCCGGTATATTCATGGGAGTTGGGTTGAGCTGGAAGCCAATGACAAAAGGATCCATGTAGAAAATGACACCAACTGCACTAACATTCTTCGCTGTTTGCACAGCTTGTTTGATGGTGGCTATCCCGAGAACGTATCGAATAGAGTAACTACATATTAGCAGGTTCCCCCGAACGATATCATTATCCAAGACCGTGGGATCCTGGCACTCCCCAAGATTCACATCATTTGAGTCAGATGTATCATTTCTTAAAGCGTGTATGGCAGCGACTAATGTATACATGGAGTCACCGTCAGTTCCCGCTAAATATAATAACAGGGGTTAGATATTAACATAACCAAAATATAAGTAAACATTAGGAAAATATTCCACGGCAATAAAAAAGAAACAGGACTGAAATTGTAATATTCTGTACATGAACGCACATTTCACAATTTATGCATCCTACATTTTTTCCTGCCACTTAAAGAAGCACCTTTAGGTGAGCATTTGTGCATTCGGCATGGTGTGATGCTGGTGTATTTAAGTGAGCTTTGTATCATGAATGCACGCGTCAGTATTGTGAAATTAACTCAATTTACTCCATTTTCAGAATAAAAAGACGGATGCCCCCCATGATCTAAAGAAGGGCAAACTACCACTTTGGCTAATATATGGTCAGTCTATGCCTGGTTAGACTTCACCCATTCTCGCTAAAAAACATATATCACGTCGGCAGTAAAGTTAGAGTTTAATCGTGGCTCTCTTGTTCTCTTTTCATTTCAAATATCTTGTATTGACTGCAAATATTTGCATCTATTTTAATCGATCTACATATGAGCATCCGAAGATGCCATAGACATGAAGATGGTGTTCATATTCATAAAAATTCAAGAAGCCTTCTCTATTATAATTGATGATATGAGAGGATATACACGGAACACATAAGTAGCATTCACAAGGAGATGAGAAAACACAAGGAAAACAATTTGGAGAAGCACAAGTGAGATTAGTAAATCTAGCAAAATGAAAACAACTAAATATAGAATCTTACGTGCTAGTCCAACTCCATTGATAGTGAGGTTGTTACCGAGAATGATATAATTAGTGTATATTCTGTCATGAACAGCGGCACCAACACTAAAGATCCAAGGACTAAAGGAGGAGATGCTTCTTGGGGAAGGTCCAGTGTTTCCCGCAGCTTGTACGACAAATATTCCTGCTTTTACAGCTGAAAGTAAAGCCATATCAATGGAATTGAAGAATGTTGCTACCCCGGGAGGACGCCTATTGGGTGTGATAGACAAACTGATGATGTCAACCCCATCTTGGGCAGCCTACAAATTGTAGATGTATTGGTATATTGTGTTAAGCTCCAGTGGACTAAGCACTGCTATAAGCATATTTAAACCATACAGATCTGGTAATGAAGAAGATCAATATTATTAATATCATGGTGAGATTGCTGACAAGTGGTCAATACCTGGTCTATTGCAGCTACAACATCAGCAGAAAAGCCTCCAAATCTTTTGTACAAAGCCTTGTAGACAGCAATACTGAAAAGAAAATTCTAAATGCTTAACATGTAAACTAAATAAAATTTTCCAGTTATTGTGATATCGAGGATTTCATCTTACAGAGCATGAGGAGCCATGCCACTCGCATTTCCGAAATTATGGCCTGCAACAATTACAGGAACTCCATGGTTACCCGCTGCGATAGATGCAGTATGCCTGAAATCCAACAGTAATCATTACAAGCAGGAATCATAGAATCTATCTTTTCACAAAGATGACATCCTTGAATCAAGTCAGCATTCACAAACATTTATCTTAATCTCTTGGAAAATAACTTGTCATATGTATTTAATCTAACAACACCAATACAACTTGATAATTTGTCAGCTGAAGGAGCCAAGGAAGCGTTGGCGGGTGCTCGACAATGGTCTGTCGACCGAGGCAAGGGGCGAGATCAAATGGCTAAGGCCCAGTTTTCGGACGGAGTTGGGGACGGTGAGATGGCGTGGAAGCTATCGGTGGCTGGGTCCCGCTGAGATGCCGAAAACTGGAGGTGATGCAAGAGGCGATGGAGGCCATTGGCGACAAGTAGACGTTTGCAGCACCGGCACGAGACCGGGTGAAGGATCGAAGGTGATACTCTTGATGAAGGGGCAACCACCGCAGATACCACGTCATATCACGTTTTGGATGGGCTGGAGGCTAGTGCCTCTATGCTTAGCACTCGTCAGAGAAGAAGGTGCATCGATGGAAGCTTCCACCGGTGTTGCAGGAGGCCGGAGACCAAACGCATTGTCGGGAAGTCCAATGGTCAGCTCACATGGAGAAGACAAGGCCCAATGGGCGCAGTTGAGGAGCCCTAGCACCTATCTCGAAACTTTGAATGTGATGGAGGGAGTTAACATGTATAGGGTTGGGGGCCCAAACTTAGTGGTCAACCGTTCTAACGGTTTCGGATCCCAAACATGTTTACGGGACCCGTAAACCCCATGGAGGGGTCCAGCAAGTATAAACCAAGCGTGAGTCCCCAAAGTGTGGATACGAGAAAGCGCCTCTCAAGTCCTTTATTGCCAGATATCTCGGTCAGCTACTTAGGTTCGGTGATTCATCCCATCACGGAATCGGATCTGCGCACAGCAACAACGCTACTCATCGGAGATGGGAACGAAGGTTCGAGGAAAGCACTGCATGGCCTTCAGCATCTTGTGTCGAGGGAGGCGGCGATAGATTTCGCCTGGGGCCACAGCATTCTGAGGTGGCCTACCTGGCGGAGAAACAAGCCCCTCTAGTAAGACCTAACAACAGTTGTGATAGGGCTTCGCTAGCATCGGAGGTGATCTACAGCAGCGGTGGCAAGGTGGAGGGGTTCAAATCTGTAGGTGGAGCCACCAACAAAAGAAGGGCGACAACGACGAAGTGTATAATGAAGCATAGGGGTATGGGTAAACATAGAACCTCCGCACCTCGTGATGGCTCGGAATCGATGGGATTATTGTCAGATGTGATGAACCAGGTCTTCACCTTCTCAAGGAAACATCGTAGGGCAGGTACATGGACTAGGAATCGAGATTGTTGGAGATTAAAGGTGATGAGGAAGGAGAGTAGTGGTCTGTGGCAGGGGTAGGTGGTGCGAGAGAAGGGGATGTGATGACACGAAGTGGGGAAGATATGGGGTGATGCTAGAAAGAGAGGGCAGTGTGATGAAGAAACTAGATGATTAAAATGAGGTTGGTGATGCTTGGGTGAAGGTTTCGAAGTCCTTCAAGAAGTTTGTGACTCAAAGTATAGGTGTGTTGATGGTAAGGACCTCCCCCCACGAGTGCTAGATGAAGATAATCATATGGAACATGCAGAGCCAGGGCCAACCGGAGAAGCGGCTGGAAGTGGGCTCCATGTTGGCCTCTTGAAAGGTCGATATTGTATGCTTGTGGGAAGCACAAATTGAGTCATGGGATTCAGTAAGATGGCCATCCACATCAGGTCCCCACCTTAACAAGTTCAAAGCAGTGATTGTGAATGGGAGCGCAAGGGGAGTCGCCATGGTATGGAATGGAGACATGTTTGATCTGGTGGAGGCAATTTTGGTGTACTCTGTCTCGGTGGTGTTGGTAATAAAACCAACCATTCATGTATTGACGTTACATCGATTTACGGCATCGTTGATGTTAGAAAATAGAAAATGCGGAAGCGTATCGTAACTAATAGAATAAAACTTGAAATGAAAATGGGATTTAACGTGGAACCCTACTCCCTAAGGAGCGGGATGAAACCACAGAAGAATGCCTCGGAAGGCGTATGTGTTCATTGCACTTTCTCAATGGATACAGGAGGTTTGGAGCTCCTTATATAGCATCCATAGAGCATCCAAGTCCCACTACTGGTAGATGTGGGACTAAACATATGGATGGGGTAAATGGATCATACAGGTATCCATTTACCCATCGACATCATAAAAGGCGCACAACCAAATACTCCAACACTCCCCCTCAAGCTGGAGCATGCAATGTTCAGCTTGGACAAACTGAAAGAAACTCAACTCACGCTACATGATACTATAGACAATATCAACTCAACGCGCACAATTGTCGGCTGCAGTCGAGAACATTGCTTCTCATGTCGTGCAGGTGAGGAGGATGAACAGGCTGGAGTGTGAGTCAACCGAATCTCCTCATTGGAGATCATGTGCTCTGAACTGCGCCTGTCAGAGTCACTGCAACTAAAATGAGTCTCCTCGTCGGAGAACTATGGCACGCCACCATAATGTGGACAATTGCTCCATCTCCGAAAAGGGCCGAACTGAAAAGGTCGTAGAAGTGCAATCATCGTCAGAGTCCACGGTCGCTGGAGAATGGAATCTGAAAAGTCCCCTCGTCGGAGAACCGGGTCTCTCTCATATGGTACAGAGAATTGCACTCTACTCTGGAGTCCATATGGCTCACATGAAAACTCTAACCGACAAAACAAGAAAGATGGGGACCACTACAAAAGATGGCAAACATCTGCACATCTGAAAAAGACCGCAAACACGTGCATATCTGAAACTGAGGACTCGAAAACAATCATAGAGTTTGAACAATTGATCATCTGTAGAGTCTGGAAACTGGCTAGCCTAGAATCTGGAGTCTGGAGAATCTGAATAGACCCGGACTTGTGACTCTACACAATACTCCCCCTTTCTCCCATACTGGTCGGAATGAAGGCATCGATCAAGTTGGGAGAAGACAATAGATGGGTAGAAAATAAGAAACACAAATGCCGATCTCCAAAAAAAATCGGCTTTCCTTGCAACATTTTTTTCGGATAATTTTTTTGTAATAGACATCACCTCTCTTTTTTCTTACTAAGCCGTTCATCATTTTTTAATGGCTTTCCACATCATCATTTTCTAAGACCATCGGCCCAGTTGGGCCCTGTATCAGCCCCCTGTTGGGCTCCACCAAAAAAATATTTCTATTTATTTAGCACGGCCCAATTGGCTGCACCCCACTCTTTTTTTATAAAAACTGCAGCCCCCTTATTTTTCTCAACACACGGCCCAACATAAAATAATTTTTTTAAATAACGTCGGGCCCCCTTGGGTTTATCTAGGGTACCCCTTACGGGAACCCTTTTCTCATGCGTCGCCACAGGGAGTGCCGCCCCGACGGGGCCTTCTCCTGTCGCCCCCTTCGATGGGGCAGTTGCTGGAGTCGCCTGGAGGTCGAGGGGCGGTATGCACAAGGCTGGAGCGAGTCACGCCTGGGGAGGGAACCACACCGCGGGACTAGAAAGAGGAGCACACGTAGAGAATGTTGCCCGGAGCGGCATGGAGGCCCGATCTCGTGCCAAGAGAGGGAGGGAGGCGTCGCTGCAGACAAGACTCGCTAGAAGAGAACTGCGACGGCGCCAAGGAAGCGAGGTCTGGGGCATCGTCGAAGGGGAACTGGGAGTGCTGGAGGAGGCGATGCGGTGTTGCGCAATAAGGAACGAGGGCTCGGGCTTCACCTGGAGTTTACGCGAAGCGTGAAGAAGATGCCCGCGAGATCCCTACCCCTTCACACGATAGGGCTCCACTGTCGCTGCTGGAGATGCTCGCAAGGGCGGGAGCCCTATTGTTGGGCACGGTAGAGATGGAATCCAGAGGATGGAGTTCAGAGAGATGCACCCTGGAGCCATGGACGATGGTGATGCCTACTTGGAGAGGAGATGTGGCATCGAGCCACCTTGCGAGGTATGTGCCGCTTTGCAGCCACCTGCGGCCTGGAGGCATTGAAGATAGGGCATGTGCGAGCTTTGTTGGAGATGTTGTCATCACTGCCTCCGCGCAAGAGGAAGCACGAGATGGCTTGATCTTTGGAAATTAAGGTTTCAAGGAAACCCTAAAGATTGAAACTCTTCTTGAACGAACAATCATTTTCAAGAATGAATCTTTTATCTTTAAAACCATCAGAGAATCAAATCGCGATCAGAACATGAACAATTTTGAATAAAAAATAATCTTCAAGAATCAAAACTTCAAAAATCAACCAAGAACAACCCGCTATGATATCATGTTAGAAAATAGAGAATGCGGAAGCGTATCAGAAACAATAGAATAAAACTTGAAATGAAGACGGGATTTAACGTGGAATCCTACTCCTAAGGAGCGGGATGAAATCACGGGAGAATGCCTCAGAGGGCATATGTGTTCATTGCAATTTATTAATGGATACAGGAGGTATGTGGCTCTTTATGTAGCCTCCACAGAGTGATGCAGCGTAAAAAAGGAATTATGGGGCTGCATTTATTTAATTTTTTATTTGTTAATTTTATTTACGTTTATTTGAGTTGTCGTAATCTTAATTAAATAAATGGGATCGCCTGTGATCTCGATTAGTTGGAGATTTGAATTTCAAATTAGTCGGTTAGTCGGTTAGAGTCAATTTAGGATAGTTAGTTTGAATTTGAATTTGAGTCTATTTTTGTAACCTCATCCCTCCTATATAAAGGGATGATAGGCTATGGTGTGAGATAGTTCAGATATATGAAAAATTGAGATTTTATCTCTCTCCTTCTCTCGTCTCTCTCTCCCCACGTGGTCTTCACGTTTCTCTCCTCCAAACCCCTCGTGTTCCCGACGAGCTTCTTCTCTCAACCCCTCCATTCTTTTCTCAATCCCTCCATTTCTTCTACCAAAAAAATTATTTCCACCATCGCCGAATTTCAATCCGCATCAATTGGTATCAGAGCATGGCCTACAGATCGTCCTCACGATCTAACGATCCGTCCAGACGTTCGCGCCGACATGCGACGAAAGACTATCATGCGTTGGAGTGGAAACGACGAGCCGAGGAAGTTTACAACCAGGACATGGAAGCACGACGTAAGTTCCAAATTGCCCAATACAAATGTCGAGATCTAGTGGCTGAATTCCAGGCTATGTGCGTCGCCCTATCAAAGTCTTCCACTGTCAAAGCCGCTGTCCCGAGTTTTGACGAAGAAAAACTCGCCATCGACAAGGAATTACTCGTTGTCCAGGTCATTCCAGAAGAAAGAAGTGACGACACGCCCGCTGTCCAGCCCATTTCAGAGGAAAAAGAGGCCGTCGCCAATGATTTCTTCGCTGTCCAGCCCGTTCCGGGAGAAAAAAGTGTCGATCTGCTCGCTGTCCAGGTAATTTCAGACCTGAAA
Source organism: Ottelia alismoides (assembly GCA_037367405.1). Lineage (NCBI taxonomy): Eukaryota > Viridiplantae > Streptophyta > Magnoliopsida > Alismatales > Hydrocharitaceae > Ottelia > Ottelia alismoides. The sequence goes on along the minus strand of JAZKJV010003173.1, from coordinate 396,118 downwards.
AACCCTCTGAAATCGACCCCGGCACCATCCGCAGTCCCCTCGCAGGTCCCCCTCACCATTACCTCACCTCTATCTCTCATTCTATCCCCGATGCCAGCCCTGCAACCTTCCCCAAACCCCCCATTCCCCGCCAAACAGACCCCAGAACCCTCTCCCGCACCCCCTGCTGCCCAGCCCACAGCCTCAATATCCTCTCCCGCCACCATCGCACCTCCTGCGGTGCACCTCCCCAGCACTAGCCCTCCCCCTCCTTCTCTATCACGCCTTCCCCGACCCCTCCCCACCTCTTCCCATTGCCATCGCCATTCCTCAACCCCTTCCCCGTAGTCCACGGTCCCACCACTGGTAGCTGTGGGACTGAACATATGGATGGGGTAAATGGATCCTGGAGGTATTCATTTACCCATTTACATCATAAGAGGCGCACAACCAAATACTCCAATAGTTGAGGCCTCCACAAATGCGGATTTGTGGGAGAAGTTGTGGCTTGTTAGAACCTGATTTCCACAGTTGGTCTGGTTTGTGGGCGATGATTTCAACGTCACTATGCAGAGGGTAGATAGAGGGGTCGGGGTACGCAAGACCCTGGATCTGGACTCTTTAAGGAATTGGAGGAACTTGCCTTGGAGGCCATGGATGCTGCCAATTGTAGATACACATGGAGAAATTGATTGTCCCAATCATGCATTGATCGTTTTCTTCTATCTGTTGAAGCTCTGGAGATGTTTGCCTTGGCCACGGTTACCTCGCTGCCAAGGTCGAGGTCGGATCATATGTCGCTCTGTATTGACTCATGTAGTGGAAGGGTCCTCCTCTTATTTCATATTTGAGCGTTGTTGGCTACTGGAAGAGGGTTTCTGCGACATGGTCGGGTTTGGCAGTGGAGGGGACAACTATGGCAAGGTTTGCGGGGAAATTAACAGTGTTGTAGCACAAGCTGGTAGACTTTAAGAGGGAGACTCGCTCTACACGCAAACAAAGGAGGGATCAGGCATAGGAGGATATGAGCAAGTTGGATCGGATGGAGGATGATAGGGAGATGGACGAAAGGAGCAGTTGAGTAGAGAGGTGATGCAGAGGATACTAGGGGAAGATTGGAAGCGGGAGACTGAATGGAGGTAGTGGTCTCGGCAGAGGTGGTTGAAGGAGGGTAATACAAACATCTGATGCTTTCACACGATCGCTAGCGGCAGAAGATACATGATACACATGGTGGAAGTGGGGGAGAGTTTATCAGGGAGGGTGTGGTGGCGAGGGTGGTTACATAGCATTTCAAGGTCATGAGATGGCACATTCCACGCAGTGGTTCGAGGTAAATGGGATTAGCGGTAAACATGATTTCGGAACAAGATGCGGAGGCGAAGACGAGGCATATTGAGATATTGGAGGTTCGGGAGACCGTTTTTGGGCTAAACCCAGATGGTTGGGTTGAACAGTATGGCTTCCTTATGTTCTTTTATAGGGAGTTTTGGGGTATGATTGCTGAGGAAGTTATGGAGGTGATAGCTGAATTCAAGGAGGGAAACTATGGCTTTGATCGGGTAAACCGCTCCTTCATTTTTCTGCTCCCTAAGAAGGTTGTGACAAGAATAGAGGACTACATGTTGATTACCCTATCAAACATGATATATCTTATTGTGGCTAAAGTGTTGGTGAACAATCTGAGAGGGGTTATGAATAGGATCATCTTGCCTATGCAGAGTGCATTCCTTCCTGGATGACAACAGCTCATGGACAGTGTGGTCACATCTTCTGAGATTGTAGTAGATTGGCACAAGAAGAAAGTTAAAAGTGTTCTATGGAAAACGGATTTTCCGAATACGTATGATTGTGTGGGCTGACACTTCATTTAGGCATCTTTACGCATAAGGGTCTTTCATATAGGTAGATATCTTGGGTGAAGAGATGTGTCACAACCACGTCATGCACAGTTTTGGTGAATGAACAGTCGAATGGCAAATTCTTCCAGCCTTATAAGTGTGTTCATCAGGGATGCTCGTTGGCACCTCTACTCTTTGTACTCGTGGCAAATGCTTTGACTACCATGGTTGATTGAGCAGTTTCGAACGACATCTACAATGGATACTCTAGTGGTGACATATCTATCCCCATCCTATAGTACGCGGACGACACGATTGTATTTGCAGAGGGGGGAGCTAACAACTGCAGAGGGTTCTCAACAGTGTTGGACGTGTTTGGGACGGTATCCAAGCTGAGGTTGAACAGGGATAAATCAGAGTTCATCCCCTTTGGTTTGGGGGATGCGAAGATTATTTCTTGTGTTGTCTAGTTGCGCTCTACTTGTAGAGACCTGTCCATAAGATATCCTGGTGTGCCTCTAGTTACAGCCTTACAGGTCGAATGCATGCCGTTGACTGGCTAACGGTGATTGAGAAGTTGGAGTAGAAGCTGGCTAGATGGAAATATATCTACCTATCATGGGGAGGTAGGTTGGTCTTATTGCGATCGGTTCTCTAGACGATTCCCATTTTCTTCCTTTCCTGTGGGGGTTAGGAAGAGGCTTGAGACCATCATGAAGCATTTCTTCTGTCATCGGCTAGCAGTCAGGTGGGTTTCCCCTTGTAGATTATAAATCGGTGTCCTTCCCAAAGGAAGATAGTGGTCTTGGTGTGAGGAGTTCGGAGGAGATGAATAAGGCATTACTTGACAAGTGGGTTACATGCATTTGGGGTGATTGTGACTCTCTAATTTGCAAGTTTGTTCAGAGGATCTATGCCCATGGACTCGCATTCCCTGTTCATGAGGAACTAGGGGTCGCACCCTTATACTTCTGGAGGGGCATATGCGGCACTAAACAGAAGGTACGCTCATTTCTGAGACTGATTGTTGGAGATGACACGAGCTTTCGTTTCTGGACGATGATTGGATCGAGGATGGGCCCTTCGCTGCAAGCAAGATTCGAAATCTCGATTTCGATTTTATTTCGGTCACCCTTAATACCGAAATTTTGTCGATATTTCGGGAAATTTCGATGATTTCAGTGGAAATGTCGGAAATGGTTAAAAAGCCATTTTTCAATTTTATTGTAAATTATGATCTTTCAAGTTATTAGTTTAATAAATAACTTATAAATACACAATTATTTCACACATATTGCTCATCTATACCCCTTATATTGTACATATCAGTCATATCAGCCATATCGGACATATTGTACAATATGTTAGATATTGCAAATGGAGTTAATCTCATTACTTCAAACAATGAACAATAGATATACACTTATAGGCTTATAGCATACATATCAATCATCTTATCTTCTATGACACGGTATGTCATACACCATATCGAGCGTATCATTGTTGATACTTAATACTTAATAACAGAGTAAAAGTCTTACAACAAGTGAAAATACATATATTTCACGTAGAGTAATAAAAACATGCACATTAATGATTAATGCAATAAAAGATTAAAATATATTACCTGGTAATATGTTTGGTTCAGAACCAAGAGTTCCGCGGTGGATCTGAATCGCCCCCCTCCCTTCCTTGTTGTCTCTCATAATGTATCGCAGATTTCATGAACTCGCAGTAGTTCTCCCATGTCATGTACGAGTACATGGCCTTGTAATCCATCACATACTGCTTGTATTGGTGGTCATCGATGGCTATGACTATCCAGAGACATGGACAATCGGTCGATTAAGAATTTGTTAATTATTTTATGTTTTAATTTTCGGAATTAATATTTAATTTTTCTAACACCTAATACACACAAAATCGTAAATATTTAGTGTTTGAAATTGAAAGCATACTTTTAATATTCTGATTTTCAGAAAAACACGTTAGATTTATACATTAGGGTCTTAAATCTAGCAATTATGGGACCATTTTCGAGAAAAGCTACCTAAGTGACACAATTAAAAAATGCATAGATATAAGATTTGAGTTTCGGATTTACTCAATTTTTAAATTTCATTTAAAAAAACACTGTAACATGTTTTCTACTTCCATAACTTAAGATCTGAATTTATCCTTGAAGAACTCATCATGATTCCACATTAAAACACAAAAGCTCCAATATTCTCTTCCATAGATCTCACAAAATGTTCTCGAAGTATGCTTTACTACATGTTATACACGAGATCTGAGTTAATACATTCACAACTCATCATTATTGTGCATTAAAATACAAAATCCCTAATTTTGGTCTCCAAAAATCAAGCAAGATATTCGCTCTCTCTCCAACAGTGGGTATTTTTTATTGCAGATTTGTATTTGTGGGCGAGATGACGCGATGACCCGAAATCTCGTCGATATCTTACAAGATTTCGAGCGAAATCCAGGAAATCGACATGCATATAGGTTTCGAGATACATAAGCCATCGAAATTTCGGCGATATTTCGTCGAAATTTCATGAGATTGAGATCGCTGGCTGCAAGATTCCTACGACTCATGGTGATTGTTGGAGTACTCGTTGTATGCATCATCTATGAGGGATCCAGAGTTTAGTACCACATCTACCACATGTGGGATGTGGAGACTTCGTGGGTGCTATATATAGAGCCCCACACCCCTGTAGTCCATTGAGAAAAAAGCAATGCTACATAGACCCCTTTCAGGGCTTCTCTAGTGGTTTCATCCCGCTCCTTAGGGAATAGGGTTCCACGTTAAATCTCGATGTTCTTATTATTCTTTATCTTTTTCCATGTTTCGCTTCTGCATGTTTATTTTCTAACATGATATTAGAGGGGGTCGACTATCGAGGATTTTTATATTCATTATTTTATTCGAGATTCGAAATTGAAGATTGTTTGAGAGAAAAATTATTCTGAGATTTTTGTTTTAGTCCAAGATTGTATGTATTGTTGCGGTTTATGTTGAAGGCATCGTTTGGAATATCTGTTTGCAAGGGTTCCCAACGTGATTCTACGCGCAGGTGGATGCTTTAACCCATGATCTGTTTGCAAAGGTTCCCACGAACCCTAACTCCATGTGGCGACCGCATCTTCAGCCTTTGGCAGCGCCACCAAGAAACCACCAGGGTTGCAGTTTTCCTGATGCATCTCCCACATGCGAACCTCCTCCAGATCTCGAATCCCGCGGGTGGACCTTCCTGGCAACACCCACTCCTCCCAGACAACCCACCCCAAGCGGCGCCCCGCGCAATCCTCGAAGCGGGACCATGGATTGCCCTTGAGCTCACGATCGGCAGCGAGGAATCGGACCTAAAGCTTCTCTTCGTTGCCCAAGCAGTGGTCCCCTCCACCACCTTCGTGCGAAGGATCCAGATGGTGTTGTCGATTATCTAGAAACCTTCGGCGGTGCGCATCTCGATGACGCATCACGCGTTGCTCCTGGCGGCGCAAGCCCACATCGCACCCTCCTCCAATGCCATCTCCATTTACACAGCAGAGTCTCCTCATCCGAAGTGGCACCACCCAGGCGGTGCGAGCCTCCAGTGGTCGCGCGAAGGCCTTCTCTCGTGCTCGCCCATCTGTATCAGACCAAGAAGGCGACGATGCGGCATCACCTTCAAGTAGAGGAGCGGCGCATCCCCGCGCTTCTCCTCCTTGTGCTCCTCGCCAGACATACACTCCTCCTTCACATGTTCATCCCTATTTCCAGCGAAGGCGACCTCCATCGCCTCCTCCCTCTTCTCGATATCCATCACTTGCGGTGTTATTTCCTTCAAAAGCAGGTTCCCATCGTTGGGAACCCTAAGGCTGCAGTTTAAAAAAAAGGTTATTTGCTTAACGGCCCAAATAGGCCTGAATTGGAAAAAAAATGGGCTGAGTGTAAAAAAGGGGAGAAGAAGAAAAAAAGGAGAGAGGGAAAAGAAGCCGTGTTTTGTAAGCCCAATTAGGTTGAGGTATGATTGGGTCCAATTGGACCACTTTTTATTTGTTAAAAAAACAAACAAACAAAAAAAGGGAAAAGAAAAGAAGAGGCGCGAACAAGGAAAAGCCATACGCAAAATATTTAAGAAAAAAAGGGAAAAGCCAGAAAAAAATGTCAACGACTTTAAAAAATGTTTAAAAAATGATAAAATGAATGTTTGAAAGCCAACAAAATTTGTGATTGGCAATGTGATGTTTTTCCCATTATCTTGTCTTCTCACAACTATGTCGATGTCTCTATTATCCGACAAGTATGGGAGAAAGAGGGAGTATATGTAGAGTTACAGGTCGTGTTCCATATTCAGAGTTAAGATTCAGATTTCCAAACCAGTCAACTTTCAGACTCTACAGTTCAGACATTAAGACTCAACGTCAGAATCCGAGTCAGTTTCAGACACACACGAGTATGCGATCTTTTCAGATGAGCACATGTTTGCCATCTTTTATCGTGGTCCCCATCATCCTTCTTATTTTGTCGGCCAGAGTTTTCATGTGAGCCATAGGGACTTCATAGTAGAGGACCATTCCCTATGCCATGTGGGCAAGGGTTTTCATGTGGTATCATAGGTACTCCAGAGTAGTGTACCATTTTATGTGCCAGATGGGAGAGACCCAGGTCTCCGACAAGGAGACTTCTTTCAGACTCCATTCTCCAACAACCGTAGACTCTAACGAGGATTGCACTTCCACGATCTTTTCAGTTCGGTCCTTTTCAGAGATGGAGCAGTTGTCCACATTATTGTGGCGGGCCAGAGTACTCCGACGAGGAGACTCATTTCCAGTTATAGTGACTCTGACAAGCGCAGTTCAGACCACATGCTCTCCGAGGAGGAGATTCAGCAGACTCACATTCCAGCCCATTCGTCCTCCTTACATGCACGGCATGAAAAGCAACGTCCTCGACAACAGCCGACAGTTGTGCGCGCTGAGTTGATATTGTATGTATTGTCTTGTAGCGTGAGTTGAGTTTCTTTCTGTTTGTCCAAGATGAGCATTGCATGCTCCAGCTTGAGAGGGAGTGTTGGAGTATCCGTTGTATGCGTCATATATGAGAGAGATGTGTAAATGGATCCTGGAGAGATCCATTTACACCATCCAGAGTTTAGTACTACATCTACCACCTGTGGGATGTGGAGATTCCGTGGGTGCTATATATAGAGCCCCACACCCATGTAGTCCATTGAGAAAAAAGCAATGCTACATATGCTCCTTTGAGGGCTTCTCCCATGGCTTCATCCTGTTCCTTAGGGAGTAGGGTTCCATGTTAAATACCGTTGTTCTTATTGCTCTTTATCTTTTTCCATGTTTCGCTTCCGCATGTTTATTTTCTAACAGTGATGACGGAACATTCCGATTGCTCGGTGGCTGAGGTATGGGATGGACATTCCTTTTTCCCACGCTTTCGCACTGAGCTCTCGGATCAGCAGTTGGAGGAGCTCATGCGGTTACTGCAAAGCTCGATGAGGTTGTATGACCCATGGATGGGTAAGACTGTAGATATGGCGTAATGGATCATTCTCAGTTGGAAAGGCATACAGGGTGATAAGAGATTTGATGACTTATCATATTGGTGGATGCATGGCGAATGGTAGGAGGATCTAGAAATGGAAGGTCCCAGGTAGGGTGAAGGTATTCTTGTGGCTCTTCAAGAGGGGCAGACTAGTTACGAGAGATAGATTGGCACGCTTCATTCAAGGGACGACCCAAGATTGCCCTAGATGCTTGGAGGGGCTGAAGGATGCTGACTATCTCTTCTTCACTTGCGGTAGCTCAACCGAAGTTTGGAACCAAATCGGAAATCAGGCGGTAACAACTGATAGTGTAGTGAGTTTTTGGGTGCTCCATTGGGGCGAAGTAGAGCGGCACTTAAGAGAGCTCAAGGTGAGTGGCGGTCAGCTGGACATATTGGTTGGCTCGAAATAGGGTGATTTTTAGACAAGACCGCTTTTACGTCGAGGATGTTGTCGAGCATGCAAATGCTATAGCCAAGAGCTGGATCATGTAAACAATTGGTATGTCATGAATGTAGTAAGCTTATAAATTTTTTTGGTGATAAATAGTGAAGTTTTTGGGCATACATCTATATGGTGAAAACCTTTTTTCTTTCAAAAAAATAAAGAAAAGAAAAACCCTAGACACATGCAAATACTAGGACATCCCCCTATCATAGTTTTTTTTCCTTGAGAAGGGTTTTCCACGTAAATCCCACCCAATAATCATTACATTCAAGGTTTTGTTGATTTCTTTAATATATTAATATTAGAGCCTTGATTGGCATGAGATGGACATTGAATCTCCTCCCATCGCATCCATCCTTGGTTCTGCACAGATCATCTCATTTAATGGCAATGTGTTGCAACCCAAGCTGTTGGACGAGGAGAATTTCCCCATGGAAACATGTGATCTTCAGCCTTACCCTCATCTTTAAATGATGCACTTTGGCAGCAGCGTGCTGGAACCCAAGCTCCTAATATTTTCTTCAGCGATCCTCTTTAACTGTATCACTCATCCACTTTGTAGCTCATTCCCTTCTTTCTTCAATCAAGAAAAAGAGGAAAACCCCCAGATATCTGTGTGCTAGGACCTCCCCTCCTGTGTGTTGTGTGTGTGTGTTTCTATGGTTGAGAAGGGTTTCCATGTAAATTCTTGCATTAATGGTTGTTTTGATTTCTAATTTTCTACATGGTATCAGAACATTCATTAGCATGAAATTGAGGTTACCTTGGACATTAATTCTCCTCGCATTGCACTCAATCTTGGCTATGGAGAGATCATCTCCTTCAATAATGGTGTGTTGAAAACCAAGTTGTTAGATTAAGTCTTCCCCTTGGACATGTGGAGGAAGTCTCTTCATCTAATAGGCTTCTTCTCAAAATAAAGCTCCAAAAGAATCAAGAGTGTCCCCTCTTCTTAAAATGGGGACACTTTCTATTCGGCTTCCGAACAGAGTGGCAAACCACTCAATGGTCTTGACTTGATCATATGGACTAGCCATCACAATCCTTCTGGATTCCTCAACCTCACTTTGATAGTAGAATTCCTGGATACTCAATAGTCCCTAAATTCAGGATTTGATTCCTGACATTTTTTATCTCGGAGTTCAAACCACCTACGAAGATGAAGATCCTATTTTTCTGCACTATTCCAATTCTTATATTTACTGTATTTTCAAAACTCCTCAACATAATTGTCTAAATATTCCAATATATACATCAGAATGACATATTAAGCTGCGATAGACAACCCCCATGTTAGAGTGTACAAAACTCGAGAATCACTTAGAAAACGACATATCGTGAAGATCCTATTTTTCTGCACTATTCCAATTCTTATATTTACTGTATTTTCAAAACTCCTCAACATAATTGTCTAAATATTCTAATATATATCAGAATGACATATTAAGCTGCGATAGACAACCCCCATGTTAGAGTCTACAAAACTCGTGAATCATTTAGAAAACGACATATCTGTTAGAGTAATTTTAATATTTAGTCTTTGTTTGTCTTCTTTATGTAAATTACCCATAGAGCTTTTCTCCTATATAAGAGAGCTCTAGGGTTAATGGTAATTCATCTCATTCATTCCCTTCAACATGGTATCAGAGCGACGGTCCTAGGCCGGAGTTCTTGAACCCTAACCCTACCCCACCCGCCGCCCTTCTCTCTCTCCTTCTATCTCGAAATTGGCGCCGCCCTCCTGTGCGCCATCGCCACCGCCATCGCGCCCTGTGCGCGAGCCCTGTGCGCCTGCGCCATCGCCCTCGCGCGAGAGCCCTCTGCGCCTCTGCGCCCATCGCCATCGCGCGAGCCCAGTGCGCCACCTGTGGGCGATCAACGCGAGTCGTGTAATTGCCCGAGTCTCGTCTGGCGATCATCCGAAGTCATCGCCATCTCGCCATCTCGCGCCTGGCGACCCCATCTCGCCATCGCTATCCTGTGCGCTATCAACGCGCGACGCGATTCCTGTAGCGCCTCTCGCTATCAACGCGTGACGCGATTCCTGTGCGCTATCAACGCGCGACGCTATCCCTAGCGCATGAAGCCTGAAGTCTGTAGCGTGCCTTTCGCCTGAAGCCTGGAGTCATATGCAACAAGGTCAGCGTGCAACAAGTCTGTGCAAGTCCTGTGCAAGTCCTGTGCACGCAAGTCATGTGCATGTGCACTATATGCCCTAGCCGTGCTTCCGTGAATGCACATGTTCTGTATGTGTGCCCGTGTTGAGTCTATGTACGAGTAGACATTGTCTTCTGATTGTGTAACCCTAGTTACAGGTTATTGTTGTCGTCATGTCAAACAACAAGGTAGATTTTCCGTCTCTGGGTGCCTTCAAAGGTCCAGCACCCGTTGTGAAGATGGATGGCACGAACTATGAACTGTGGGCTATGCAGTTCATGAGTCTGATGCAGTGCAATGGCAAGAAGCATATCCTCACACAAGAGGAACCTGTTGACAAGACTGAGGTTAACGCCTCATGGGAGGCTGATGATGCTTATGCGCGTGTTTGGCTATCCGGTACTGTGTTTATGGAGATAGCCAACGACATTCTGAGTCAACCCACTGCGAAGGCTATGTGGGATATCCTGGCAGCCACGTATTCTCCGGCGAAGAACGAGTCCAAGATCTTACAACTCCAGCATGATATCTTTACCTCGAAGCAGAACGGGCGTCCTCTTCATACCTTGTACACCTCTCTGAGGGGTATGTTTGAGAAGCTACACGGGTACATTCCATTGACAGCTACACCAGAGCAGCTCAAAGCATACAGGGACTCGGTGATGACTGGAGTGTTTCTAGCAGCCCTTGATCCGGAGTATGATGCCGCCCGAGCACAGATTCTTACAGATGCCACCATACCGCCTATGGAAGAGGCCTATCGCAGGTTGAGTAGACTCTCCATATCTCAAGGTAGAGTTCAGACACCATCAGCCATGGCAACATCTCGCGGCAGAGGAGGCTATTCACATTTTCAAGGTAGAGGTGGTCGTGGCCGAGGAGGAGGTAACAGACCTCCTAGACAGTCGTGCACATACTGTCGCAGGACTGGACACACTGAGGAAACATGCTACTCTAAGCATGGGTTTCCTACTACTACGGCACGTGTGGCGGAGCAGGCTCAGCAGGAAGGGGGTCCTTCCCTTGTCCCGGATCAGAGATTTGAAGAGTTAGTGGCGAGACTTCGGGAGATCATGCCTGGCCAGATACCAGCTAGTACTTCAGGATCCTCAGAGATAGCCGGCTCAGCATCTTCTTCAGGTACAACGTATGCACTTACTAGTAGTTACAGCGCAGATTTATCGGAATGGATCATGGACTCAGGAGCATCTCACCATTTATGTGGGGACAAAAAGCAGTTGGACGAGTTTATTGCAACTCAGACAAGACGCTCCGTGGTGATAGCTGATGGGACACACTCTCCCATTACTGGTCAGGGGGAGGTGCAATTGACCACTGGGATACGGCTTCAGAATGTTCTTTATGCTCCTGATTTTTCCATGAATCTACTGTCCATTAGTCAAATCACTAAAGATTTACACTGTCGTGCCATATTTGACCCATCTACTCTTGTGTTTCAGGACATATTAACGGGCAGAGTGATTGGAACTGGCCGTGAGCAAGGGGGTCTTTATAGACTGGTGCAATCTCCTTATGTTGGTGTCTCTTTGATGAGGGCTAGATCGGTGTCACCCTACACTTGGCATCTTCGATTTGGCCATCTTCCGTTGCAAAAGATGGTCCATATTCTTCCACAGATTTCTCCCAAGTCTAATTTTCAGTGTGAGGCATGCCAACTTGGCAAACATCACAGGTCGTCATTTCCGAGTCGTATAGGTCCAAGTCGTCATGATCTGTTTGAGCTGCTACATTTTGATATTTGGGGTCCCAGTCGTGTCCCTGATTTTCAAGGACACAGGTTTTATCTTGTTGCTGTTGATGAATTTTCTAGGTTGTGTTGGGTTTTTCTACTTAAAAATAAGTCTGATGCTGCATCTGTTATCCAATCTTTCATTATTGAAATAAAAAATATTTTTCTGCTAGAGTCAAGTTCATACGATCTGATAATGCTCTTGAATTATGTAGTTCTCACATCTCAAAATTTCTTATGTCTCATGGGATTGTGCATCAAACGTCATGTGCCTACACCTCCCAACAGAATGGGGTGGCTGAGAGGAAACATCGTCATTTGTTGGATGTCACCAGGACCCTATTGATTCAGAGCCGTGCCCCTCACTCCTATTGGGGGGATGCGGTTCTAACTGCGTGTTATCTGGTCAACCGTATGCCTTCGTCGGTGTTAGGAGAGAAGAACCCGTTCTTGACTGCGTTTCCCGAGACGGATCTTTTCTCCCTAACACCACGTGTCTTTGGGTCTGTCGCATTTGTTCATTGCTTCTCTCCTGGTCTTGACAAGCTTTCTCCTAGAGCTGTGAAATGTGTTTTTGTGGGGTATTCTAAAACCCAAAAAGGGTATCGGTGTTTTGATCCAGTTAGACAACGGTACTATGTTAGTGCTGATGTCACTTTCTTTGAGTCCATTATGTATTTTTCTCCTACAGGTGATAAACTCACTTACTCGGAGGAAGGAGATGATATCTATGTACCTCCACCTCCATTTGTTCCATGTTCTACTCAGCCTACTCCACCACCGCAGCCTATACCACCACCGCCGCCACCACCAGCAACAATTTTTTATCCTCAGGTCTATCAGCGTCGGTCCTCTGCTCATGTGCCTCCTCCATCATCCAGCACGCCCGAGGTATGTACTGAACATTCAAGAACTACTAATGGCACGGGTGATTTGCATGTACAGATGGATGTACAGGTTACAGATGATTCTACTCCTCTAGTTGATGATCTAGACATTCCTATTGCCCATCGAAGGCAGAAGCGTGCTCGGACTTTGAATCCCAAATATGGGATGGATTTTGCCTCTCAGGCTTCTTTGGAGCGTTTATCTCCAGACTTTCGTCACTTCGTTGTAGGGTTATCGGCTGTGGAGATCCCACGGTCATATCAGGAGGCCCTACAGAGCGGTCTGTGGCGTTTAGCTATGGAGGAGGAGATGGTGGCATTGCAGTCCAATGGTATGTGGAGTGTGGTGCAACTTCCACCAGGTGCGTCAGTAGTGGGCAGCAAATGGGTCTTTACAGTTAAACATCGGCCTGATGGTACGGTTGATAGATACAAAGCCAGGTTGGTTGCTCGTGGGTTCACCCAAACATATGGGGTGGACTATCAAGAGACGTTTTCTCCAGTAGCACGACACTCTACCCTACGGATTCTCATTGTCGTGGCTGTTGTTCGTGATTGGCCTCTATTTCAGTTGGATGTCAAGAATTCTTTCTTATATGGTGACCTGCAGGAAGAAGTGTATATGCAGCAGCCACCAGGGTTTGCTGCTGAGGGGGAGTCAGGTATGGTATGCCGTCTTCACAAGGCCATCTATGGCCTTAAGCAGAGTCCACGGGCCTGGTTTCAGAAGCTCTCAGAGTTGATTGAGAAAAGGGGCTTCGTCAGATCTACAGCAGATCATACTCTCTTTGTAAAGAGAGACCAGCGAGGTACTGCGATCATCTTAGTGTATGTTGATGATATTGTTATTACAGGCAGTAATGAGCAGGGCATTCAAGCAGCCAAGGAGTTTCTTAGTGAGCAGTTCGTTATGAAGGATTTGGGTACACTTCGCTACTTTTTGGGGCTGTGAGTTTGCACGAAACAAGCAAGGTATGGTAGTGACACAAAGGAAGTATGTTACTGATCTCTTATCTGAGACAGGTATGGCAGGGTGTAGACCAGCTGCTACTCCTATGGATTCTAATGTCAAACTTTATGATGATGACTCTGAGGAGGTAGACAAGAGACGATATAGAGAGCTAGTGGGAAGGCTCTTGTATGTCACTATTACTCGACCGGATATAGCCTCTGCGGTTAATAGGATAAGCCAATTCATGGAGCAACCCAGGCAGGCTCACATGAATGTTGTTTTTATGATCCTGAGATATTTGAAGTCGTCTCCAGGTACTGGTCTTCTGTATAAAAGAGATACCTCTATATCCGTCACAGGTTATGCTGATGCAGATTATGTTGGGTGCCCTAATGATAGAAAGTCAACTTCAGGCTTTATTGTATTTGTTGGCAGCTCACCAGTAGCTTGGAAAAGTAAGAAGCAAACTGTAGTGGCTCGATCCAGTGCAGAGTCAGAATATAGGGCAATGGCCCAAGGTAGTGCTGAGATGATGTGGGTTAAATCCGTTTTGACTGATTTAACTATTGATGTTCCTCTTCCCATGCATCTGAAATGTGATAATCAAGCAGCCTTGTTCATAGCCAATAATCCAGCCTTCCATGAGAGGACGAAGCATATTGAAGTGGATTGCCATTATACATGGGACTTAATTCAAAAAGGACTTATTTCAACTTCTCATGTATCATCAGGAGAGCAGGTTGCAGACATGTTCACCAGGGCCCTTGCTAGGGGTCCATTTCATCTTTGTTGTTCCAAGCTGAGCATGTTGGATATATATGCTCCAGCTTGAGGGGGAGTGTTAGAGTAATTTTAATATTTAGTCTTTGTTTGTCTTCTTTATGTAAATTACCCATAGAGCTTTTCTCCTATATAAGAGAGCTCTAGGGTTAATGGTAATTCATCTCATTCATTCCCTTCAACAATATCCATATTCCTCTGAACGTCAGAAATTATCCGCATACCATGAGCAGCCTTTTTTAAAAGGATAAGGAGCTGGATGTCAGTGGAAACTGATCTAACAATCCAATACTTCGCTTGATTGTCTTTAAGAAATTATTTTATTTGATTGTCTTTAAGAAATCATTTTTCCAAGAAGGATCGTCATATTTAAGCCACAAATTCTGTCCATTGATCTACCCAATCCACCCACAGTCCATGATTGTCATCTCAACGATTGATGACCATGTGAAAAAATTATCCCTGATCATTTGATGGTGGTAGGATGACTTTCCATCTTGACGCTACCTCCAATACCAATTTTGTCTTCCGTCATCAACCAACGAGGAAGACATGTAAACTTGTCATGATAAAAAGCAAAATCAAGGAACAATCCAAAAATGGGAAGGTTGCTGTAAGCTATGAAATAGCGATATAAATATTGATAGGTAAAGCCAGGTAAAAATCTCGAAAATAAAAATGGTGAAGCCTTCTTCCACTTTAAGTAGGGACAAATAAATGGATTCTTGCTCAAATCCATGTTGAAAGATTAGACTATTTTTTTACACCAGATGTCAACTACCCAACGCAACCCCCACAAGGGGGATTTGAACCATGGTATTTTGGGTGGTAGGCACACTGCACTACCACCAGACCATTTAAGTGGCTACATCGCACATATCGAAATCTCGAAAATGGCTTGAAACTAATTTTCTCACATTTAAATTATCATAGTTCTTACAATAATAAGTATAGCATGCAAATACATTCTTACAAGAACGAAAGAGGTGTATTTAGTACATTAATATACATTACATCGCACATATCGTAATATCATATACAAAATACCATACAAAGTCTTGACTAATGAGAGATATCGAAGAGCAAATAATGAAATTCATCCAATTATCTTTCATTATAATAAATAACCACATGTTCTAAAAACAAAGAGATATACATTTAAAAATAACAAACTAAAATCCTAACCAGAAAACAAAACTCATCCTTCCATGTAGTCGTGTGTGCCGCATTATTTGACTCTGTGTACTTACAATAGCTCTCTCATATTCTATAAAAGTACACAACTTTTAACCCATCATGTGCGAAGATAAGCAACGACACTAGAGTAGAACTGGGAAATGGGAACATAAAGAGCTTAGAAATCCCGTAATGAAAATAATGGACTAGGATACGATCTCTAAGGTGAGGGTGCTCGTTCCAAAGGAAATTTAACATCTAAGATTGCACAATAATGTGTTTAAGAGAAATCGACGATAATCTAGAGTAAATATGAACAAATTTATAAAGAACTCTAAAACATCTCCCTAAGATCTAAATATATACAAGAAATCATAGCTTAACACTATAAAAAAAACTTAAGAACAAGTCATACAACGCGTAATATACAAACCCCTAAGAAATCCACCTCCAAAAGAATATAAATAGATGAAAATGAATAATTTAAATGCCTTCTCTAGAGCCATGAAGAAGTTGAATGAAACGACATCACAATATGGTGGATAAAGAATCAATATCGACACGTTCGATTAATATGGGAAATTTTGCATTTCAAAGTTCAACTTTGGTCAAATACACGTCACTATTCCAATATATCGACCATATCTTGCAAGAAAATGATATGCATGCTAATATCGATCTCAACTGATATTTGATATATTGCACAAGCTTGATTTGATGTTTTAGTTATTTTACTACTAAAGAGAAGATTGGGAGGCGTATCAAAAACATGAATGGCATTATGAATCCAAATTTTATTTAGGAAAGATATATTATCTTTATCAACCACAATATCATAAGACCTATTTGTAGTGGTCACACAATATTTGCTAAAGGCAAGTTTGTAGGTCCAAAATATCTTCGGATCACTCGACACGTGGTCAGTGGCACCAATATCGTAGATATTATCCCGTTTCATTATTACCATTATTTCTTTTACCCTTTTATCAAGCAACAACATAAAGAAAATTGTTGGTGGTGTGAGAGCCTCATCAAAGTAATTCTTTCGAATACTTATATTGCTAAGATAAGTTGAAAATCTATAATTTTCTTCGGGGTAATCTTTCTCATGATCTAGTCAAAATGACTTGAAATACTTACAACCATAGATTTAGATATCGCTATATATAGATCAACTAGGCCAAATTGTCAGCCCCAATGTGAAACCTTGAATTATCAAAAACACTAAAACTCAATTTTCGACTTGATCCTCAGTATTCAAATTGGACAAATAGATACTCTATCTTGTATTACTCTTCGAAATCTTTCCAACAAGTCCAAGAACATAGAAAACGAACACTATATGCGAAAGTAACACACGAAATAAGATCGTTTACTTCTTTTGAGACGTAAATCCAAACCCCATATAAGCCAAGTGGCTAGACCACTTAGCTCACTTCACCAAGTGGGATCGTCGAAGCTTCGCCCCAGAGCTTGTCAGAGCTCCGTCGCAGCCAACTTTTCTAGCATCAGGTCGGCGATCCGAAGGATCCATTTCAAAAAGCTTCTGTCGCATTTTTTAAGTGATCTAGAGATCCGAAAAATACGAAACTCAGGTCAGATTTATCATTATTCCATACACTATCCATGCATGTAATTTGTTTTGGAATCAAACATGAAAAATCGGATATGAAATCAGAGCCCCCGTCACATTTAACTGCATTTTCTGGGTGTTTATGTGATCTGAAAAAGGGTAAAATGGGGTTGCCCCTTGGGGGGGCTAAACTTGGATCCCCCATCCCATTTTTCCCTTTTTATATTTTTTGAAAATGCTTCCGCGGATTTTCATAACTATATCCCTATATTATGGCATTTCGGTTCCGTGCGAAACAGAGACTCTAAAGGAATCCATACAGACGGAGTCGATTTTGACAATTATGTGGGCATTAAAAATGACTGTCTGGATGGATGGAGGTCGTAGGAGTACATGTTTCACACGAAACTTGAATGACATAATATAGGGATATAGTGATGAATTTTCACGGATTCATTTTTCAAAAAAACGGAAAAATGGGGCAAGAGAGCCAAGTTAGCTCCCCTCAGTGACAACCCCATTTTACCCTCCGAAAAATATGAATTATATATCAGATTTATCCTCTCTATCCATACAGATAATTTATTTTTAAATTTGAGACAAAAAGTTTGACACCAAATCAGAGCACCAACTCACTTAGCCCAGTGGCACTGAACCGATCGATCAACTCCGATCTGATTGGACTCAATAGTGTTCTAAATGTAGAAGATGAAATTATGATAGACATGTGTAGGACATCATGAGAGATCATTAGTTGATGAAAACCCGGTTAGTAAGTGATTATGTGATAAATTTGGATTCCATTGGAAATTATTAAAGAATATCATGTGAGAATTAATGCAAGAATGTCAAGTAGAACAAGCATTCCTTATGATTTCTCAATATCCAGATCTGAGTACATAGAGGAATCAGAACCATATTTTGATGTTATGAAGAAACAAATGAGATGAACAAAACTTCCTTTAATTACCATTTTCTTTGTTTTTCTCTTAATTTTTTTCATACAACTAATGTTTTATTTCTCCTTTTTGGTTCACAAGACTACATCATGTAAAGAATGCATAAAACATAAAATAATATATTGATTAAAATGAATTAAGACCCAATAGTTCATCGTTATAGAAGGGAATAATCCCATCTTCTTTGTGAATGGCACAAGGGAGAGAACCCATCTTTACGCCCTCTTATGGGGTTTTAGAACAGAATCATTGTCACCTTCTAAGCTGATGGAGTTAGCATGCACTCCTACACCATTGTCACATCGATAGTCTAGATTGAGGCATCGATCACCACCATCGATCATCCTCTAGGGACAAATGCACTTGTTGGAGCATCTTTGTTCTTTGATTCCTAAGTGTAAATGCCGATGGCACGATTTCTCACACCCACTTCTTATGCAAGGTGCTCTCTCTCACCAACAACATCATGTACAGCAATCGCTTAGCCATTGTTGCTATGTGCCTCACACTACCTTATTACATGGTTGCAAAACTTCACACAAAACCTCGTAATGTCGCTTTCTGGGCATGTAGGGCATGCTCTCCTTATCTCTACCACGCATCACAGTTGCCACGAACAATTAATGACATCTTCTCCTCCAACTCCAACTAAATGCAACATCAATTCCAATAAAATAAAAGCCTAAACCCTCGTAAAAAAATCATAAATCCCCATGATCGAGTATTCCAATACCATGTGGAAATATATAATATGCTTGGCATTAATGAACAAGAAGAACAAAACATAAGTTTACCTGGGTCTAAACGATCGTCAAAAAGTGTAATACTCCACAATAGAAGATCGTAGTGTTGAATCTTTATATGAGATTTTTTAAGGATTACAAAAGATGTGAGACTCTTTATATAACCCGACCAATATAACAATTCTCACAACTAAACAATGTAAATCACAACAATAGTGTAGAGGTTTATATATGTTGCGATATACTGTTTCGTATTTCCTATTTATATTACGTATGTCTATGTAATTTACCCAAGGGTTTTGTCTCTATATAAGAGACCCGAGGGCTCTATGGAATAACACATTAGAGTATCGATTACTCCAACATGGTATCAGAGCCAAAACCCTAACCCTAGGGTTTTGTTCTCCACCCGCCCCCCCCCCTGTCCTCCCGCCGCCGCAGTCATCCCAGCCGGCCCCTCCCGCCGCCGCCGCCAGCCCAGCCGGCCCCTCCCGTCGCCCCAGCCGGGCCCCTAAACTGCCGCCGGGCCCTCCAGCCGCCGCTGCTGTGCCCAGTCCCGCCGCCAGGCCCCTCAGTCGTCGCCTCTCTCTTCCGCCGAGGCTTCCCAAGCCTCCTCGCTGATGGGTTCAAGTGCATAACGTCTACCTATGCACTTGAATCCACAAAGGTCTTGGTAGACACCAGTTCTTCTGTCTATCATCCCTAGTTGTTCTTCTCCGGCAGTATGTCAGAACAAAAGGTCGATATTCCCGCCACAAGTGCCTTTAAAGGATCGGCACCAATCGTCAAAATGGACGGGACGAACTACGAACTGTGGGCTATGCAGTTCCTCAATCTTATGAAGTCATGTGGTAAGAAGCATATTCTTACCGAAGATGAACCGCCGGAGAAGACGGAGATATATGCCTCATGGGAGGCGGATGACGCGTATGCCAAAGTTTGGCTGTCAGGAACGCTCACAATGGAGATAGCAAATGATGTCCTCCATCAGCCCACCGCCAAGGCGATGTGGGATATTCTGGCCACAACATACTCTCAGGTGCGGAATGAGACGAAGATGCTGCAGTTGCAGCATGATATTTTTACCACGAAGCAGAATGGGAGACCTCTTCATTCTCTGTACGCGTCTCTTCGTGGAATGTTCGAGAAGCTATATAGCACCATTCCCCTCACAGCCACGCCAGAACAACAGAAGACGTTCCGCAACACCACTATGGCGGGCGTATTACTTGCTGCCCTTGACCCAGAGTACGAGGCAGCACGCTCTCAGATCCTTGCCGATGCCACTATTCCACCGATGGAAGAAGTCTACAGGAGGCTCAGTCGTGTACCGGTTCCATCAAATACAGCGACTCCGCCTCCCTCGGCAATGGCGGTCTCCAGAGGACGAGGTAGCTCGTCGTCATTTCGTGGCAGAGGAAGTGGTGGACATGGCCGAGGAGGTCGCATACGATCTACATGCACATTCTGTCGTCGTACTGGTCATTCGGAGGATACATGCTATTCCAAGCATGGTTTCCCTCCTTCTGCACGTGTCAATGATCATGTTCAGGGTCCGCCAGCATCTACTCCAGATCACAGGTTCGAGGAGCTAGTGGCACGGCTTCATGATATTATGCCACAGTCATCTTCAGAGGGTGCTGACACCTCCGATGTTGCGGCTTCAGCGTCATCTAGTACATCTGCTACAGCCAGTGCCTCAGGTAGTACTTTAGTCTCCTATCATAACCATGATCTCACAGGTTGGATTGTTGATTCTGCAGCCACCCATCATCTTTGTCGTGATAGAGATATCCTGCAGTCCTATAGAGCTGTTCAGCCTGGTCGCTCTGTACTCATTGCTGATGGCACTCATTCCCCAATCGTCGGTCAGGGGGAGACGAATTTGCTGCCCTCTATGCACTTACAGAATGTTCTGCATGCACCAGAATTCTCAATGAATCTATTATCCATTAGTCAGATTACTAGAGATTTGCACTGTCGTGCTATATTTGATCCATCTTCTGTTATTTTTCAAGACATACTAACGGGCAGGGTGATTGGTTGTGGTTCTGAGCACAATGGCCTCTATCGTCTTGTACGGACCTCGTATGTTGGCGTCTCACTACATTCTCAGAGCTCCATCTCACCATATACCTGGCATCTTCGGTTTGGTCACCTGCCACTACAGAAAATGCGTCACCTCCTGTCTCAGATATCTCCGAGTTCGTCTTTTCGTTGTGAAGCGTGTCAGTTAGGGAAGCACCATCGGTCCAGCTTCCCCAGTCGTCAGGGTCGGAGCAGTCGCTCTTTATTTGAGTTATTTCACATAGATATTTGGGGTCCCAGTCGTGTCCCAGATCATCAGGGGCACAGGTATTATCTAGTTGTTGTTGATGATTTTTCTAGAGTATCCTGGACTTTTCTTCTTAAAAATAAATCCGAAGCAGGAAGTGTTATTCAAAATCTTATCAATGAAGTTCAAAATGTTTTTTCGTCTACTGTTAAGTATGTGCGTACTGACAATGCATTGGAATTCTGCACTCGTTCTCTTGCTCGCTTTCTTTCTTCTAAAGGCATTATCCACCAAACCACATGTGAATACACATCTCAACAAAATGGTGTTGCAGAACGGAAGCATAGACACTTTCTTGATATTGCTCGCACATTACTTATTCAGAGTTCCGCACCATTATCCTTTTGGGGGGATGCTATCCTTACAACATGCTATCTGGTTAACCGCATGCCTACAACTGTTCTTGGGGAAAAGTCTCCTTTCTCTCTTCTCTTTCCTGACAAAGATTTGTTTACACTTACACCTCGGGTCTTTGGCACTGTTGCGTTTGTCCACCGGTTATCTCCAAGACTTGATAAGCTTTCTCCTAGGGCTATCAAGTGTGTTTTTGTGGGCTACTGCAGGACACAGAAAGGATATCGTTGCTATGACCCCATTCATGACAAGTACTATGTGAGTGCTGATGTTACTTTTTTCGAACCAGTCATGTACTTCTCCCCTGCAGGTGACAGATTGGTCTCCTCCACATCCACGGATTCTCATGTCTATGTGCCTCCACCTCCAAGTCTGAGTCAATCCTCTAATCCACCTCCACCACCACCACCACCACCTCCAATTGTACCATTTCCTAAGTTCTATACAAGGCGGACAGGGCCTGCTCAAGCTACATGCCAACCATCCAGCACGCCTCAGGTATGTTATGATGTTATCACTAATGATGGATTAGACAATGCACCAGTTCAGGAGCCTTTACTACAGAAGGAGGATCCGCCAGTCAACACAGTGATAGATGATCTTGATCGGCCTATTGCTCAAAGGAAGCAGAGAAGACAATGTGCTTCATACCCGCTTGCCTCTCACGTCTCATTTCATCTTCTCAATGGGGATTCCAGAAATTTGTAGCTGCAGTCTCCTCGGTTGAGATTCCACGGACCTACCAAGATGCCATGAAGATTGATTGCTGGCGTCTAGCCATGGAAGAGGAGATGCGTGCCTTGCAGTCTAGAGGGACTTGGTCTCTTGTCCCCATTCCTCCAGGTGCCTCAGTGGTGAGCTGCAAGTGGGTGTTTACGGTGAAATATCATGCAGATGGACGTCTTGATAGATACAAGGCCAGACTTGTAGCACGTGGATTTACCCAAACGTATGGGGTAGATTATTTGGATACTTTTTCACCAGTGGCTAGACACTCCACTCTTCGCATTCTCCTATCTGTTGCGGTGGTATGTAACAGGACCATTTTTCAGCTTGACGTCAAGAATGCTTTCTTGTATGGTGACCTACAGGAGGAAGTCTACATGCAGCAGCCATCGGGGTTTGCTGCTGAGGAGGAGACTCAGATGGTGTGCAGACTTCATAAGGCTATCTATGGCCTCAAACAGAGCCCCAGAGCATGGTTCCAGAAGCTTTCCCAGCTAATTGAACGACAGGGGTTCAGAAGATCAAATGCGGACCATTCACTGTTCATTCAGAAGACCCCTAGAGGTACAGTTGTTGTCATGATATACGTTGATGACATCTTGGTTACAGGAGATGATGCTCAGAGAATTGAGATAACCAAATCCCTGTTGGGAAGCCAGTTCATTACAAAGGATCTGGGCACGATACGATATTTTCTGGGGATAGAGTTTGCAAGAAATGCACAAGGGATGGTAATGACTCAAAGAAAATATGTCTAGGACTTGCTAGTTGAAACAGGAATGACTGGATGCAGACCTTCAAGCACACCTATGGACCCAAGCATGAAGCTGTACGATGATGATACCGAAGAGGTGGACAAAAGAAGGTACAGAGAGATGGTGGGTAAGCTCTTATACATTACTATAACTCGACCGGATATTGCCTTTGCAGTAAACCGGGTGAGTCAATTTGTGGAGCAGCCTAGGCAAGTTCATATGGATGCCTTGTATATGATACTGAGATATCTGAAGTCTTCCCCAGGCACAGGGTTGCTATTCAGGAAAGATACAGATCTGTCTATTTCAGCTTGTGCAGATGCAGATTATGCAGGATGTCCAAGGGATCGTAAATCTACTTCTGGATTTGCTATCTTCATAGGAAGCTCTTTAGTCTCTTGAAAAAGCAAGAAACAGACTGTTGTGGCGAGATCCAGTGCTGAATCTGAGTACAGAGCCATGGCACAAGCAAGCGCAGATATGATGTGGGTTAGAGCAGTCTTAGAAGATTTGAATGTAGATGTCTCATTGCCTATGAATCTCCAATGTGACAATCAGGCAGCATTGTTTATTGCCAATAATCCAGCTTTTTATGAGAAAACAAAGCACATCGAGGTGGATTGTCATTATACTAGAGACATGATTCAGAAGGGTTTCATTTCCACTTCTCATGTCAGTTCAGAGGACCAGACTGCTGATATATTCACCAAGCCATTGCTCAGAGGACCTTTCCAGAGATGTTCTTCCAAGCTGAGCATGATAGATATCTATGCTCCATCTTGAGGGGGAGTGTAGAGGTTTATATATGTTGCGATGTACTGTTTCGTATTTCCTATTTATATTATGTATGTCTATGTAATTTACCCAAGGGTTTTCTCTCTATATAAGAGACCCGAGGGCTCTATGGAATAACACATTAGAGTATCGATTACTCCAACAAATAGAGTAATTAGATCTTGGAGAAATCTAATTACCCCATTGACTCAATTCTTCTCTAGTCTCAACTCAAAAATGTATTTGTAGATGGTGATCTTCGAGAAGTAAACATGCATATGCTTCCAGGTTATGAGAAGATGGGGAAGTTTTACAAATTGAAGAAGGAACTATATAAACTAAAGCAATCACCAAAGTCTACTATGAGAAGCTTGGGATAATAATGGTAAATTGGGATATGTTCATAGTAATGGAAATCATACTTTGTCTGACCATAGAAATTGAGACAAGTTATCACTTCCATTGGCTGATATGAACATGATCATCATTGTAATAAAGAAGATAAAATTGCTCAGCTAAAACGAAGACTTTATGCAGAGTTCAACTTGAAGGATCTTGAACATTTAAAGTATTTTTTTGGAATTGAAATTACAAGGTCAAGAGAAGGATCCCTCCTATCTTAGGAGAAGTATACCTGTTATCTACTAATGAAATTGGAAAACTAAGATGTAAACACACTTCGACTCTCGGTTATGAGAAACATAAATTAAAAGTCAAGATGAAATCAACTTAGTGAGGATTCCGAAGACCAATACCAAAGGTCCGTGGGAAAGTTGATCTACCTGACACCTTGATCAGACGATATTACATGCATGTTAATGTTATAAGTTAGTTTCTTCATATTCCCACTAATGTGCATATGAATACTATGGAACACATTATGTGTTATATAAAGAACCTAGGAAAAAACTTATTTTCATTAAAGATGCACAGATACTAAGAGGCCTGCCACAAGATATTGCATATGTAAGCAATCTTATGACTTAGAGGAGAAAATGGCAATCCATTTCTGTGAGGTCCCATGAAGCTGAATACAAAAGCTATCGTAGTGTGAATAGCAGATATGTTAGGGCTTGAGATTATTTTCACCGATATTGGAATAGATATCAAGTTACCTATGAGATTAGTCTATGATAACAATGCTGCAATAAATTTGTCAAATAAGTAAGAATATTGAGTTGTCTGATTATTCGAATTAATAGGTCATTAATGAGAATCCACTTGACCGTGTAGAAACTATATGGGCAATTCACCCCCCCCCACACTCTCTCTTCAAACATGGAAGAAAAGAAAAAACCTAGATGTGTGTGCATTAAGTCATCTCCTCCCTTAGTTTTTCCTTCTATGAGAAAGGTTTTCTGTAAATTTGTGTGCTCATGGTTGTATTATATTTCACAAGATGAAAATAATTGTTCTTCATATGAACATTATGTTCAGGATTCATCGTGTTCTACAGCCTGCACACTTTAAATTCACAATCCATGGAAACACAAGTATAAAACTGTGATAACCAGGTCATCTTAAGGACCGATTATTGATAAAAAGAATGAAATTTAAAAATTAAAATTTTAATAACGTTTGAAAAAGATATATACTCACGTTCCATGCCCGTCGCCATCAAAAG
Organism: Ottelia alismoides; assembly: GCA_037367405.1. NCBI lineage: Eukaryota > Viridiplantae > Streptophyta > Magnoliopsida > Alismatales > Hydrocharitaceae > Ottelia > Ottelia alismoides. Next base: position 370,751 of record JAZKJV010003173.1, on the reverse strand, counting down.
GAGAAGGAAAATCCAGGCTAGCATTAAAAATCCCTCTTGTAACCGCGGAAGACGCAAAGTGACGAGCACCAACAAGCTTCCGGTTGCAAGAACCAGACGGAAAATCACGTGTGACTTCACATATGCCAGAAAAATGAGATGGAACTGGATAAGAACCAAATGAACTATCATCTGAGAAGCTTGGATGAGTTGGATCGATGCCAGTATCTATAAAACCAATAACAATTCCTTCCCCTGCACCATTCGGTCCTCCATCTTGCATCCACGCACCATCAGGTAGACCTAAGAACTCCGGGGTGTGAGTTGTGGCAGTCCGAACAGAATAATCCAAGACAATATTTGCCACTTCTCGCCTACTTGCTAGTTTCCAAGCCTTAAGAGAGCAGAAATACAAGAATTAGACATTTGTTTTAAAATAAAGCAAGAATTAGACATGCTAGGAATGATAAAGGCTTAATAAGATACATGAAACCAGTACAAATTAATATAATAATATTAGATGTCATGGGCCAGAAAGCTAGTAGGAGATACCATCCAGTAAGTCCTTTTTATACAGACAAAAGCACGAGGATCACAATGTAACCAATAGCTTCTATTTCTTGTACTGAGGAAAAATGAATTCTTATATGATGGCATCTCATATACCATTTATTCTTGAAGGATCCTTGAAAAAATTATGGAAACGACTTTATTGAGATAGGAATTTGGTGCTTTCATCGTTATACTTTTGAAACTAATATTCCAGGTAAGAACAGCATTGAGATTCCTATGTATAGGGGAACAGAAAAGAGTGGTATACTCATTTCATTATTCTTCTTGGCTTGTTCTATAATTGTTCCTTGCGACCTTCTCTATGTTCGGGATATGATTCTCTCTTTCAAATATTTCACAATAAAATTGCAAAGCAAAAGGATGACCATTAAAGAATATCGGTAATCCATGTAATTTATTTTCAGCTAATAAGGCGCAGCTTGTTTTGCCAGAATTAAGAGACCCACTTCCCAAGAGCTCCAAGAGCAGGATACAGACAGCATCAAATTCTCTACGGTCAAGCAGAAAGACATGTCCTATGTAGTCACATAGCCCCGTCATGCAAAGGGGCAGGAGCAGTCCACCCTTCACATATAGGCTGCTCCCAACTTATCTATATAGCCCACCCTGAAAAAGATTAGAATGTATTCATAAGAGGTGATGTCTAGGCATGGTCCGTTGACTGCATCCAAACCTGCCTGAGAATGGACATTAGAAGCAGAGGTGATCAGCATCCAAACCTGCCTGAGAATGGACATTAGAAGCAGGTGATCAGCATCTTCCTGCTCAACCAAACAAAAAGGGTGGCTAATGTCTGCTCTCTTGATGAAAAACCACTCTATTTCTAGCCAACCACGGCATCAAATTTCACCGAAATTTGGTTGAATTTCAATTTCGACAAGTGACAGAAATTCAACCGAAATGGCCGACATTTAAGCCTTTAGAGCTGCTGATGGAATAAATAATGACCGTAATGGCCGAAATTTCGGCCGAAATTCAGTATTGGTCGGTCACCGAAACCGGTATTTAAGGCCTTGTGGCCAACTGCCATGACTAAGTGATAGTAACCACCAAACCCATATCAAGCATGGAGTCCTTCCAGTCCGTGGTCAAAGATCGCCAAAACACTTGGGTGCTGGAGATGTGAATACCTGCAAAGTCTGCCTCAAACCAAACATATCGTGACCATTCACAATGAACTCTCTTGTATAGTCACAACTCACAATCAAGCTTGTAAAAAATGGCCGACTAAACCGTTTAGTATACAAGGTGGGGTGACCGCTCCGACTAACGCTAATCAGCCCTTAGTTGGTCGACCGATTAAAAGGCCTATTTAGTCAGTCAACTAGGCAATTAGTCGCCCGTTTTTTTGGGACTACTTTTTCTGCTTTTTAGAAAGCAAACTTAATCTAAGATGTGTAATGTGCTTAATGTTCAATTGTAATTCAGTTCTTTCTTTTAATTTATTATGATAATAGAGAAAATGTACAAATTTAAATAAATATACAGGAATATATGTATAAAAAAAGATTTATATATTTCAAATAATTTAAAAACTACAAGACTGACAAAAGTCCAACTAAATCTGTCTCATCACCCAACTTTTGATTGATCATTAGTCAATGATAAGTTGATTGAGTATCGACTACCAACTTTTTTAACCTTGGTCACAACACATTGACCTTCATTGAAGCCTTAACCTTCTATATGCATCAATAATACAGCAACAGCAATATACCTGGTCAGAATAGGATTACAACAAGTTTCCTGGAAACAGAAAAAACTGGGGCCTCTCAATCTATACCTAGCAATCTCTACAAGAATCATGAGGGTACCACCAATAAGAGATAAGATATGCAAACACTCGTCAGAGCAAATACTGAAGGGGGTCAAAATATGGGACTGGATATCTGGAGCTACCAGGATCTCAACGAGTCGTAAAATAATAAGTGAGATCCATCAGCTTCGAGAAAATAACCCCCAACCTACTAGCACTGACCAGTCTCCAGCCAGAAGAAAGAATGGAACCATCTTCAAGTTTCCTGCTGATGAAAGAAGTAATCTACGATTGTATGTGTTAGAGATTACAGTAGATTACGTTATTATATTCCATTGTAACCTCGTGGGATTACTTATGTATTTTATCTTTTGAGCTCTCTAGGGTTTTGTCTTATATAAGGACCCCTAGACCTCTGGAATAAACATCTCATCAAATTATCGCATCACTTTTCCACGTGGTATCAGAGTAGCGGTCCTAGACCGGTGTTCTAACCTAAAACCCACCATCACCACCAACCCCTCCTCCATTCCTTGCACGCCGCCGGACCTCCACTCCTCTCTTGCGCATCGACACGCACCACCGGACCTCCAGGTCCTTACTCGCGTGCTTGGAGCACCGCTAGGGCTCCAAGAGACGCCCTAACGTGCTGCCACCAGGCTCCCCTAGCGTCGCCTGGAGCTCCACCAGGTGCTCCCAATGCTAACAAGAAGCACTGCCAAGCGCCCTCGTGTTGCCTAGAGCTCCGCCAGGTGCTCCCAACGTTGATCAAAAGCGCTGCAAGGCGCCCTAGAGCTGCCTCATGTGCCTTAGCACCACATGGAGTGCCGCCTCGGCGCCTGAACGCGTAGCCAACCCCTCGTGCGCCTTCTCGCACATCCTCGAGAGATCCCAACACCTTCCTGCACACCACTGAGGGCCCTCCATCCATGCAATATTGCTATGTATCATTCCTTGAAGCGCAATTAGGCACGTGATGCTTGGCTAAGAGAAGATATACTTTCTAGATCACTTTTTCTTGACATAAACTGCCACCATGACGTCCACCGAGACCAAGCTCGTGTACTCTACTTCTTCTTTGATGGTACATAGCACATCTATCAAGTTGAAGGGCTTTAAGGTAAGGTATGCGTATGCGTTCGGACATGTCACCGAATACTAAATAAATAGTATACATGGGCATATGCGGGGTATATGCGATTATGTACGATTTTCTCATTTTTAATTTAAAAATAAAAAATATGTATAAGCAATATTGCTAATGAATTTATGTAATTAAGTGGAGTTAAAGAAAGATCTAAGAAAAACCAATTCACGTTAGATGATTGAGTAGATGTCGTTAGTTGCCTAACATTTAACATGAAAAAAAATAGTCATAAAAACTTCACATCATGTATTAAAATATTAAACGATACATTGCATATGCTCATGAAAACAATACATGAGCAAAACATAAAATATTGCGAATAAATAATAGCATAGTACATTGCAATTGTATACAAAAGCATCACATATTCTTACAGCCAAATGGAGGAAGAGGAGGAGCTACGGAGATAAGCACCCGAATGAGAGGATTGAAGAGTTGGAGTTGTTGGAGGCGGAGCCATCAAGCTACTGGAGTAGTATGCGGGGCATATCCGGGATATGCAGGGCATATGCGGACCGCATATCCGCTTAGAGCCTATAATGCATCGATTCATAAAATCAATGTGATCTGCATGTCGTACGGGCATATGCGACCGCATATGCGGCTCGTGCGGCCGATTTCATGACATTGAAGGGCTCCGAAAAATATGTTCTATGTTCTCGGCCTTTCAAAGTGTTTGTCGGTAGCCAGCATAAAAGCTATGTTCTTACAAAGGTCCCTCCTGATAAAACAAACAAGGACTATGAAACCTAATTTGTTGGTGAATAGTCTACATGCGCTTATTCTCTTCCAGCGGGATACAAGCGTTGTTGTAGTGAGGGTTCGAGGCCCGCGGACCCTGGTGGAATCATTCTACCACTTCTTCTCGCAGTAGCCTTTTTAGTGCTAGCGGAACGTAAAGTCATGGCTTTTGTGCAACGTCGAAAGGGTCCTGATGTAGTGGGATCGTTCGGATTGTTACAACCTCTAGCAAATGGTTCGAAATTGATTATAAAAGAACCTATTTCACCAAGTAGTGCTGATTTCTCCCTTTTTAGAATGGCTCCAATGGCTACATTTGTCATGTTATCACTTGGATGACGAACAGCGTCGATCCAAACATTGCTGCTAAACTTCTTTACAAAGACATTGCCAAGGCGATGTCGGAATACCGTGAACGCACATATTCTCAAAAGACGACCAAGTCTCATCTTTCTAACATAGACGCAAGGATATGGTCTGCTACTTAGGAAGAGTCGAGCCTTATTGAGTATTACAGGCTTCTTACGAGCCTATTTAAGGAGCTTCTTATTTTTCAGCATGTATCATGTGATAAACATGTGGAAGAACGTGTTGAATGGAAGGTTCACATTTTTTTTTCAGGATTGAATCCAAAATATAAGACTATGAAAGATCAGTTGTTGATGGTTGATACTCTACCCACCATTGAGATCATCTTCGGACGACTACAAGATTTAAAGGCTCCTATTCAACACTCTACCATCCACACATCTACAGAGACGACAACTCATTATACCTTCTTAGGATACAGAGGATGTCAGAACTATCAAGGAGGATGGGGTCGTGATTCTAGACGTGGATACGGTCGTGAATCTGGATGCGGCTGTGAATCTGGACGTAGACATGACTCTGGAGGTGGACGTGGTTGTGATTCTTGTACTGCTCGGTATCCAGCATGCGTGCAATGTGGACACTGGAATCACCCGTTTGACCGCTGTTGGGCAACGTTTGCCAAACAACATAATGACAACAATGCATATGATGAAGCATCTTATGATGTAAATGAAGATACATCTGCTCAGCAAACTGGAGGGTACAAACTCCATTTAATGATTCTGAATATGCTCGCCAGTGGCAACTACTACAAGACTCTGCTTCCTCTACCGACGATTATATTGCCTCTGCTTCTACTGCTTGCCTACTTAACATCTCAGGCACAGTAATAAATCATGTCTCTGCCTCTAAGCATGCATGGATTATTGACTCTAGAGCCTTTACTCATCTGACGGGAGAAGGAAATTTGCTCACGTCTTTCCATCCATCTTTCTCTATGAAGGCCATACGAGTTGCAAATAGGGATCATTCCCCAGTTACTGTCGCCATACTGTTGATTTCTCTTCCAAGCTGTAATTGACCGATGTTCATTGTGCCCCTACCTTTCCTCTCAGTCTTTTATATGTACAGAAGTTGTATCATGAACTTAACTGTCATGTTATTTTTGGCGAGCTATGTTGTTATTTTCAGGACATCCGAACGAGCCTGATTTTTAGTGAGGGACATGAGAGGAACGGTCTTTATTACTTCGGCATCCCTTCTAAGTCCAATTTTGTTGGTGATGTCTCAATCTCTAAAGATCCTCTTCCGTGGCACCTTCGTCTGGGTCATTCTTCTGTCTAGGCCCTCTCCATGATGTCTATTGTTTTTATTCTTTATATTTTCCAAACTTTTTGAAATTAAAAGAGGCTTGTTTGATTGCACAGGGAGGATTTTTTTTTTGAAGTCTAAAAGATAGGGGGAAACACTCTGAGGTGTCTGCCCCAAGTTTTATTAATTAAAGCAAAAGAGGAACAGTGTTTTAACGAACAAAAACCAATTGCGCCCTAACCCTTACAAGATCCACTCGTCCAGCATGCGAATTGCTAACACACCCACATTTTCCTTGTAAAAACGTTGACCCGAGAACAGAAGGTCATTTCTCCCCCGCCACACCGCCCAGAGAATGGACATGGGGTATATCCGCCCCTTCCTTGGCCTGTGCGAGTTAGAGTGAGTCGGGTCCCAAAAAGAGTGGAAGTCATCGCTGCGACACCAACCCGAGCCCATCTCCTTCCACAGATGCGATACTAAGGGGCATGACAAAAAAAGATGCTCCACCGATTCGATCGCAGCATTACAAATTAAGCACCTGTCAGAATGAACCCCAAGAAGTCTTATGCACCTATCCCTCGTCAGCAGCCTCTTTCTCCTTAGCAGCCAAATGAAAAGGCCAATTCTCTCCGGAAGCCTGAGAGCCCAGATAAGAGCACAATCTCCGATGAGCATGTCTGAGCCGGCCGGCGGAGGCCTAGAAATGGTGCCATAGGCCCCCCTGACCGAGAAGGACCCTTCCTTCCAACTCCAATGATCCCGGCCCCCACCAGGCGGCCCCACCTCCTGTATGGCCTCCAACAAGGCCAAGAAATCGTCGAACCTCTAGTCAGAGAGGGAGGCAGCGAAGGTAGGGCACCATAGCCCATCATCCCAGCAATCCGCAACCGAGCAAAACTTGTCCCCAGCAAGTGCATACAGCCGGGGAAACCGAGAGCACAAAGCCCCACCCCCCGACCAATCATCAGTCCAAAAGGAGAAAGAGTCCCCCCTCCCAAGAATTGGTCTAAAAAGAGCAATGTTGCTTACAAAGGCCTTCACCACGCCGCGCCAAAAAGGGGTCGGGGCGTTGGGGCCAGCGGACAACGAAGGTGGGGCACCCCTGACGGTGTAGATCTTACGGATCACAGAGCAGGCAAGGTCATCCCCCGAACCCCAAATCCTGCTAGCCCACTTCAGCAAAAGGGCCTCGTTCATTTGTTCAAGAGATTTCACCCCCAGGCCCCCGTCGATCTTCCGAAGCAAGACATCCTCCCATCCCACCAAGTGGATCCCCCTTGTCCCGCTCGCACCATTGCCCCACAAGAATAGGGAGGATGATAAATGATTGCATAGGGAGGATGATAAATGACAAGCCTACAAGGGAGAGAATTGATCTATAGATTGATGCTTTTAAGTATGCTAAAGGTTTTTTTGGATGGGAAAGCGCAAAAAGTACATGCAAGAAGAGGAGTCCTGGTTAGTATTTAATTTGTTTTATTATCTTATATTGATTACTATTATCTACTTTTACCCTTAATTGTGAAATATAACATTTTCGGCAGATGGTCTCAATTTGGGGACGAATGTCCTGAGTTGCAAAATTTTGTCATCTGAGTATTAAGTTTGACTTGTAGTGCATCAGGGTGTGAGCGCAACTGGAGTTCGTTTAATGAGGTAGTATTTTGATAATATTAACTACTACATTCCATTAAGATTTATGATACCATATTTAATTATATTGGAAATATGGCACTAGGTCCACACAAAGAGAAGGAATCGACTCACACAAGCCAAATTGAATGATTTGGTCTACGTGATGTTTAACATAAAGTTGAAGCATAGAGAGATTAGGAGAAAAAGCATGGAGGATCCTTTATGCTTGGATGATGTGGATTCTGGTGATGAATGGGGGTCGAAGCTCCAAAGTTGTGACTTCGAAGCATTTCAAGAACTTGAAGCAAACATTCCCATTGAAGATTATGTTGTAGAAGTCAAGGATGAAGCCGATGGACGAGGCGATTCACATCGAAAGAGGAAGAAGGACAAAGGTAAGGACTACTTATTTTTTGAACATACTATGTTATTTTAAACACAACAAAGGTAAGTTAAGTAACACTGGTATTATCTGGTTTAAGTAAAACTGTGGTGGACGTTGGTGAGGAGGAGTTTCAGGATGACGAAGTTAGCAATGAAGGGGAAGATGAAGCAAGGTTAAAGTATATGGACGAGTCATTGGATGACCCAATAAGCAGTAGTTCTTCAGATGCCGATCTTTTTGCGGAGCTTGGAGCCAATGTCAATGAGCAGGAGCCTTCGGAACGCCCACAACTTGATTAGGAATTTAGGATATGGCAAAGCTACCTCTCTTAGTACATCTATGTGTTTTTTGAACTATTAGACATGTATTAGATTTAGAAATATAATATTTGAACTTATATCATGTTTTGTAACCATTTTAATCTTTTGCCTTAAACTTTTAGAGTTTTACATTAACGCACGTAGTCTAGCAGCGATGTTAATTACTATTGGTTTTGAGAAGTTACTTTAAATATGCTTTAATTGCTTTGGAACATTGGAAACTTATTAGATAATAGTCTTACTAATATTATTAGAACACACTTTATTAAATTACATATTTGGGTTGTAATACCGAGGCTTAAGCCTCGACCGCCTCGAGGCTACGCCTCGCCTCAATTACAGGGTAACCGCCTCGTTCTGCTTTTCGTTTTTTTAAACTTGGTCAGACATACCATTAGATCTTCCTCCACCTATTGTGTATAAAAGAAAATGTGTTTCTACTCATTCATATTCCTCTACAAGTTCCTTTGTTGCAGGATTCCTTTGTTGCAGGAGAACCATCCTCAAGTGCTCCCACCAATACTACCTCGGATGATCCTTAAGATCTTCTAATCGCTCTCTGCGCAGAACTAAGAGGCAATGTACACTTTATCTTATGTCTCATTGCATGTTCACAGATAGCATATCATGTTCTGACAAAAGATATGCAAATACTCTTATGACAATTTCTATTCCAAGAGACCATAGTGCACTGCAGGATTCTAAATGGAGAAAGGCAATGAATGAAGAAATGGACGCTCTCAATTCTAAAGAGACATGAAATCTTGTACAATATCCCCATGGAACTAAACATGTTGCCCGGAGATGGGTCTTCACTACGAAGCAGTCTCCAGATGGCTCCATTGACAGGTTGAAAGCAAGACTTGTGGCAAAAGGCTTTACACAGACATATGGAGTTGAGTCAGTTGACTACTTCGAGACCTTTTCTCTTGTTGCAAGGAAGGGATCCATACTAACTATCCACTTTATAGCCGTGAATAAGGTTGGCATATTTTTCAATTGGATGTCAAGAATGCTTTTCTATATGGCGATCTCGAGGAATTTTACATGATGCAACTTCCAGGTTACGAAGTCAAGGGGGAGTGTGTGCCGACTTCGCAAAGCAATCTATGGTCTGAAGCAAATCCCAAGGGCATGGTTCGATAGACTAAGTAAAGAGATGGGTACTCTGGGTTTCAAGATAAACTACATCTGACTACTATGTTTTCGTCAGAAAACAATGTTTTCGTCAGAAAACAGTCAACTGGTACAATTATAATTGATGTATATGTGGATGATATAGCTGTTACAGGTGATGCTAATAAAGGGGTGCCATAAGCCAAGGATTTTCTTCAAAATATCTTTGTCACCAAGGATCTAGAGCAACTTCGCTATTTTCTGGGCAGAGGAGTTTTACGCACCAAGAAGGGACTCCATATGTCACAAAGAAAGTACTGCTTAGATATACTGACTGAGGTAGGGTTACTTGGGTGCAAACCATCTGGCATTCCTGCAGAATCGAGAAAACAATCTACCTCCATTGATCATGTCTTTGAAGACACTACACGATACAGAAGCCTGGTTTGCAAACTTTTATATCTTACTGTTACTAGGACAAGACATATCCTATGTTGTGAACAGAGCTAGTCAATACATGGATAAACCTTGGTACAGTCATTGGCACGACGTTCTTTAGATCCTTCACTACCTGAAGGAATCACCTGGTCGTGACCTTTTCTATGGGGCAAATGGATACACTAATGTTTTTACATATGTTGATGTTGATTATGCAAGCTCTCTTGAGGATTGTCGATCGACTACGAGCTATGCTACAATGGTATGAGAAAACCTTGTTAGTTGGAGGAGCAAGAAGCAAACGATATTATCCTGATTCGGTGTGGAGGCAAAATACAGAGCAATGGCCTAGGCTACATGTCAAATTACTTGGCTACTGACTTTTCCGCAAGAGCTCAATGTTGCTATCAACACTCTTATTTATATATACTGTGATAACAAATCTGCTACTTACATAGCTACAAATCATGTGTTCCATGAGAAAACAAAACAAATTGAGGTTGATTGCTATTTTGTTCGTGAGATTGTAAGAGGCGAGATTGTTACACCGCACAACTTGGCAGATCTCCATCTTGCAGACATATTTACAAAGGTCTTTATCAAAGAAGCGTCTTTCCTGTATAGCTTACTTGAGGAGTGTTAGAGATTACAGTAGATTACGTTCTTATATTCCATTGTAACCCCACTGGGTATTTATGTATTTTCACTTTTTGATCTCTTTAGGGTTTAGTCCTATACAAGGAACCCTCGACCTCTTAAATAAACATCTCATCGAATTATCTCATCAATTTTCCACATTATGGAAAGGCATTTATGATACCCTTGGCATGAGAAAATGACCTTTGTGTCGAAATTGTTTCCATTGGCTAGCATCCTCAGCATCTACTTCGATAATAGAGATGTGTTCCTCGTCTCTGAAAAAGTCAACTAATCGAGTCGTCTAAAAAGTCGTTGTGGTGACCGGTTGAAATTACCAGAAAAATTTAGTTTTTTTATTTATACTCCTAAACTAATGTGTATAGCAATAAGTACGGGAGTGTCGAACTCAGGAAGGCAAACTGTGAAAACTATAGTAAAAAGGAAGTAAGGTGTGAAGGTTTCCTGGTTTTTTGTTTTTATTTTTAAGAAATTTTTATGATCTTTATTTGATTTCATGAATTTTATATTGTTTTTTTATAATTTTATATACTTATAAGTAGAAAAATATAGGTATTATTCTTTATATTTTTATTTGGTTTTTATTTTGTGATTTTTGTATTTGAATTTTATTTACTATTTTTGTATATTTTTATACGGGTTTTTAGAATTTTTATAAGTTTTGAATTATTTTTAATGTTGAAAAGTAGCTTTTTATTGAAAATCGAGAATAATTTTTATTTTAAAATGAAAAACATGAGCAAAATATTTTTATTTACTTTTTATTGAAAAGTAGGTAAAAATACCTTTCCAACAAGATATTATACGTATTAATACAATTTTTATTGAATTAGTTATAAATTTTGAAGTTTTTTGTATTTTAATTTTTTATGAATTTTAATATTTGATTTTAATTTTGTTTTTGGTTTTATGTGTAAAATATAGTCAAATATTATATAACATTTTTATTGAATTTTTCAAAGTATATTTCTGTTTTTTATGGATTTTATGAGTTTTTGTATTTTTTTGGCATTTTAATAATTTATTAAAAAGTATAAAATACTTTTAATTTTTCAAACCTGATTTAATACTGGATATGGTATATTACTATGTATTTATATGCATTTTTATTATATTTTTATTTGATTTTAATGTTTATTTAATAATATTTATATAGTACAATATACAAGGGTACGGATGTAATTATCTAGAAATATTTGTGTGTGTGCAAAGAATAGCAAATCGTAGGGGGTATAGCGTATTACTATGTATTTATATGCATTTTTATTATATTTTTATATTTTTATTTGATTTTAATGTTTATTTAATAATATTTATATAGTACAATATACAAGGGTATGGATGTAATTATCTAGATATATTTGTGTGTGCAAAGAATAGTAAATCGTAGGGGGTATCGCACAAAACCACCAGAAAAGCACGAGCACTGCTACATGCAAGTTGTTGTATGGGGGGCTTGTTCGTAAAATACACAGTTCGAGGATATCTTTCGCAAAATTCACCAAAATATCTGTTGCACGTTCGAAGCACGTGCGATGATTAAGCGGTGGTCGACATAGGTGCTTCTAAATACGATGCGTGGTGTGATCACAGCTGAATGATTAGAGCTTGATCGTAGGACTGTGATAGATTTTGGAAGAGGTGCCGTTCTTCCCCTATTTAGGAATCAAGCGACAGCATGTTCTGCTCCAGGCCACGGCAATTTGATCGCGGTCAGATGCTCTTCCTTTAAATCTCAAATCAGACATGTGATAGAGATTAGGGGTGGAGCTCAGATTGTTCTGCCCTTCGTTGCTTGATCTCGCATGGTTTTGCTTTAGGTGAGGTGGTGCTCCTTGATGATGTTTTAATCAGGAGCTTCTAGTTGCTACACGATGCTTAATCTTGATAGGATCCTTGATGTATCAGATGGAGCTCAGACACTCCGAGTGGCTGAGAGAATCTTCATCGGTGTTAAGTTCGATCGATCTACAGTTGCTCGATCTCCAGCAAGGCTCTCACAGATGGTGAAATCAATTTGATCGTTCCTGAAATTATAGATCTCCAAGCGATGAAGCTATGCGTGCAGGTACTACTAGGACATGATCTATCGGCGATGATCCTCGCTTCTAGTTGCTTCGATGGAATTGGAACCTGCAAGGGGAATAACGACTCGAGGCACGACCCCTCGACCAAAATTGAAACAAAAACTAGGGAAAGGAACGGGTTGATACTCGTTGATGGAGGAGAGGATCGGGCCTTAGATCCCAGACAGATCGAAGGTGATAAGAGATGAGCGGAGTGCGAAGAAGCGGAGGTAATCTAGTGGAAATGATCGGAACCGAGCGATGGAAAACAATCGATTGGAGATAAAATAGAAAGCAATAGAGGGATTGGGAAAGAGGAGAAAGGAAAACAGAGAGAGAAGGAGAAGTTGTAAGCTAACCTGGAAGGAATTGATGGACGAGCTCGCCTAGGAAACTGGAGCTGAAGCTCCAGATGTTGTGGTTCTAGAGCTCAAAGCTCCAAATGATCGTTGCCTCTATACGCGGTGATGCGGGGGCTGAATCGTGGCGGAGCGGAGCTCACACAGGCGAGATCTCGTTGCACTCTCTCACTATCTCGCTCGACGATCGCGAGATCTGGAGTATGTCACCCTCACAGCTATCTCTCTCTCTCTGAGCTCTGGAAAAAGATGATGCAAATGAGCTATTGACGAACTTGGAGAGGGTGACGGCCCTTAAATAAAGGAGGGACAAGCTTGGAGAGCACGCTGGCGAGGAGAACGGCCTAACGGCCAAGTCGTTGGGCAGTTAAAGGAGGAAGGAGAAGTGGAGAGTAGGTGGTGATGAGAAGCGGAGAAGAAGAGGGAAGAAGGTCGTTAGGGAAGAAAGGAGAAGGGGGGTGAGAGAGAAAATAGAAATAAATAAAATATTAATTAATAATTAATTAATCAAATCTGTTGAGATATTTCTACTTTCTATGTATCTTTTCGTTTATTTTATTTTCTCGTATCCACCATATGTAATTTACCCATAAGCCTCTCCCTATATAAGAGAGCCTAGGGTTACAGTAATAAACAACTCACTTATTTTGTCACGACCCGTCCCGCTAACCAGGACATGCCGCGACAGAGATCTTTCTTCTTCTTTTTCTTCAAGTAAACATGTGGCAATCTCAAAAACATAATATCTTTGTATTTCAAATTCACAACACCAAGAAGTGTATTATACAAGTTCTATCTATTACAACTTCTTACAAAATAACACAGATAGTACAAAAACTACGAAAAGCAAAAGACACCTCCTCCAAGTGTATCAGTGGTCCTTTCCCCTGCTATTCGTGATTCTGTTGATCTGTCCATAATTAAAATATAAAGGGATGAGTCTAAACACATTTATGAGCTTAGACCCAGTGAAAGGATCTCAAGCTTTTTACATATAGCTAAAATCTGAAATATGAGCATCATGACAAGAATTTATGCTGAATACTGTGAGATAGCTTGAAAGAGACTTTATGAAAGAAATTACATATAACAACATGTTAGTTTTGAAATTTAACGCTGAAATCACTTCAAAAGCAGATAAACTGAAACATAATCGTCACTATCAAGCTGTTTGTACTAATCACCACTGTGGCTAATTTATTGACTCATGAACGCTGAAACAAAGCTAAGTCATACGCGCAGACGGTCCCAAAGACCAAAAACACCCTGCATACGGCCCAAAGCCTATATGTATACAGAATGCGGACCCAAAGTCCTCTTAATACCATATCTAATGGTTTGCCATATCTAATGGCGGTTTCAGGGTCATATCTAATGACATCACCATATCTAATGGCTAGTTCATGATTTGTATAAAAGAGCTACCGTGGTGCTTATCTTCTGATTCTGATTCTTTTCTTGCCACTAATAAACCGTAAACTTGTTATTTCATGCTCATAACAACTAATTCATGAACTTAAAACACTCTTGACATAGCATACATATTCTGACAACTAGAACTAATTAAGAACTTGAAAATCGATCCATAATGCATATTAACCGTGCAAAACATAATTTTTCGCATAAAAACTTATATCTAAGTAGTGAAACTTATGTATCGTGTTCCATCAAGAACAAAATGCTTAAAAACGTGTTATTATGATAAAACTCGTGAAACGGCGTCTGAAATACAATCTAAATCCCTGATTTCATCTCAATCGTATGATACTTGAAATTCCTTCGTAAAAGCTCTAGAAAACATGATTTCATACTTGTTATCATAAACATGCATAAAAGCGAAAGACTAGTCTTTAAAATAGCGCTTGAGAATCCCTCACCTGATTGTTGTCTAACTTGGGTTGAAAACGTTTCTTTAGTGAAAACCTCCTCTGTAGCCGTCTTAGATTGAATACTACGTCTTGGTGCGGACAGAACTTCGTTACGGCTTCAAAAACGCTCTCGATCACCGACAAGGCTTCGCCGTGATTCCTCTCGTGCTCCTCCCGCAACCTCGGCGGCCTTGCGGCTCTAAGGTGGAGAGATGGGCGTGGGATGAAGTGAGGAGGAGTATGGGGGGTCATGGGTATTTATAGGCCTCCACCCCCTTTACATGTGTGACATGTGTCAACATGTAAGGGAGCCTCTAAGCCACATGTTGCCTCTCTTCCATGTATGACGACACATGGCATGCCACATGTCTTATTCATGAGAAAACTTGTTGCCCAAGAAATAGGTTTGGTTTATCCATGAGATAACTTGTTGCCCAAGCAAGGTTTGGCTTATCCACGAGATAACTTGCTGCCCAAGTAAGTGGTTTGGCTTCTACACGAGATAAGTTGTTGCCCAAGCAAGAGACTACACCATGACATGTGTTAGTCTTAGGATGATGACACATAGCACTATTGAGTGTTTGACACTTTTCCTAACTATATAACGACACGTGTCCCATGATTTCCCCTCCATGTGTCCTACTTTTGCTAATGACGCTTAATTATCACTAATGACGGGTAATTAGCACTAATCATGCTTAATTAGTCTTAATGATGTGATTATGGCTAATGAGTATAAATCTATAACATTATGGGCACTATGCTAGTAGTGGCTTCTATTACTTATAAGGTACTACCAAAATTTCATATTACTAGATGTGGTACTATGTTTTGATGTGCTACACAAACCAAAGAACCCTTTAAAAGTCATGATTATTTAAGATGGTCTCTGATTTTTACAAAACAAGTTTCAATGAAATTGTTGCATCAAAGCGAAACTATTGACTGTGTCAAATACTATCAATTCAATAATTCCTTGAAATAACACTTGATAACTTTCAAAAGCATAGTGTACAAAATGCGTATTACACATTTCCTCCAACATGGTATCAGAGTGACGGTCCTAGAACGGAGCTCTTCATCCCCAAAACCCTAACCCTACCTTCAGCCCCTCCTCTTCAGCGGCGCCTCCTTCAGCCTCACGCGCCGCCCTTCCTCTCGCGTAGCCGCCCTCCTTCAGCCTCGTACGGCACCGCCTCGCGTGCCACAGCCTTGCGCGTCTCCCATCCTTGTGCGCGTCACCCCAGCGCACAGCCTCGCGTGATCCCCCTCCTCGCGCGCGCGTCACCCTCGTGCGCAACCTGTGCGCATCCTCTAGTTTTGCGGCAGTCTCTGTGGTGCGCGTGTGAGCGTGCAACTGTTTTGAGCACGCTTCTAACGCTTCTTGCGTATCGGCTTCGTCGTTTGGCTGATGGGATTGCGTGCAGGAGTCTACACTTGCACACAAACCCACATATGTCTGTGTAGACATACAATCTTTGGTTTACAGAACCCGTAGTATTCTTCTTCTGGCAATATGTCTGAAAACAAGGTTGACGTACCCGCCACAGGCGCATTCAGAGGTCTAATAATGGACGGGATGAATTATGAGCTCTGGGCTATGCAGTTCATGAGCCAGATGAAGTCAAATGGTAAGAAGCATATTCTTACCGAGGAGGAGCCGGTGGAGAAGACTGGGGTGAATGCCTCGTGGGAGGCAGACGATGCCTATGCCATGGTGTAGCTTTCTGGTACATTGACGATCGAGATCGCCAATGATGTGTTACATCAGCCTACTGCCAAGGCGATGTGGGATATCCTTGCAGCAGCCTATTCTCAAGCGAGGAACGAAACGAAGATCCTCCAACTTCAGCACGACATATTCACTGTGAAACAGAACGGACGTCCTCTGCACTCTTTGTATACATCCTTGCGTGGGATGTTTGAGAAGCTTCACAGTTTCATGCCATTAACGGCTACTCCAGAGTAGCAAAAGACATATAGGAATGCTACCATGGTTGGGGTATTCCTTGCAGCCCTTGATCCTGAATATGATGTTGCTCGCTCTCAGATATTAGCAGATGCTATGATACCCTCCATGGAGGAAGCATTTCACAGGCTTCGCAGAATCACTATTCCATCTGCTACCTCTAGTTAGACTTCTTCAGCCATGGCAGCTTCTCGAGGAAGAGGAGGTCATTCTAACTTCTGTAGACGTGGACCTCGTGGCAGAGGAGGTCGCCCTCGTCAGACATGTACCTTTTGTCATCGCCAAGGGCATACTGAGGACACATGCTATTCCAAACATGAGTTTCCTGCGTCGGCTCGGGTTGCAGAGCAGATTGAGTCCCTTGTTGCTTCCACGGTAGATCAGAGGTTTGATCACCTTGTGGCCAGATTGAGAGATATTATACCTCCTTCCGCATTACCATCTACGGCAAATCATTCGGATGTGGCTACCTCTGTCTCTGCTAGTACCTCTGCTACAGCCAGCACCACAAGTACTTATGTTTGTTCTTCTTGCCAAGGGTCTGACACGACAGAATGGATTATGGACTCTGGTGCTACGCATCATCTCTTTAGAGACAAACATCAGCTTTCATCATATAGACAGGTTTCGCCAGGAAGAACAGTTGTGATAGCTGATGGAACCCATTCCTCGATCACAAGACAGGGGGAGATTATTTTGATGCCTTCGATGCGTCTACAGAATGTGCTACATGATCCTGATTTCTCTATGAATTTACTTTCTATTAGTCAGATTACAAAGGATTTACACTGCATAGCCATTTTTGACCCATCGTCTCTTGTTTTTTAGGACATCCTTACGGGCAAAGTGATTGGGTGTGGTCGTGAGTGTGGTGGCCTTTATCGTCTGGTTCGGAATCCCTATGCTAGTGTATCTTCTCATTCATCGGGATCGATCTCTTCTTTTACATGGCATCTCCGGTTTGGTAATCTCCCTCTTCAGAAGATGTGTCATATTCTGCCGCAGAGCTCACCCAGTACTTCTTTTCAGTGTGAAGCGTGTCAGTTGGGAAAGCATCACCAGTCTGCCTTTCATAGTCGTCAGAGTCGGAGTAGTAGCTTTCTTTTTGAGTTGTTTCATAATGATATATGGGGTCCGAGTCGTGTGCCTGATCATCAGGGACACATGTTTTATCTGTAGTTGTGGACGACTTTTCTCGCTTGTCATGGGTATTTCTTTTGAAAAATAAATCTGAAGAAGGGAATGTGATCAAAACCTTTATTATTGAAGTGGAAAATGTTTTTTCTGCCTCGGTGAAGTTTGTACGAACTGACAATGCTTTGGAGTTTTGTACTCGTGAATTGGCTCATTTTCTTTCATCAAAGGGGATTATACATCAAACTTCTTGTCCCTACACCTCTCAATAAAATGGTGTTGCTGAAAGAAAGCATCGTCGTCTGCTTGATGTTACTAGGAATCTTCTCATTCAGAGTCGTACACCACATTCGTTTTGGGGAGATGTTGTTCTCACAACATGCTATTTGGTGAATCGCATGGCGTCGTATGTCTTAGGTGAGAAGACTCCTTTCTCTATAGCTTTTCCTGAAAAGGAGTCATTCTCCCTTACTCTTCGTGTATTCAGATCTATTGCGTTTGTCCACAAGCTGTCTCCTGGCCTTGACAAGCTCGCTCCTAAAGCTGTCAAATGTGTGTTTGTTGGTTACTCTAGGACTCATAATGGATATCGATGTTATGATCCTTTGAACAGAAAATACTATATCAGTGCTGATGTCACCTTCTTTAAGTCTGTAATGTACTTCTCTACTACAGGTGATCGGTTAGTTTCATCAGATTTGGACAATAAGATCTACATGCCACCTCCTCCCGTGCATGATGTACCTCCACCACCAGCCTATTCACCGCCACCTTCACCACCACCACCACCACCCCCTTTACTGCCACCTTCTATCCAGTCCAGCGTGCCCCTTGTTCTGTCTTTTCTTAATTTCTACATGCGTCGGTCTGCGCCCGCTCATGGCTTTCGCCCAGCCCTCACAGAGCCCCAGGTTTGTTATGATAACATAGTTTCTAATGATGGGTCTGAAGTTGTATCGGTGCAGGAGTCATTGCAGGAAGATAGCACACAAATAGAGGATGTCGTATCTGACCTGGATATTCCTATTGCAGTTGGAAAGCAGAAACGCTCATGTGCTTCTTATCCGCTGGTATCTCAGGTATCCTTTTATCATCTAATAAGGGAATTTCAGAAATTTGCAAAGGCTTTATCTGTCGTGGATATTCCACAAAATTATAATGAGGCATTTCAGGGTAGTAGCTGGCATTTGGCTATGGAAGAGGAGATGGCAGCGCTACAGTCGCGTGGTACATGGAGTCTTGTTTCTGCTCCAGTTGATGCATCGGTTGTGGGATGCAAATGGGTATTCACAGTGAAACATCGTGAGGATGTGATGCGGATTGGTTTTCGGCGACGGCGAAAAATAAAATATTTGACGGTGGATTTTGGTGGAGAAGAAAATGGAGGGATTGAGAAGAGAATGGAGGGGTTGAGAGAAGAAGCTCGTCGGGAACACGAGGGGTTTGGAGGAGAGAAACGTGAAGACCACGTGGGGAGATAGAGATGAGAGAAGGAGAGAGATAAAATCTCAATTTTTCATATCAACTGAACTGACTAAAAACACTAGCATGTCATCCCTTTATATAGGAGGGATGAGGTTACTAGAAACTCGAATTCAAATTGAAACCAATTATCCTAATTTGACTCTAACTGACTAACCGACTAATTTGAAATTCAAATCTTTAACTAATTAATTGGGATCACATGCGATCTCGTTTATTTAATTAAAAACACGACAACTCAAATAAACGTAAATAAAATTAACGGATAAAAATTAAATAAATACAGCCCTATATTTCCATTTCACGTTGCATCAACTCTCCCCCGCTTAAAAAAATTCATCTCCCGACGAATTGCTTGATCTTTGGGTTGTTGATGGAGAATTTCCTCATGGCTTTTCAGTCGAATCTCTCAATTTCACTCCGACGAACGATGGTGTTTCGTCGCGTGTCGGCGTGAATGTCTGGATGGATCGTCAGATTGTGGGGACGATCTGTAGGCCATGCTCTGATATCAATTGATGCGGATTGGTTTTCGGCGACGGCGAAAAATAAAATATTTGACGGTGGATTTTGGTGGAGAAGAAAATGGAGGGATTGAGAAGAGAATGGACGGGTTGAGAGAAAAAGCTCGTCGGGAACACGAGGGGTTTGGAGGAGAGAAACGTGAAGACCACGTGGGGAGAGAGAGACGAGAGAAGGAGAGAGATAAAATCTCAATTTGTCATATCAACTGAACTGACTAAAAACACTAGCCTATCATCCCTTCATATAGGAGGGATGAGGTTACAAAAATAGAAACTCGAATTCAAATTGAAACCAATTATCCAATTTGACTCTAACCGACTAACCGACTAATTTGAAATTCAAATCTTTAACTAATTAATTGGGATCACATGCGATCTCGTTTATTTAATTAAAAACACGACAACTCAAATAAATGTAAATAAAATTAACGGATAAAAATTAAATAAATGCAGCCCTATATTTCCATTTCACGCTGCATCAGGATGGCACCGTAGATCGCTATAAGACGCGACTTGTGGCCCGTGGGTTCAACCATGCTTATGGGGTGGACTATCAGGATACTTTCTCACCAGTGGCAAGGCATTCTACATTGTGTATTCTTCTTTCTGTTGTTGTATCGCGAGATTGGCCGTTATATCAACTTGATGTGAAGAATGTCTTTCTTTACGGGGATCTTCAGGAAGAGGTCTACATGCAGCAACCACCTGGGTTTGCTGCTGAGGGGGAGTCTCAGAAGGTTTGCATACTACACAAAGTTATTTATGGCCTTAAGCAGAGTCCAAGGGCATGGTTCCAGAAGCTCTCGGACTTGATAGAGCAACAGGGGTTTGTGCGATCGACTGCTGATCATTCCTTGTTTACGCAGAAGACACTGAGAGGTACTATCGTCATTCTTGTGTACGTTGATGACATTATTGTTACAGGATATGATGAACAGGGTATTCAGGGAGCCAAGAACTTCTTAGGTCAACAGTTTGTGACCAAGGATCTTGGACATATACGTTACTTTTTTGGGCTAGAGTTTGCCAGGAACCAGCGTGGTCTGGTGATGACACACAGAATGTATGTTACAGATCTCCTATCAAAGACATGCATGGTAGATTGTAGGCCCACCACTACTCCTATTGACCCTATCATGAAGCTATATGATGATGACACTGGAGAGGTTGATAAGAGGAGATACAAGCAACTTGTCGGTAAGCTTCTATATGTGACCATTACCATGCCTGACATAGCCTTCGTTGTAAGCAAAGTAAGTCAGTTCATGGAGCAACCTAGACAGACACATATGGATGCAGTCTATGATTCTGAGATACCTGAAGAATTCACCGGGCAAAGGACTTTTGCTCAGCAGGGGCACGTCTCTCTCAGTTACAGCATGTGCAAATGCAGATTATACTGGATGCCCGAAGGATAGAAAGTCTACCTCAGGATTTGATGTGTTCATAGGGGATTCGCTAGTCTCCTGGAAGAACAAAAAGCAGACCGTGGTTGCCAGATCGAGTGCTGAGTCAGAATATAGGGCTATGGCACAGGCTATAGAGGTGCCTCTCCCCATGAATCTCCAATGTGACAATCAGGTTACTCTCTTCATTGCCAACAATCCCGCATTCCATGAGAGAACAAAGCATTTGAGGTAGATTGTCATTACACTAGAGATATGATCCAGAAGGGTCTGATTTCTACCTCTCATGTTAGTTCAGGAGAACAAACGGCAGACATCTTTACCAAGGCTTTACTCAGAGGGCCATTTCAGAAGTGTACGTCCAAGATGAGCATGATTGACATCTATGCTCCATCTTGAAGGGGAGTGTTGAGATATTTCTACTTTCTATGTATCTTTTCGTTTATTTTGTTTTCCCATGTCCACCATATGTAATTCACCCATAGGCCTCTCCCTATATAAGAGAGCCTAGGGTTACAGTAATAAACAACTCGCTTATTTCCTCCAAGAAAATCAATAATAAAAAATAATTAAATAAAATGTACTAACTCTTCTCTCACTATAAGTAGGGTTGGTCACATGGATTCTTGCTCAAATCCATGTTGAAAGATTTGACTATTTTTTATGTTGGTTGTCGACTACCTAACGCAACCCTTGCAAGAGTGGGATTTGAACCCTGGTCTTTTCTGTGGTAGATACAATGTACTACCACTAGACTATTAAGTGGGTACAAAAAATAATTAAATAATTAAATAAATATAAATTATAAAAAAATTAATTCTAAATATTAAATAAATAATATTATTTAAGTAGTTAAATAAATACATATAAAAATAACATAGGTATATTATGCCTATATAAATAATTGATTACATATTTTAAACTGTTTTATTTTTAATAACTTTTATTTTTATTTTATATTAATAGTATAACACTAATAAAAACATTAATAAAGTATAAAAATACAAGAAATAATAAAAAATAAATTAATTACGATTCATTGTACAATTATACCAATAGGGTCCCAAATCCTATTTTTCTGCATATTAACTCTGATTTTTGTTAAATTACTTTTATTTCATAGATAATTTACAAAACAAACTCTAAAAGTAAGTACACCCAATTCGGATTTCATATGACCGAGTTATGAGGTTCGAAAATCCAACTTTACAGCTTTTTGGTTTTGAGATTTATTGTATTTATTAATAATTAATTTTAGGTATATTTTTATATTTTTCTACAGATTTTTATAAACACTTTAGAAAAAGAATTAGATTAATCGGATTTAAGAATAATTAAATAGAAAATGAAGAAGATTTATATACATATTGTACATATATACAAGGGAGTACAAACGCCAAAACTCACACATTTTTTCTAATATTTTTTGGCATTTTTAATAAATAGTATTAGCTATAAAACGAAGTTTAAACGTGAGTTTGGTCGATTTGGAGTTTTCTATAAATAGTTATGGTTTTTTCGGTTCAATGTAATGTAATTATTTTTTCACATTAAATAATTTTTTCGAATATTTTTATAAATTAATATATACTTATAAACAACTTTCGTGAAGAAAAAATTTTGAGATTTTCTGAATGATAAATAAAATCGGTGAAGATAAGTACAAGGTGAAAAATGTACAACTGTACATATATTATCTTTATTTTCTAATATTTTTATAGATTATAATCATTATCGTCCCCTACTTATTTGTTTTGTTGACCACGTCAATATTGACCTGGTCTCGGGGTTAGGATCAGTTTGTACATATCTACATATATGCATCATTCTTTCTTTTATTTTTCTTTTTCTCTTTATTGTTTTATTTTGGATAAAATAAGTATTAAATACATAATATTAACAAATGAGGTTAGGATATTATTTTGTGAGAATTAATTCATATTTACATGTATTTTACCAAGGATTTTAGCTAAAATGAAAGAATAAAGGAGATGAATCATGGATACATCATTCTCCTATACTTTATCTTTACTAGTCCCTTAGCAAACATGTATTTTAAGAATAAGTGAAAGACAAAAAGAAAAAGAAAACGGAAAATGAAAGAAATTAGAACATGATTGTTTCTTTAAACTGAATTTCACTTCACCCAAAAGCAAAAACTTGGAATAGTCCTTTGGCTTAATAGTTTGTCGGGAATTTCAAGAATTAGGATTTAAGTATCAACAGCCCTCAAGTTTCATAAATCCCTATATAGGTTCGCCTCAATAGCCAACTCAGATCCTCTCATCCATCACGCAAACTATTCAACCTTGAAGTCAATTTGTATTGTGCGTGAAAGGTGTTAGCTCTTCCCTCTTAGAGAAGCAGGGAACCGCCCACCTCAGTAATACACTCCCATTGGTTCCTCATCTAGCTACTCGATCCTCGTGGAGGGGGGTATTTCCTTCTAAAACCATGTCATATTGTATCCATAATCGAATAAAGAGAGAATATAGAAGAATGAGGAAAGAACTGGAGTGTGAGCAGTGTAGTCACATCTCTTTGTGAAACATGGCCAGTTTAGCCGAGTCTCCACCAAGATATACAGGCTCTCTGAAGCTTGGATCATTGTGATTGTTAGTAAAGTATTCTTACAGTTCTTAGTTATTCATTGTAACCCCGTTAGGGGCACTTATAATTTTCACATTTTGAGCTCACTCGGGTTTTGTCCTATATAAAGACCCCTAGACCTCTGGAATAATACACGAACTTTCATTCTTTCATTGTTTTTGACATGGTATCAGAGCAGTGGTCCTAGACCAGTGTTCTGATGTAAATCCCATTGCCACCAACCAGCCGCCGCTCAAGGGACGATCCCCCCATGCCCCCACCGTTCCCAGCACCACCCCACGCCATAGCAGCACCCCCGCGCCACTGCTCGGAGCCCCAGCGGCACCATACGCCACCGCTCGGAGCTCTAGAAGCTTCCTGCACCTCCTCCTTATATCGTCGCTTGGTGCCCTAGCGGCACCCACGTCGTTACTCGACGCCCTAACGGCACTCCACGCCACTCGTAGCCCCTGTGGCACCCTGCAACGTCGCACGGAGCCTAGTGCTCCATGTGCCTCTGCCAAGCAGCACCTCATGTCCCTGTGCCTCTGCCTAAGACTCCAGCGGAGCCCTGGTGTTGTCGCCTCTCTCTCCATTTTGTCGATTCACTAATCAAATGTACTGCTAGGTCTCCGTAATGTGATTAAGACTGCAGGAACTATCTACGTCACTTTTTTCTTGACATGTACGGCTACCATGGCATCTGCAGAGCCCAAGCCGGTGTACCCGACTTCTTCCGTGATGGTATAGGGTACTTCTATCAAACTAAAGGGCTCCGAGAACTATGTACGATGGTCTCGATCATTGAAGGTGTTTATTGGTGGTCAACGGAAGAACTATGTTCTTACTAAAGATCCGTCCAAGGAGACGGAGAAGGACTACGAATCATGGTACGTGGACAACTGTCAGGTGATTACTTCGATGACCAACATTGTCAATCCTAATATAGCCTCGAATCTTCTCTACAAGGAGATTGCAAAGGCAATGTGGGAGGGCCTTGAGAATACCCTCCAAAAGACAACCAAGTCCAGACTTTCAGATATCTACACACGGATTTGGTCTGCTAATCAGGGAGACACTTCTTTGGTCGAGTACAACAGAATCCTCACAGGCCTGTTTAAGGAGCTTCTTATCTTTCAGCATGCTTGCTGTGATAAACAGATAGGAGAACGTGCAGAGTGGCAAATGTATCGCTTCTTATCAGGGATACATCCGCGATACAATCCTGTGAAGGATCGATTTCTTATTGTTGTTGCACTGCCCACACTTGAGGATATTTATGGTCGGTTATAGGAACTTGAATTTCCGTCACCTCCTCTATCTACAAAGACTACAACACATTTTGTTGGAGGATGACCCAACTACCAAGGACTAGGAGGACGTGGACGTGACTTTGGCCATGGTCGCGGCCGTGAGGTTGGTCGTGAAGGATATGGAGAAATCCTCAAGCGCATCACGGAAGCGTGATCGTCGTATCGGATACGACGAAGAACGACTAGTCGTACTAGTCGTTCGGTTCAGCGGAATTTAAAAAATTTTTATCCGATGAAACCACATGATCCGAGAACCATTCTCAAATCGTTTCATCTATAACCACAGCAAGTATAATGCAATACCTCTTGAAGCGTGGTTGATCAAGTCTCTACGAAAAGAGACCTCCTGTCTCAAGTCCGATCGTCGGAGTAACGGCTTGCGAGCGCGGGGATGAGTCGCGGTGTCCTCGCAATCCAAGCACGGTTGCTCCTGATCTCATCGCACGAGATCAAACGTCTCTTTCGTGAGTGAAGCACTCCAAGAAGACGAAGAACCGCAGATAGTCGAAGCGGCAGCACGATGGCGCGGGCGTCGACGATTCTCTCCACCAAGGTGGACGGCCACCAAGAAGAGAGGGAGAGATAGGGCTGTCGAGTATGAGAAAGAGAGAGAGTTGTTTGCTACAATAGCATGTGTAAAGAGAGAGCCAAGTATGCCTCTCTATTTATAGGGTTTTGGGATCCATGGATCTCAATCCATGGGACATATAAAATCAATGGATGAGATTGATTTATGTCAATCCAATGGTCAAGATTGTTGTTGGCAAAAACCAACAACTTGTGATTTAATTTTGATTAAATATATTTGATAAATCAAATATATATTAATACCAAATTAAACCAACCAAATAAGGAGAGAGAATAATGGAGATCCTTCTTCCCATATGGAGGGAGGTGACGGCCACCAATCCCACAAGGGATTTGGTGCCGCCCCTCCTTTCCTAATGGGAGGGCAATCTCATGGATCACCATGAGATTGCATATCTCCTTATTTTTCTCTCAACTTAATTTCCAACAATTATTTGTTGGTATTTTATTCACCAAAAATAATTCCCAATTAATTCTGGGAATATTGCAATCTTGACATTGGAATATTGTGAATCATATTCACAACCCAAAATAAAATGTAATTTACATTTTCAATTAATTAGACAATGTGTATCCAATTAATCTACTAATACAAATTATATTTAACTCTCTCTAATATATTACAAATCACATTTATAACATATTATGAATAATTGGATATTACTATCCACATTATTCTTATCCATAATAATTAAATCACATTTAATCATATTGGATAATTTCTCATACATCATGATAATTAAATCACATTTAATTATCAACTTCTCTTTGCTTAGATCTTATGGAATTGTTCTTAAACCATTTAAGAACAATGTTATTACTCCTCAGATACTTGGAGATAAGGATAGGGCGATTGTATTGTTCCACGTATAGTGACTTGGATATTGAGATCACATCTCAAATCCAGTTCCCATGGACCTCTCATAGATGCTAGACTAAGTCAAGACCGTAAACCTAATCTTCTCATTGCATCTGAATCTCATTCAGATCAATGTCCAGTATATGGACTAAGATTAGGTCAATTCTCTAATGAAAGGAGTCACTAAAATCCAGACCTGTTTCATCACTCCCTCGGAATGGAAGCGTCATGGTTATACAATCGTTTATGATCAAATCACCCTTCAGGTATTCCCAATACCTGCACATCCTGCATACTGGAAGACTCGTGATCATTATGAAGATATAGATCATTTTTACACTGTCATCTTCATAGTCTAATCATCAAGTTTCTCAATCTTGGTCCTTGGGATATGGTATAGATCATATGCTTTCACAAAGCATATATCTTTACCTTCAAATTCATATCATGCTTCTAAAGCATGATGACCATGCATGGAATTTGGTCAATCCCAATACCTCATGAGTGAGCTCATGTCTCCCGGTTCACAAGTGAACCTGTATGATCCCTTTGAGAGATCATATTACTCATATGTCCTTACATGCACACCAGCTCGCCGGTATATAGACCTTGGTTAGGCCATCAACCTATTGGTCTGCCAAATGTACATACTCAGACATATAGTAATATATCTGTCTCTGGTCAGAGGACGTTTGCCTGTGATGTAACAGTATTCATCATAGGTCTTTGGTTATCTCGATCTCGTTAAGTCAACTCATTGACTCAACTAATCTGATACCTCCGAATCAATATTCCCATGCAGAGGACCTGCATCAAGAGGTCGATCAAATATTAGTCTAATGAGATAGGATTGCCATCTCCCACTCAGACTGGAGATCACTACTTGTTAATCATTAATGATGCTCGATGAGTCCTCTATCTAACTCCTTAGATATTCATCCAAGCATCAGCCTCTATGATTCAATGAATCAACAGCTGTATGATTATCAAGTTGGCCATGGTACATAACCCTAATTATACAGAGGGACCTTATAGTGCATTCATTCATTCAATATCAGAAAGCGAGTGAAACATAATCAATAACTTTTGTTGATAAATCATTAATTACAATAACATTTATTGTAGGAATGGTTCGCCTCGGGCTCACATTGCTAACAATCTCCCACTAGCCCTCAGAACCATTCAGGAACAATCCTTAAACCCATACTCATTACATGCTGGTCGAAAACCTTTTGTGTCAAAGGTTTGGTAAGAGGATCAGCAACGTTGTCGGCAGAGGTCACCATGGTGATGATGATGTCACCACGCTTTTGTATCTCCCGAATGATGTGGTATTTCCTTTCCACGTGCTTGCTCTTTTGATGCCATTTGGGTTCCTTTGCCTGGGTAATGGCTCCCGTGTTATCGCAGAGTAACGGGATGGGAGTATCAGAGGAAACTATGCCAAGCTCCTGGACGAACTTGTGCAACCACACCGCCTCCTTTGCAGCATCCGATGCGGCAATGTATTCGGCTTCTGTTGTTGAATCTGTTGTAGTGTCCTGCTTCTTGCTTCTCCAGCTCACAGCACCACCATTCAACAGGAACACAAACCCTGATGTCGACTTTCGATCATCAATATCCGATTGGAAATCAGAATCTGTATATCCCAAGACTTGGAAATCACCATCTCCGTAGACCATGATGTAATCTTGCGTCCGTCTTAGATATTTGAATATGTTCTTTACTGCATTCCAGTGTTGTTCTCCATAGCAGGATTAGTAACGACTTACTACCCCCACTTCATGGCAGATATCTGGCCTAGTGCATATCATAGCATACATTAAGCTCCCTACAGCTGATGCATAAGGGCATCCAGCCATGTCTTTCTTTTCCTCAACAGTTTGAGGAGCCATTCCTTTAGACAGGTGGATACCATGTCTTAAGGGTAGGAATCCTTTCTTAGAACTATCCATACGGAATCGTTCAAGAATCTTCTTAATGTATCCATGTTGTGACAATCCCAAAATCCTCTTTTCTCGGATTCTGAACAACTTTAGGCCTAAGATGTTAGAGGTTTCTCCAAGATCTTTCATCTCAAAGGTATGGGACAGCCAAATCTTCACACTGGTCATCATCCATGTATCATTCCTAATGATAAGGATGTCATCTACATAAAGCACGATGAACACAATGGCGCTCCCACTAAGCTTCTTGTATACACAAGGTTCATCAGGATTCTGCACAAAATCATAACTCTTTATGGTTTCGTCAAATCTGATGTTCCAACTACGAGAAGCTTGCTTGAGCCCATAGATGGATTTCTTCAGCTTGCATACTTTACCATCCTCTGTCATGAAGCCCTGGGGCTGCTCCATGTAGATATCCTCCTTGAGGTATCCATTGAGGAAAGCCGTCTTGACGTCCATCTGCCAGATATCGTAGTCAAGATATGCAGCTATAGCCAGCAATGCCATGATGGATTTAAGCATAGCCACAGGAGAGAATGTCTCATCGTAGTCGATGCCTTCTCTCTGTGTGTAACCCTTGGCTACGAGCCGTGCTTAAAAAGTCTCTACTTTCCCATCAGGTCCCCTCTTTCTCTTGAAGATCCATTTACACCCAATGGGTTTTACCCCTTTAGGTGGATCCTCTAGGGTCCATACACCATTCTTATGCATGGAGTCAATTTCTGACTTCATTGCTAGCATCCATCTATCCATGTCTTGATCCGCGAGTGCTTCATCAAATGAAGTAGGATCAATGTCAGTTTCACTTGACACATGGAATCCATACCTTTCAGGTGGTGCAACCACCCTCGAACTCCTTCGAAGAGGTATGGGTGTTTCATCTTTATTTACTTCTTCAGTTTCTGGTCTAGGAAGCTCAGAATCCTCAGGGGATTCAATGAGTTCCTCTACTTCATTTTTATCTTGACTTTTAAGGAAATCATCCTCCAAAATGTCACATCTCTGGAGACAAAAACCTTTTGGATCTCAGGGTCATAGAGCTGGTATCCAATACTATCTCTAACATACCCAATGAAGTAATACTCACGAGTGCGAGATTCCAGCTTACTTGCGTCCACGTTCTTTGCATGGACCAAGCAACCTCAAACCCTCAAGTGCTTAACACTAGGTTTGATTCCATACCAGAGCTCATGAGGAGTCTTAGGTACAGATTTGCTAGGAATCTTATTCAGGATATATATTGCAGTCTCTACTACATATCCCCAGAAACTAAGTGGCAAATGTGCTTTACTCATCATTGAACGGACCATATCCATGATGGTCCTGTTGCGTCTTTCAGCAACACCATTAAGTTGGGGAGTTCCAGGAGTAATGAGATTGGAGACAATTCCATTCTCTTTGAGGTATTCCTTGAATTCATCGGAGAGGTACTCGTCACCTCGATCAGATCGAATTCGTTTAATCTTCCTATCGGTTTGGTTCTCAACCAAAGCCTTGAACTCTTTGAACTTTTCAAAGGTTTCAGATTTATGACGTAATAGGAAGACAAACCCGTATCGCGAATGGTCATCAATAAATGTCAAATAATATCGATATCCATTTCGAGTCGCGGTACTGAAGGGACCACATACATCGGTATGTATTAGGTCAATAATACCTTCGCATCTTGTAACCTTGTTACGGAAAGGCATCCTAGTCATTTTACCACGAATACAATGTTCACAGGTAGGTAAAGATTGAACCTGTAGAAAATCTAAAGGTCCATCCTTTATCAATCTATTGATCCCATCAACAGATAAATGACCAAGCCTTTGATGCCAAATCATGTTTGAATGATTTTCATTATTACTGGATCTTTTAGGGTTTTTATTAGTGGTTGTAACATTCATGACATGTTCATTAATGCACAATTCATAGAGTCCTCCAGAAGTCAAAATACCATCTGCAATATATTTATCATAATGATTTATGACTAATTTATTACAGAACAGGAATGAATATCCACTTCTAACTAGCTTAGATACAGATATTAAGTTCCTCCTGACTTCAGGTACATAAAGACACTCTTTAAGTACTAGGACTCTACCACTAGATAATGATAGCCGACAAGTCCCGACGGCGACTACTGCAACACTTGCATCAGATCCCATTTGGATGACTATCTCCCCTTCTTCAAGTTTTCCAGTTTCCTGAAACAAATGCAACAAATTGCATACATGAACAGAAGCACCAGAATCAACAACCCAACTTCCTTCTCGTCCTACGAGAAAGCTGTTTTCAATGATAAAAGTAGATTTTATACATGCTGGGGCTTTACCTTTGTCGACCGACTTCAGGTAATCCGGGCAGTTACGCCTCCAGTACCCCGGCTTCTTGCAGTGGTGACAGACGTCGGTTTTCTTCGACGCCATTAAAGTGGATGCATTGGAAGAAGAGCCAACACTTTGTCCCTTCTTTCTCTTCTGAGTCGGGCCCTTCCGAGAACCATTCTTCCGACCGCGCTTCCCTTTGACCTGTGCAACCATTGCACTGTCAATGGGACCATCCTTCTTCATCACGTCCTCTGCGGACTTTAATGCAGCAAGGAGGGCAGCACTTGTCAATTCCAACTTATTCATGTGGAATAACACTACAAAGTTATTGAAAGATTTGGCCAACGACAGCAGAATGAAGTCAGCTTGCATGTCTGCATCCATCGTTGCTCCTAGAGTCTCCAGCTCCGACAAGTACCCAAACATTTTGAGTACATGTTCACGGACCGAAGTCCCTTCCTGCATCTTGCAGCGAATTAGGTCTTTCATAACATTGTACCGCTGGGTGCGGTTAAGGTCACCAAACATATCTTTTAGGTTCTGCATTATCTCCTGGCAAGTACTCATCTCCACATGTTGTTTCTGAAGAACATTGGAGAGAGAACCCAAGATATAGCATCTAGCCAAGACATGATCATCATCATACTTGTCATTGAATGCTTTTTCTTCCTTGGATTTAGGGTTCTCATGCTTGTCCTCAGAGAGCACATAACTGATGCGCTCCGCAGAGAGAACAAGCTCCAAATTACGGATCCAATCCGAGTAATTTGGTCCGGTCAACTGGTTGACCTCCAGAAGCCTGCTCAGTGGGTTCATGGATTTCATTTTCTGAAATTAAGAATGCACTATATTAGAACATATAATCATATATTCAATTTAGTTTTATTTGATTAAGGCATTTTAAATCAAATTAGTCTTGCTATATCAACTATGAAAGTTTATTTCCTTATTCACTTTCAAAGTAGGAGATATACTTACCGATATATCTCAAGCAAGAACTGGGATCTCCTCTCTACCTTTGTCATATCCCAATAATATGAGAACTTATGACTCCAATAAAGAGAAGCGGGAACACATTCCGCCTTGCAAGTCCAACTTGCATTTTCCCAATTCGGTCTTTAATACCCGGGCCCACCACCCCTAAGGTGATGTTGACCCGTCATTAATTGAATCAACCGTCAACAGGAATACAACCCGCTATGCGCAATCCAATAGCGTCCCAATAATATGAGGACTCGATATTGGGGTCACTGCGCATACGTCCTTACTCTTTCGAGAAGCGACGAGCCCGATCCAAATGGATCATATGCAGGAGCTGTCACTTCGGACAGGCGTCTCCTACACATAATATTTGGCGACGAAACCCTTCGCCTTGACGGGAGACCATGGATGTCACTTATGTCATCCTCCACCTCATATTCAAATTTTAATTAATTATCGTGAATCACATTCATATAATTAATTCTTGCAAGGGAATTATTAGCTCTAATCATATATTAGAGTATTTCAATTGGACATAATCAATTTAATCATATTAAATTAATTATCAATTCAATTCAGTCAATCAAACTTGATTATTTTACTTGAATATATATATGGTAATATCTCAAAATACGTATTAATTCGAATTTTAATAATTAGAAAAATACATCTTAATCCCTCGGACATTTTCCCGGCCATACCCGCTGTCATGGCCAGTACCGACGAGAGTGGGACGGACCACATACGTTGCAACCTGCAAACCCAATGCTCTCCGACTAGGCACCATATCTGCCTCGGGAAAGGATAATGCCAAATTGATTAATTTGTACTTGAGATGATCATCGGTTCTTCAACCGAAATTGTACCATATAGTAATAATCATAACATTTTTTATTATAAGGAAATTTGCTAGACAAATTCCCAAATCCTATTCGAGCATCAAGTTTGAAAGATTGTGGTTTCCAATTATGATTTAGATCAAATCTTAATCAATTAATTGGTTGGGGCCAAGTCAATTAGACAAATAATCATGTTTTAATATTTCACAAATATTTTCAAGATTATTTCACGAAATTAACAATTTAATTTCACTAATTGACAATCACTTGGTTCTAGATTTGGAATGTAATTTCAGTAAGGAACTCTACTCACTAAAATTAACATATCTCAATCAACTTAAATCCAAATTAAGCAAACTCAATTTTCATAGATTGCTAGCTTGATTTATTACAGAACCTAAGTGGAGTTGCACGCATTTCGAGGCAGATGATAACAGTAATTAACTCTTTAATCATGTTAAAATCTACTGTTCCCGCAACAGTGTATACATGTTCATTAAAACAACCATAACTAGAGCATACGAAATCCGATTTACGCAAACTCAGTTCCTATGGTTTCCTTATTTAATGGGGAACAAAATCCAAGTATTAAATTCGTGTTTAAACAATTTAAACAGTGCCGAATTTATCTACTAAACAGATCTGCGAAATCAAATGCGATGAAAACTTTCACGACCTAAACGAACCCAAGTCGTCCACGGTTTTTTGAATCATATTCAAAACCGTCGACCTAAGGCTCTGATACCACTTGAAGGATATGGAGAAATCCTCAAGCGCATCACGGAAGCGTGATCGTCGTATCGGATACGACGAAGAACGACTAGTCGTACTAGTTGTTCGGTGCAGCGGAATTTAAAAATTTTTTATCCGATGAAACCACATGATCCGAGAACCATTCTCAAATCGTTTCATCTATAACCACAGCAAGTATAATGCAATACCTCTTGAAGCGTGGTTGATCAAGTCTCTACGAAAAGAGACCTCCTGTCTCAAGTCCGATCGTCGGAGTAACGACTTGCGAGCGCGGGGATGAGTCGCGGTGTCCTCGCAATCCAAGTTGATCCAAGCACGGTTGCTCCTAATCTCGTCGCACGAGATCAAACGTCTCCTTCGTGAGTGAAGCACTCCAAGAAGACGAAGAACCGCAGATAGTCGAAGCAGCAGCACGATGGCGCGGGCGTCGACGATTCTCTCCACCAAGGTGGACGGCCACCAAGAAGAGAGGGAGAGATAGGGCTGTCGAGTATGAGAAAGAGAGAGAGAGTTGTTTGCTACAATAGCATGTGTAAAGAGAGAGCCAAGTATGCCTCTCTATTTATTGGGTTTTGGGATCCATGGATCTCAATCCATGGGACATATAAAATCAATGGATGAGATTGATTTATATCAATCCAATGGTCAAGATTGTTGTTGGCAAAAACCAACAACTTGTGATTTAATTTTGATTAAATATATTTGATAAATCAAATATATATTAATACCAAATTAAACCAACCAAATAAGGAGAGAGAGAATAATGGAGATCCTCCTTCCCATATGGAGGGAGGTGACGGCCACCAATCCCACAAGGGATTTGGTGCCGCCCCTCCTTTCCTAATGGGAGGGCAATCTCATGGATCACCATGAGATTGCATATCTCCTTATTTTTCTCTCAACTTAATTTCCAACAATTATTTGTTGGTATTTTATTTACCAAAAATAATTCTCAATTAATTCTGGGAATATTGCAATCTTGACATTGGAATATTGTGAATCATATTCACAACCCAAAACAAAATGTAATTTACATTTTCAATTAATTAGACAATGTGTATCCAATTAATCTACTAATATAAATTATATTTACTCTCTCTAATATATTATAAATCACATTTATAACATATTATGAATAATTGGATATTACTATCCACATTATTCTTATCCATAATAATTAAATCGCATTTAATCATATTGGATAATTTTCATACATCATGATAATTAAATCACATTTAATTATCAACTTCTCTTTGCTTAGATCTTATGGAATTGTTCTTAAACCATTTAAGAACAATGTTATTACTCCTCAGATACTTGGAGATAAGGACATGGCGATTGTATTGTTCCACGTATAGTGACTTGGATATTGAGATCACATCTCAAATCCAGATCCCATGGAACTCTCATAGATGCTTGACTAAGTCAAGACCGTAAACCTAATCTTCTCATTGCATCTGAATCTCATTCAGATCAATGTCCAGTATATGGACTAAGATTAGGTCACTTCTCTAATTAAAGGAGTCACTAAAATCCAGACCTGTTTCATCACTCCCTCGGAATGGAAGCGTCTTGGTTATACAATCGTCTATGATCAAATCACCCTTCAGGTATTCCCAATACCTGCACATCCTGCATACTGGAAGACTCATAATCATTATGAAGATATAGATCATTTTTACACTGTCATCTTCATAGTCTGATCATCAAGTTTCTCAATCTTGGTCCTTGGGATATGGTATAGATCATATGCTTTCACAAAGCATATATCTTTACCTTCAAATTCGTATCATGCTTCTAAAGCATGGTGACCATGCATGGAATTTGGTCAATCCCAATACCTCATGAGTGAGCTCATGTCTCCCGGTTCACAAGTGAACCTGTATGATCCCTTTGAGAGATCATATTACTCATATGTCCTTACATGCACACCAGCTCGCCGGTATATAGACCTTGGTTAGGCCATCAACCTATTGGTCTGCCAAATGTACATACTCAGACATATAGTAATATATCTGTCTCTGGTCAGAGGATGTTTGCTTGTGATGTGACAGTATTCATCATAGGTCTTTGGTTATCTCGATCTCGTTAAGTCAACTCATTGACTCAACTAATCTGATACCTCCGAATCAATATTCCCATGCAGAGGACCTGCATCAAGAGGTCGATCAGATATCAGTCTAATGAGATAAGATTGCCATCTCCCACTCAGACTGGAGATCACTACTTGTTAATCATTAATGATGCTCGATGAGTCCTCTATCTAACTCCTTAGATATTCATCCAAGCATCAGCCTCTATGATTCAATGAATCAACAGCTGTATGATTATCAAGTTGGCCATGGTACATAACCCTAATTATACAGAGGGACCTTATAGTGCATTCATTCATTCAATATCAGAAAGGGAGTGAAACCTAATCAATAACTTTTATTGATAAATCATTAATTACAATAACATTTATTGTAGGAATGGTTCGCCTCAGGCTCACATTGCTAACAGGTCGAGGACGTGATTCTAGACGTGGGTGTGGACGTGATCATGCCACTGCTCGCTATCCAGCATGCACTCACTATGGACGTTGGAATCATCCGTCAGAACATTGTTGGGCAAAGTTTGGCATGCCTCCTAATGCCAACAGTACCTATGAGACAGCCCCATATGAAGGCCCATATGATACTACAGAAACCTCACACGATCAGCCCTCTGGTGATAGTCAGACATCTTTCATTGCACCTGAGTACACTCGTCATCGTCAGTTGTTACAAAACTTCGTTAGTAACACTAGTGCTTCTACTACTATTGCTAGTCTGGCCACTACTTCAGGTACAATTTCCAGCCCTGCTTCTGCATCCAGCCCCACATGGATCATTGGTTTGGGTGCCTAAACTCATCTGACGAGAGAAGGTAGTCTTCTCACCTCTTCACAACCATCTTCCTTTGTGAATACTATCTGTATTGCCAATGGAGCTCATTCACCTATTACTATTGTGGGCACTATTACTGGAGTTTATTGTGCTCCCAATTTTCTACTTAGTCTCTTATTTGTTCACAAGTTGTGCTTGGAGCTTAATTGTCATGTTATTTTTTATGAGTTCTCTTATTATTTTCAGGACATCCGGATGAGATAGATTTTTTGTGGGGGGCATGAGAAGAATGGGCTCTATTATCTTGATATCTCCTTTGATTGTGGTTTTTCTTGGCATTGTGTCTATCTCCAATGATCCTCTTCTTTAGCATCTTCACCTCAGCCATCCGTCTGCCAAAGCTCTATCTTTAATGTTTCCCGAACTTTCTACACTCAAGCCCTTTGAGTGTGAGGTGTATCAGTTCAGGAAACATCATCGAACGTCTTTTCCAACTCGTTCTGAACCTCGTCGTGAAGCCCCTTTTTCATTAGTCCATTGTGACATTTGGGGACCGTGTCCGGTCCGTACTCTGAGTGGACATACTTTGTCATTTTTGTTGATGACTATAGTCGATCATCTTAGGTCTATCGGTTAAAAGACAGATATTAATAATATTTGTCCAGGATTTCTTCCATTATTTTTGTTTGAAACCTCAAAAGAGGGGGAGTCACTCGATGGTGATCGCCCCAATATATTAAATAAAAAGAAGAAAACAAAAGTAAAAGGAAGAGAGAAACTGTACAAAGACGGTCAACCAAAACTGGAGGCCACTAAGGAACCCCCCAAGTAGCAGCAAAAATCTAGCCATGGTCCCAATCCTCCAGAAGACGCTTATCTCGTATTATGATATTTTCCCTGTAAAACCGCTGAGACGAAAAGATTGCTTCGTTCCTCCCAAGCCAGATGCTCCACACCCTAGCGATTGGATCAAAAATAAGCTTCATCTCCCTGCCCCTCGAGTTAATCAAACTGTCGCACAAAGCTGGAGAGGATACGGGATTGATCCAAGGGAGATCCGCCCAAATCGTGCAAACGTGGCTGCATTCGAAGAAAAGGTGAGTAATTGTTTCCTGTTCCGCATCACATAGACCACACAAGGGGTTAACGTTCGGAAAAAGCACTGCACATCTATCGCGAGTCAAAAGCCGCCCCCGACGAAGAAGCCATAAAAAAATCCCAATGCGCGCACGAAGCTTGAGGCCCCACAAGAATCGACAATCGCGCACCAAGATATCGTCATCGGCAAGGAAAGGGTGAGCGAGAGCAGAATAAGCCTTGCGAGAAGTGAAGGATCCATCCTTCCAAGACCAATGATCGCGCATAGCTGACGGGCGAGGAGCGACACCAAGATGGGCCAATAAAGATAGATAATCTTGCATCCGCTGATCGGACAGGGACGCAGCGATCGTAGGGCTCCAGCAACCGTTGTCCCAGCAAGAGGCCACCGTCGCATCTTTGTCCTGGACCAAAGCAAAAAGCCTCGGAAACATTCTGTCAAGAGCACCCCTTCCCGTCCAATCGTCAGTCTAGAAGCGAAAGGAGCACCCGTCGCCCAGCACCGGCGAAAAGAAAGATCAGTAAAGCCGGAAAGCAGCCGTCACGCCGCGCCAGACGGGAGAAAGGAGGCAAATCGAGTTCCCTCTAAAGGCTTCAATCAAATCCGCACCCAGCAGATTACGCAAGACATTAAGCATAAAGTATTCCTCCTTTCCCCACACCCTAGCAGCCCACTTGAGAAGGAGAGCTTCATTAACCAAATGCGGGTGCCTGACACCCAATCCCCCCCAAATTCTTGGGCCGAGCCACCACGCTCCATCCCACAAGGTGAACCCCTCTTCTCCCCTCTCCCTTGCATCCCCACAGGAACCCACGCATGTACCTCTCCAGCCTAAGGCGAATCCCCTTAAGCATACCACGGACCGTGAGCGAATAGATAGGTACAGAGGAAAGCACGGCTTTAAGAAGCACCAAGCGCCCACCCCTGGACAGCAACACCGCGCGCCACCCCGCGAGTCGGGCCTCCATCTTCTCCACGACAACCTTCCAATCACGAAGACGAGCGCGCCCGACCGCAAGCGGTAACCCAAGATAGTCAAAGGGGAGAGAAGAGGGGCCGGACCCTAGGAGTTGAGAGCAAGCCAAAGTCTCGACTTGTGCATACCGAAAGGCACCATTTTTGACTTCGCCTTATTAATCACCAGGCCCGATGCCTCGCTGAATAGCTGGACAGTAGTGGCCATACCGGCTACATCATCGGGGGCCCCCTCAACAAAACACAAAGTGTCGTCAGCGAACTGAATGGATGGGATATGGAGATCCCCAACTAAGCAGCCCCGAGTCAAACCCGTCGAGGCCACGCCCTCAATCATGCGTGGCAGGACGTCAGCCGTCAAAACAAATAGTAAAGGGGCCAGAGGACACCCCTGTCTAACGCCCCGCCTCGGTTGGAAGAAGCCCCCCACTAGGCCTCCGTTCAGCAGTAAGGAGAGGGAGGTCGTGGAGACACATCTCCGCATCCAAGAAATCCACGTCGGGGGGAAGCCCCGCC
The DNA here is from genome assembly GCA_037367405.1 of Ottelia alismoides. Lineage (NCBI taxonomy): Eukaryota > Viridiplantae > Streptophyta > Magnoliopsida > Alismatales > Hydrocharitaceae > Ottelia > Ottelia alismoides. The sequence continues at coordinate 331,930 of JAZKJV010003173.1, read as the reverse complement.
GCCTCAAGACCGACCACAAAAATCTCCAATCAAGGCAATCGTACGCCTTTGCAAAGTCAATCTTCCATAGGATCCCCTTAGCATTGGACCGTCTCCACGCCGCTACGAGCTCAGAAGCCATAGCAAAGCAGTCAGAAATATGACAGCCACGGAAAAAGGCCGCCTGCGTAGGCGAGACAATGGACGGCAGAAGGGGAGCAAGTCGTCTGGCCAAGAGTTTAGCGATGATTAAATAAATCCCGTTCGAAATAGAGATCGGCCTGAAGTCGTCAATGCGGCATGCCGGTTGAACCTTGGGTATCAACACGATCAGGGCCTTATTAATCTTATCAAAACCACTGTTGCCGATGTAAAAATCTTGAGCCACCTCCAAGACATCAGCAGCCACAAGGTCCCAGAAATCTCGATAAAAAGCGATAGAGAACCCATCAGGGCCCGGAGCGGCATCATCATTAAGGTCCCACAGTGCGGCTTTAAGCTCCTCCAAAGAGAAAGGCCTCAGTAAGGCTGAAGCTTCTAATTCCGATATCGAGGGAGCCCCCTGACCCAGCCAACGCCAGCGGCGAGGCGCCCTTGATCCAAAAGCATTTTTGAAATGGCCAACAATGGCAGAACCCATCTCCCTATCCCCAGTAATGATGGAGCCATTAACCAAAATAGAGCGAATGGAATTTAGTCGTCGCCTACCACTAGCCACCTGGTGGAAGTAGGCAGTATTGGCGTCCCCCTCCTTTAACCATCGCAAACGAGACCGCTGTCGCCACTCAATTGAGCGTTTTTTGTCCTCGGCTTTGAGGATATCAAGGTTAGATGCACGCTCCAGGAGTTCCTCCGCCGTTAAGTCACGCACGTTCTCCTCGCGGTCCAGGCGCACAATAATAGCCTCCGCCGCATTCCGAGCCTCCACACGCGCGAGACGCGTAGACTTCTTGAAAGCCGCCAACGTCTTACGCAACGAAGCTAATTTTTGATCCAAGCGAGCAGCAGCGGCTCCCGCAAAGCTGGACTGGCACCAATGGTTAGTGACCAGATCTTTAAACCCCGGCTCCAAGAGCCAACACCTTTCGTAGCGAAAGATACCCCTGGGCGGCAGCGCATCCCCAGAGTCCCAAATAATTGGATTATGATCCAAAAAAGAGCGCGACCGAGAAGCAACCCAGCATAAAGGAAAGAATTCCATCATCTTACCATTCGCCAAGAACCTGTCAATTCTCGAGCGAGAAGAGCTATTCCGCCAAGTATAGGAAATATCATTTGGCACGAGCCCCTCCAGAGCCATATCTGAAATAAATGTGATAAAGTCATCGGAGCCAGGGTCCCGGCCCCCGCGCCCACGCGGCCGATCCGATGATAGTGCAGTAACGTTGAAATCCCGTCCCATGAGCCAAGGGGTCTCCGCGAAATCAGAGGCCATCTCGCGCAAATCCTCCCAGAGTTCCCTCCGCAGCAAGTGGCAAGTAGGAGCATAGATAGCAGAAAAAGCAATGTTTACATTGGATTCCACGCAAGACAAAACCACAGTCAATGAATGCCTCCCCACACGCATGGAAGAGAATTTGAGTGTCGCTGAGCGTCATGCCAGAATAATACCACCCGATGCGCCAATGGCATCAACATATCTAAATTCGTCAACGGCATGTGCTCCGAAAGAGCGCCACAAGGGGTCGTCGATACCCGAAAGCTTTGATTCTAAAACAAAGACAACATCACATTCCCACTCGTTGAAGCGCATTCCCAGGGCCCGCCGTTTGTCAGGATCCCTGAGGCCCCGAACATTCCAAGAGAGGATCTTCATTAACAACCAAGTGAAGGACCCCCAGTAGGAGCGAGGCCCGCTGCCTCTGCCACCGAATCCCGCAATGTCGCGCAAGAAGAAACCATAGGGGAGTTAAGGCGTGGACGAGATCTCCTACTGTAGCTTATGCCAAACCGCGAAGAGGTAGAGACCGCAGGCACAGAGAAGGCTCCCCCATCCCCTGGAGAAACAGCGACAACGACATCGTAGGGTTCCTCCATCGGAGGAAGGAGAGGTTCTCGAGGTGTTCAAATTTTCCAATCTGATAATGCATTGGAATTTACACAAAATGGACTAACAAAATTCTTTGCATCCCAGGGTGTCATTCATCAAACTTCATGTCCATACACTTTCCAGCAAAACGGGGTAGCGGAAATGAAACTCAGACACCTTCTAAATATTGCTCGATCCATCCCTACCCAAATGAAAGTTCCCAAAAACCTATTAGGGTGATGTTGTTATGATCGCCGTCCATCTTATCAACAGAGTTCCATCTCCAACCTAAATGGATTCACCCTTCTCCCTACTTTACCCAACAGAGTCACCTTTTACTCTACCCCTACGAATTTTTGGATGTGTCGCCTTTGTTCATAATTTTCATACTACATACAAACTTTCTCCTCGTGCAATCAAATTTGTTTTCCTAGGTTACTCTTGTACTCAAAAAGACTACATGTGTTATGATCCTACTGCATATCGTTATTATATATCTGTTGATGTAACATTTTTTTGAGCATACCAGCTTCTTCACCCAATCTGTTACAGATATTCCTCTTGACCTCCCACCTTCACCCATTGTCTATAAGCGAAAACACAAATCTGCACCACCAGATATTCCTTTACATATTTCTTTGTTGCAGAATGATATGCCTTCTACAAGTGTCCCTCCATTGTTGTCCCGAATGATTCTCAGGATTTTCCCATTGCTCTACGCAAAACTAAGAGGCAATGTACATTTCATCACATGTCTCATTTCACTTCTACGGCTAGTTTATCATCCAATGATAGGAGATATGCAGATGCTCTCATGATTATTTCTATTCTGAGAGGCCACCACGGTTTTTAGTTATTCCTTGTAACCCTGTCAAGGGCATTTATGTATTTTTTCCCGTTTTGAGCTCTCTAGGGCTTTGTCCTATATAAGGACCCATAGACCTCTGGAATAATACATGCTCTTTCATTCTTTCATTGTTTTTCACAGTAGTCATGTATGTATTTGTTGTTTGGCTTCTTTTTGGTAGAAAATTATTGTTGCACTATATTAATCTTTTGTGCCCTGACGGATATAGCATCTTTTCTTCCGTCCATTTCTTGGGGTCTCTGAAAAATTGTGTCAGCAGATTCTTCCCTCATCCAAAGCTTTATTTCGACCTCACACTCCCATCTTTAGACATCAGCGACACTAGACCAGGACGAAAACGCACCACTAAAATGGGTTGTCATTCGCAACCCCATGCAAGTCGAGCTAAGTGTGATGTGCATGAGTTCAAAATTGGTTCAAATGACGAAGAGTTATATGGATGACACGAAGTGTCCTACTTAGGAAAGTTTAAATTAAATTCTAAACATGGTATTATGGAACTCAAAGAATTAAGTCAAAAACCTGAAGAATCTCAATTCCAGTTCTTAATAAAGTCCCTTTAGAAGTAAGTGGATTAGGGCCTAGACTAAACTCCATCCTTCAGACTTAGCTCCATTCAGGTAAAGAAATAAAACTTTTTATACAATTTTTAAGAATTTTACAAATCTTTAATGAGTTTTAAAACTTTTAAATTTTTTTATATTTTTGAAAGAGTTAGTGAATTGAATTATTTACAAGAAGAATTATGTATATTTTTATAAAGAATATTATACATAATTATATACAAGATCATAAGTTTTATACAAGATTTATAAAAGAATTCTATTCACAAATTTTATCTAATTAACAATTCTATCTACAAATATTGTACAACATATTTTATAAACAACTTTTTAAAGCTCTTTTTTAGCTCATGTTTTCAATTTTTATCGAATTTTAGAAACCCAAAATATACGGCCATATTTTTAAAGCTATATTATTAAAAATACAATAAAGTACGAGTTATGGCTTCTAAAAGATATATATAATATATATACAACACCCCTCTATAATTAGTGTGAACTATGTCCTCATAGTGACAAAGAAGCGGCAAAGGAAGACATAACTCGAGCTAAGTATAGATTGGTGAAAAGAATATTATGCTACGACAAGTCAAAAGAATAAACGAATGGAAGTCAATCATCTCCTCTATACTTAGGATCAACTAATCCTGAGTATACGAGACTCAAAATGAAGACGATCGAGGTCAAGAGGATGTACACAATCACCGAATCGGCTTGTCCTCCCTATACTTAGGGTAAAATATCCCAAGGTATAGACAAGAATATCAACAGTTGAGGGACAAGCGAGAGAGCGGATGATACACAAAATCGAAAACGATCAAGGACGAAAATGAAAGATATTACCACCCCCTCATACTTCGGTTAAAACAAACGGTAAGTATAAGCAACAACAAGGGTTATAAAACATAATGAAATAAACAACACAAGGTCTACACCCCCCATACTTAGGATAAAATACATCCTAGGTATAGCAAAAATATTAAGCGAGACCTGGGGTGTAAGATAAACGAAAGAATGAATGAATAAAATCGAAAACACGTATTTACAAGGTGAAAAGAATGAAAAAAATCAAAACGAACTGCAGATGCTCAAGAAAGCTGAAGAGTGGCCTTCTTGTGTGCCAAGGAACAATGGAATGTACAAGAGAAAGGTCGACATTAGGGTCATCCGCAATGATATCCATATCTAAATCAGAGGATCCATGACCTATGTCGATGGGTAAGGAACGGCCCAGATGGCCAAAAAGATGCACAGAACTAACGTCTGAAAGTTGAACCATGGCCTATGAGTCACTAGCATCATCGGCACTGAAATAAAAAGAAAAATCATCCTCTAATACCGTATCCTCAACTCTGTGTGACTGAAGAGACCTCGGTGTAGTGTCTGAAGTACATGTGAGGAAGAGGTCAAACTCTGCAACTATCTGTTGGAAACTAGAATCAACAAAGCCCTCATCGAATTCTATCTGAAGAAAGGGCTCGTCATTCTCGCAACTAGAAGGCTCGACCAAAGGATCTACAACTGAATCAAGTTCAACCTTAGAAGTGCGTGCCACCAGCAGCTTCAACTCAATAGTATAAATCCCATGAAACTCATCAATACATCTTCAAACATGAGAATGGATCACAGAATGTATGATATCCAAGTAAGTATGCCACTTTGGAGAGGAATCCGTGGTCTCAATATCTGCTAAAGTCAATAACTCATGTGTAATATCATCTAGAAACTCATAGTCCTCTTCCTTTTTTTGGAATGATTAGTTGCTACCTCCTCTCTTTTTCTTGTATTTCTTTTCTTCCTTTGTTTTAATAGATGTCTTTATTGGGCTCCACAAAAAATGGGATCAACACCCACCCTTTCGTCTTTCATTCCATTTTATAATAAATAAAGAAAAGGGGTTGGACCACCCATGGTAAGTGGTCACCGAAAACTCCTTTTATCAACCCTTACATAAATACATAGGTACAACCACAATTTACACAAGAATACACAACCATTTATGTGGTTTACAGGTTGAGTAATGCTTCGCCATCACTCGTTCATCAAGTTATGCCTTGATTCAACCTCGCATTGTGCAACTTGGACGGTCCTAGTTGCGAACTATTCCTTCTCCTTCTTCTGCATTGATAAGCTTTTGTCAAAGAACCCATCAGAGGTTGAACCAATCGCAGGCATTGGTGCCTTAGTATCATCGCTCGACACCAGCAACGAGGTCCAGTACGCACCACCCTCTAAGGCATGTTGTGCTTCTCGACTGCATCGTTGGTGGCACCCTAAGTGTTTTTTGTGTCACCATCCAGTAGGTGTAACATCATGTAGGGCCTCCACCACGTATGGTCAACACTCATTGCCACCTTCCTATTCATATTGCGAGGCTTTTATATGCAAGCATGCTGCATCGATCATCCTACACAAGGTTTTAAAAATGTGAGGCGTATCGAGGCGTTTTCACAGTATTGCCTTGAGGCATAAGCCTCACTCGTGAAAGAAAATTTTTCATAAAACATAACAACTAATCGTAATTACAATTTTCAAGTTCTAGAAACTAAATAGTTATGATTAAATACATAACCTCATGACATTTCAAGATTAACATCATGCTTTAAACATCCAAGTTGGTATATAACTCTCTTTTTTTGGACTCTAGATATGTAAGGAGTCAAGTAAATATGGATATGCAAGCACAATAATCGGTAACTCTCCGCAGAATATAAAGTTTTGAATAAAATTTAACTAAAGGGACTAGATGTAACACACCATTTTCAAAATTAGGTGAGATATGTGTGTCACTCAATTAAGAAGGACAAGAGAGTAAGACTGGAATCAGTGATTACTTTTTACTTTACCATAAGAATTGGGGGATAAAATACTTGAATATTGCGTGCTATGGTCATCTTTGTTCATGCATGTTTTAATGTGTATTAATTTAGTCCTGACTGAATAGAAGAAAAGATGAGATATGTTTACAAAAATATACTTTTCTAAATTTAGGTCAAAGTAGGGGATTTGCATCCTAACATTTTAATAAAGAAAGCATTTGTGCTTGATTCATAGTAAAAGTAGAGGCATTAGATTTACGGACTAAAGACTCAATTTTTTGCTCATGTTGATTTATAAAGAACGTGCATAAATAAACTTAATATGTTAATAAACTAAAAAAAGCATTTTAGTGAATCGTGAGCTTAAGGACTTGAAAATACTTGTCTACGATATATGAAAATCTCACGATCAAAAAGAAAAGAAAAAATATTGTAGAAAAAAAATAAAAAATCAGCTCATGCATGAGGTAGCGCCTCGAGGCACGCCTCATAACCTCGAGACGTACGCCTCACTGAGGTTGCATGAGGTTATAGCCTCGATGCATTTTTCCTTGAAAAACGCTTCGATCCTACGCAACCAAGATCAAATTTAGAATGTCGATCTACATATGTAGATCCCCCTTTGATACCTCCAATCACCACCATGAACCTAAGAGTGCATTTATGTGCAGTGCACCGCCTTTAGAGGTTGTTGTCACCTTCAGCCATGATCACAGTCACAATCGTAGAGTATTACGAAGTTGACAAAGCCATATGGAAATCAAGCACTTGTACAATATAATTGAAATAACATGACATTAATTCCAAGAACGACTCGTGAAGCTCTGATACCATGTTGAAAACTAAAATAAAAAGATAAACATATAATTAACAATACCAAAACATAATTTTTTGTGGTTTAAGATGTTCATATCTAATAGCCATTTTTCTCAATGAAACATGTAGTACAATGCCTCATCTATAGGCCCCACTCACTACTCTCTCACAATATGCAACATGGACTAAACACACGACCCTTACTACACAATAGGTGGATCTTTTACAAGATCTAAGTAATAAATTGAATCAACCATTCACTATTATCAGCAATAGACCAAAAGACAAAGAAGGGCATCCTATACATACCTATGCAAAATCTAGAGCTGAAAAGTTTTGAACCTGTTAGAGTATTTGGTTATGCGCCCATGAGTTGTAGAGAGGGTAAATGGATCCTGGAGAAGATCCATTTACCCCCATCCAGTGTTTAGTCCCACATGGACCAGTGGTGGGACTTGGAGGCTCTGGGAAGGCTATATAAGGAGCCCCAGACCTCCTGTACTCATTGAGAAAATCAATAGAGAAACACGCCCCTTAGAGGGCTTCTCCCGTGGTTTCATCCCGCTCCTCACGGAGTAAGGTTCCACGTTAATCCCGCTGTTCTTCTTATTATTTATCTTTTCCATGTTTACGCTTCCGCTTCATATTTTATAACATGGTATCAGAGCGGGTTCGATTCTCGAGGAATCGTTATTGAAGTTTTTTTCGATATTCGATTTGAGGAATTTTTTTATGTGAGAGTTGTATGTTGGTTCTCTGGCTTGTTTTTCTACGGTTTCGTTGGAAACCCTAGTTTGGTTAGTTCTTGAAGATCTGGCTGCGCAAGATCCAGTCCAAGGGTTCCACGCCATGGCGGCATCGCAGATCCAAAGATCATGGCATTTTATTCTGTCAATCATGTGCTACTCGTGAGCACCAAGGCGCACGCCTCTAGGCACAGCGAGGCCGCATCTCGGCTTCTACTTCCAGAGCGATCCAGGCGTGGCGATGACATCCCAGGGGCTCCAGGCACAACCCCGATGACTCGCCCTTGGTGCCCCCATACAGGAGCTCCTCCATCTTCAGTTTGACGCGTCTGCGGCCCCAGGCGGAGCTCCAGTTTGACGAAGCCTCTTCAGCGACGCCAGTCGCTCATGCAGGCGGAAGTCTCCAGGGCAAGAGCAATCCTCGGCGGCTCCTCTCCTCGCGCAAAGGCTCCTCCAGATCCCAGTTCATGCAGCGCGCAAGACCTTCGAGCGGCGGCGCCACCCACTACTCCTGAGCTCCAGTCGCCGCAATCCCCCCCGTCACCTCCCTAGCGCCTGGCGGCGCCCTCCCACAGCCTCGCGCGTACCCAGCGCAGGCGGCGAGCTCCCGTCTCTCTCGCGCGATCCCACGCGCCCTCCAGACCGCCACTACATCGCACTCCAGAAGACTCTGCCGATCATCCTGCGCGTGGGCAGATCAGGTCCAGGCGGCTGACGTGCCGCCATCTCCAGCATATGGGCTCCAATCGTGGGGCGGCGCCATTTCCAGAGAGGGTTTCCAATCATGGGAAACCCTAGAGCCACGTGAAGCATTAAAAAAAAGAGGGGGGCGTTATTTTTGGCAAGTGGGCCTTCGAAAAAAAAAAGGGAGAAGGGGGCGCACATTTAGGGGGTCCGAGTCAGCCACATATTGTTTTTTTTTAAAAAAAAATGGGTGCTTTGCTTCTTTGTAACGGCCCAAGTAGGCCGAGAGTTGTAACAAAAAAAATGCTTGAGAGCCCAAATGTGGGCTGTTGTACAAAAAAAAGGGAGGGAGAAAGTTCAAAAAAAAAAAAGGAGAGTCATGGTGACGAAAAAAAAAGAGAGATTAAAAAAAAGGTAGTTTTGAAAAGGCACGTACAAATTGAAAAAGCCGTACGCAAATTCAAAAAAAAAACTTTCGCAAAGCCGAAAAAAAAAGAGAGTTGAACGGCTTATTTTAAAAAAAAAATGTTTCAAAAAAAAAAAAGAGATGACGGCTTATTAAAAAAAAGAGAAAGCCGCAAGGATATTTTTAGAATGTTTTCTTCCCATCATTGTTGTCTTCTCCCAACTTTGTCAATGTTCATGTTCCGACAAGTGTGGGAGAAAGGGGGAGTATATGTAGAGTCACAGGTCTATTCAGATGCTCCAGATGTCAGATCATCATATTCCAGGCCAGTGCACATTGTTCAGACTCTACAGTTGTTGTTTAGACTCGACGATTGTCTTCCGAGTCTCCAGTTTCAGACACGCACGAGTGTGCGGTCATTGTCAGATGAGCATAAGTTGCCATCATTGTCAGAGGTCCCCATCATTCTTGTTGTTGTCAGGCCAGAGTTTTCATGTGAGCCATAGGGACTCCAGAGCAGAGGACCATTCCTTATGCCATGAGGGCAAGGGTTTTCATGTGGTATCATAGGTACACCAGAGCAGTGCACCATTCTCTGAGCCAGATGGGAGAGACCCAGTTCTCCGACGAGGAGACTTCAGGCGCAGTTTCAGACTCGATGGTCAGATTTCGAGTCTTCAGTTGACTCACACTCCAGCCCGTTCGTCCTCCTCACCTGCACGGCATGAGAAGCAACGTCCTCGACTGCAGCAATGTGCGCGTTGGGTTGATATTGTCCGTAGTGTCATGTAGCGTTGAGTTGAGTTTCTTTATGTTTGTCCAAGCTGAGCATTGCATGCTCCAGCTTGAGGGGGAGTGTTAGAGTATTTGGTTATGCGCCCATGAGTTGTAGAGAGGGTAAATGGATCCTGGAGAAGATCCATTTACCCCCATCCAGTGTTTAGTCCCACATGGACCAGTGGTGGGACTTGGAGGCTCTGGGAAGGCTATATAAGGAGCCCCAGACCTCCTGTACTCATTGAGAAAATCAATAGAGAAACACGCCCCTTAGAAGGCTTCTCCCGTGGTTTCATCCCGCTCCTCACGGAGTAGGGTTCCACGTTAATCCCGCTGTTCTTTCTTATTATTTATCTTTTCCATGTTTACGCTTCCGCTTCATATTTTATAACAGAACCACATCGGGTCTATTGGATATAGTCTAGCCTTGCATTTTTTCGACAAAAGTTTGTTTCCACAAGTAGACCACTTGTCCTTCTGGTCACACGGAAAGAACCTGTACTGGTGCACGAAGGCTTCCTTCAAACCAAAAGATAACAGGGAAGCTAGATTTTACCTTGGGTTAAATAGCTTTATGTATATTATTCCACTGAAATATAAAAAGCTGAGCAATTATAGTTGGGAGAAACAAAATAATGGGGGCAGTTTTTTTATCTAGTAATCACTTGCAAAAAAAGAAAACAGTTATCATGCTATGCAACTACCCAATGATGAAAAATATTGGAATGCTCATATGCGCTCATAGCACCATACCTGCTGCTCTGTAAGAAGAACGGCAAATCCATTGATTAAATAATGGTAGCTGTAAAGTTTCAGATAATTCTCCCCCCTTAACACTCTTCGCAACAGTGAATCCTGGAGTCGAACCAGATGTGAACTATAATTTGTATCACTTGATGAAAATTTCCTTCATGCAAAACAGGAAATAAAATAAGTGTCAGAATGTGATGTTTCTAATAGATGTTCTCAAAATGTTGCACTTCCTGGGTCAGCTATGATGTGTTCCTTTCTTTCATCAATGTCTCAATTATTCAAAAAAAGGTGAGAAATTTACTAGTTAATTTCAAGATGAATGGAGCTCTCACGTTTTACAGTGTGGTGTATCCAAATCATCAGTAATTTCCAGAGTACTGCCAGGTGTATTATCTGAAATTTTGTTTACTAGTAACAGGAGTTACTAGGATGCACAGGTCGTTTTCAATGATTTTTATTTCGTAGAACCAGTGATCTGCAACTTACATTTCTGTTCCAGAAACAATTGCTAGTGGACTTATATGTATGCAATATTATAAAAACTGAGGTTGTATGCTAAAACTCTCGAAATTGACTAATTGTGCACACTTTTGCATAACATGATTTTCATTCATTAAACTTGCAAAGTGATTTGGTGAGCGTTTGACAGTCAGTTAAATGCACTAAACCCACTATAACGAATTGGGATTCTGGATGTAAAGCTATCTGCCCTCACAATGTAGTGCCTCACTGTACATATCTTATATACCGATGAAACCGATGACCCAGTCCCCTATATTTGGGTATACTAGTAAAAAAATTGGGATTCTAGCAAAGCAATCACAAGTTAGTCGGGAACTTTCGAGACTTGACCAAATCCATTATTTAGAGATCGTAGAGAACAGGGTCAATTACAAAAAAAGGCTCCAATTATGCATCAATTCATGAGTACGAACCTCGTTGTTGAAATATAATAAGGAGGGATTCGGTCCTTTTTTGTCTCAATTACATGTCTCCGTAAGATTATACGATCTTTTTATGATGACGTTGAGCCCTAAAGTTAGAAGTTGATTACCATCTTTGTCACATTTCGAAACTAAGACCCATAATTGGGAATCGATGCCTATAGCTTACCCTATATAATATTTTGGATAACAGGAATGAGAATAAGTTATTCAGAACATAGCATAATATGAATAGGAATAAGCCATCAACTACTGTACCCACTCCATTTGTATGTATTACAAATTTTTATCCTTACATTCAATCTATATAAAGATCTCGTAGATTATAGATATATGTGATAAATAAGAAAAACTCGTCCTCCTTTTAACATGGTATTACAGAGGCAATCCTAGACCAATCACCCTCCCCTTTGCCATTGCCGCCAGCAACAACAAAGTCATCAAGAGTGCTCCTTGATCCTCACTTTCTTTGGCAATATGTTCCCATTTATCTTGACAAGACTATCAATAGGCGATAGGAACGTCCTCGGTTTCTCCACACCCCACGTGGAATGTGATGGTACCAGACCTACAGTCATTGTCTTTCTGAAAGTCCGAGTACACCTCCATCTCTGAAATATCAAATTTGATTATTTTGCGGCTCTTCTTCCTCTATCAGACATGAAAAATACAATGGATGGGAAAGACAATAAGATTCTTAACAAGGGAGTGAATGTATTCAACTTCGAGTTATGGGATATGCAGTTTATGAGCACGAAGGAATCTCATGAAAAAAAGCAAGTCCATGCAGAACCCGAGTTGATAAAAACAAGATTTATGCCTCCTAGAAAGATAACGCCATTGCCTATGTATATGTTGATTCATGAATCATGCCTTGAACGCTCCTTGACTTTTAAGGATCTAATCGATTAAGGGTTTTGTTACGGTTATAATGTACATGTGTGTATGTTTTAAGATAAGGCATGACATAGTATTGCATGTTCTTTCACAAGAGCATCATGACCTAGGGTTTTGCTCCTTGTACTTTTTCTTCTTAGTTGATCTCTTTTTCTCCGTGAATCCAAAGTGACTTTTCACATAAATATGTGTGCTTGTAATGATTGCTTTGTTGATTTCTCTTTGTGTGGATCGATGGCATCACTTCGCTCGGGAGGTGCATTCATGGTGGGTGATGCTAGGGCTCGCTCAGGAGATGGCAAAGGGTCGGTGGAGGGGTTCTCGGCAGCGGGAGAACAGATGGTATCTCTTCACTCAAGAGGAGCACTCCTGGTGGTCGACGCTTGGCTTGTTCGGGAGATGGCAGGGGATCGACAGCAAGGATCTCTCCAGCGAGAGGTGCAAAGGGGTCGGCATTGGGGCTTCCTCCATCACGTGTCGCTAGGGCTTTAGTGGCGGAGCTTCCTCCAGCGGGTGACGCTGGGGATTCGACGACTGGCACCTCCCAGGCAAGGGTCTCTAGGTTTTCGGCGGTGTCGGTGGGGCTTCCTGTCTTGGGAGGAAACGGGGTGACATCCCTCTTTCTTGGCGGCCCTACAACGGGGGGTTTCGGGCATTTCTCTAGTGCTGTGGGAGGAGGTATGTTCCTTGCTGGAGAGCTCGGGCATCCTTCCCATGTTGGGGGAGTTGGGTCAGGCAACGGTGGGGGGAACTACAATGGGAGGAACAACAGAGGAAGGGATGCTTATGGGATGGTGATGCTGGGAAGTCTTAGGAGGTGGGTTGACGTGGTGAGTGGGGTGGCTCCGGGGGATGACCTTGTTCGTCCAATCTTAGAAGCGAGGGGTGACTTTCTGCGGAGGAGGGAGGATCGTTGGAGGTGGGTGCAGAGGGATGGAAGGTGGTCTCGTCGAGGAGGAGGGTGGTAGCTCCCCCGCGGTCTGCTATGAATGAGAGTCGGTCGTAGCGTTGGTTTCCTTCTCAGACGCGACAAGAGTTCCTTTCCGTCTTGTGGAGGGGACTCCCGCCCTTGTTTCAAGTGTGGGGCTCGGGATCATCTGGTGGCGGTTTGCAGAGATGCGGTGACGTGTTTCTGTTGCGGAGGGGTGGGGCATCGCAGGCAGAGCTACCCTAGACTGTGGTGCCATGCTGGCAGTACGAGGGTGGATGGCAGTAACCTGTCGGCGGGAGGTTTTCGCAGTAGGGGGTGGCCCCGTAAGTCCATCTACAAGTTGTGAACCCGCTGGAGAGTGTCTTGGTGGGTGACTGTTGTGAATCGATTGATTACTTGCAGACAGTTATCGCGGACATTAGGCAGTGAATGGGTCCGGCGTTTAGAGGAGGCGTGGTTCAACGACAGGAAGGCATCGTTTGTGCTAGGGGGCTATCTGATGAGGAGGTGGTTGTTTTGCTGCAGAGGTTGTCGGGTGGGTTGCTGGTGTGGAGACGCCCTTCCCTCCACGATGGCACCTCGCACAGGTGGTTCCATAAGGTCTTGAGGATGAAGGGCATGCCTTTACAGGCATGTGGCATGCAATCGGTTGAGGCATTGCTTGGAGGATTCGGGAAGGTGATTTCCATCTTATCTTCAAGCCTCTCCAAGGGAGAGGACGCGCATATGAATGTGGAATTCGTTGTGAGGACGGCGGCTCTGCCTTCGGAGCTACTACTGAAGATTGGTCATGCATCCTTCCAGGTGGTGTTGGGGGAGTATGTGCATGGTGGTCCCATTGAGGTGGCGGGGGCGCCAAGCAGCACCGCAAGGGAGGGTACGTTAAGGAGGGGCATGCGGTGGGCTCGAGCCCGAGCTTTGTGAGCGGGATCCGGTTGCAAGGGAGTATTGCATTTTGGGGGCAGGGGAGGGCCCGCGGTTTGTACCGTGGAAAGTGAGCCTGGCATCCGAAACCTACATTGGTGTTTATGTTGCTATGAATCAGTCTCTGCAGCTTGGATCAGGACGTTTAGTGTTCCCTCCAGTGTTTGGGGGCGCTCAGAGCCGGTTACTTTAGCCCATATGGGTGGGAGCGGGGGTGACTCCGGGATGGTGGCAGTGGAGGACCGGTTGGTGGAGGCAGATCATGTTGCCAGAGGCGTGGCTTTCAACTCAAAGGAGGTGGAGTCCATGTTGGGTACTATGGTTGGGGGTCTTCAAGGTCCACACGGGACTTATCACTGTGGTTGTCACCCTCATGAAGGTTTGGAAAAAAAAAGGTATTTGCGGCTCTCCTTTAGAGAGCGGAACAGGTGGAGGAGGGCGGTGTTCGACGCACAGAGTCAGGCTGATGGCTCACAGGTTTCGGCTTCGGGTGAGGAAGGCCTACTTGGGTGCAAGAGCGCTTCGGTGGGAGCAGAAGCGGGTGTGGAGGATGTTAGGAGCGGGGGGCAACCAGGGTTGGAGGCAAGTCAAGCCATGCTGAACTGTTTAGGGGTAGTACCGCCATCGAGAGTTGCACAGGTTGATTTAAAGATCCATTCATAGGATTGTTAGGGGTGCGAGGAGGGTGGAGAAGAGATTGGCAATCCGGGACTTGTGTGCGGAGGTGATGGCGGATGTGATGTTGCTGCAAGAAACAAAGATTTCTCAAGGTTTTGACGAGATTTGTGGCTCGATGGAGGATTTTGCCTGAGCGAATGGAGGGCTTTAGACACTACGGAGACTCGAGAGGCATGGCGGTGGGTTGGAGCGAGGATTGTTTTGATTATGGATGATACGAGCAAGGGGAGGCACTATCTCTCTGTCCTCTTGCAACGGAAGACGAATGTGGTCCAACTGTTGGTGTCAAATGTGTATGGGCCTCAGGCGGGCCAAGCGATGTCTGAGCCAATTAATGACTTGAGATTGCTCCGAGAGAGGTACCCGGATGAGGTCTGGCTTATTGGGGGAGATTTCAATGTGACGTTCCATTCGGAAGATCGGCCTCATCTATTCAAGGGTGCAGTGCATATGCGGGTTCGGCAGAGCTAATGTAGTTCATCACTGAGGTGATCTTGCAGATTTTTGATGCAGGTGAGTGCTGCTACTAGGGACGCAAACGGATGTGGTTATATTCGTATTCGTTCGTATTCGTATTCGTTTAAAGAGGTTATGGATCTTATTTTCCTAAAACAGACAAATACGAATACGAATACGAATATTGTATACGAATTTTTTGCGGATACGAATACGAATAAGAATCTTTTCTTAACACATACGAATACGAATACGGATACGAATACGAAAGTTAAAACGAATACGATTACGAATACGAATATTCGTTAATAAAAGAATTATTTTATTTAAATTTTTTAATTCATAGGGTTTTTCGGTTTTTGCCCCCTCCCACTCCCACCCACGCCCGACGCCCTTCTTCCCCTTGAGCCCGCACGCCCCCCTGCCGTCCCCCTCCGGCTCCGCCCCTCCTGCCGCCCTCCTCCACCACCCGCCCAACCCGCGCCGCCCCTCCTCCGCCATCGCCAGCGATCGCCGCCTCGGCGTCAATCTCCAGACCGTCGCCACCGATTTCCAAAAGATCTTCAGGATCCACGACAAGCTCTACGTGGGCCTCTCCGGTCTCGCTACCGACGTCCAGACGCTGTTAGTACTGCTTGCACTTGGGCGCCACTATACTCGAAATTAGGGTTTCGAATTTTCCTTTTCCTTTGATGTTTACGGTTGTTGGCAATCACGTATTATATAGGTCTCAGCGCCTTGCGTTTCGGCACAAGTTGTACGAGCTTCGTGAGGAAAGGAAGATGAGGCCGCAAACGTTTGCAAGTCTTGTATCGACCATTTTGTATGAGAAGAGGTGAGGGTTTTTCTGTGAATTTGCGCTCCTCTGTTCAATGACTAGGTGCGATCAAAGATATTGCAATTTTTTTAGTAAGTCATATGCTTCAGGGATGGGTGGAACTTCAGTCCATACTAACGGAAACCTGTGCAAAAGCACAGGTAAAAAACCGTTTAGAAACAACGGATGAGAAAATTAGCTGAGCTATTAGGCATTAAATCTTGACCGAATCCATACAATAGTGATGCCAGTCTGCTTTGTAAAGATATCAAATTGTTGCTACAATGACTTATGATATTAATGATGAAATCAAGAGGTGTTGACTGATGACGAGGCACATACATTAACCTTATTGTTTGAGAATGAGTGATTCATTGTACAATCTTTATCTAAGACATTTTAGTGCTGAATACCGGAACCTAATGTGTGGTATCGCTGTGCCTTTTGAATTTATATGCAAAACCTATTGTCTGATTTGAATTTCCAAAGAAGTTGTTCAGCATGAGCCCATACCGTGATAAGTGTAATTCGCACCCACTCCAACGAATTTGAGTTGCGTGGATATATTACATATCGGTCAACTCCATTGTTTAGTCCCCGTGAAATTCGCGATAGACAATTAATTGTTTAGTCCCCGTGATAATTGTTTTGAGTTTGTTTAAAAACGTTGAACTCGGAGATAAATGTTTGTCTTTGATTGTTGTCAAAGATCCGTTCTTAAATATCGCATGATCAGTGACTATCATATTCAAAATTTTGCCATTTTTGTAAGAAGCATATGAAAATCTTTTTCAAACCATAACTTGGTTTGAACACTTCTTCTTAAATAAGAGTCTTAGTACCTAATTCTTTGATCCCATCTATGGAAGTTTAACTTGGTAAGTAAGCGTAAACATCTCGTTTCTTACTCAATCCATCGATCGACTTGTTGGTCTATTAACTTGTTTGGTATTTTGCAAGCTGCATCATTTGAGAATCGCATCTGTTTGCAACAAGATTGCACTGATTGTTCATCATTAAGTTGATACATATCTTCATCTGATGCATCTCCAGGTAATCGGCGACATGGTTTTAATGACGGGGAAGTGATTGCCAAATAATCAGGTACGCTTTTATATATAATTCTTTTTTGCAATATTCGTTTGATATTCGTATTCGTTCGTAAAAGATTCGTATTCGTATTCGTATTTTGAGGATATGGATCTTGATTTTTTACATTCGTATAACATTCGTATTCGTATTCGTATTCGTAATATAAAATGAATATGGTTATGGTATGACATGAATTCGCATTCGTATTCGTTCGTTTGCATCCCTAGTTGCTACACGTGGAGAAAAGCAAGGTCGATATCGTGGATTGACTGATTCCTGGTTTCCCAGGAGGCGGCAGGGTTGTTCCCGTTGGTGGACGCGTGGGTATTTTGTCAGGCGCACTCCGATCGCAACCCGATCTAGTGGTCCTACGGGAAGGATGTGAGACCGAGGTCTCCTTTCATATCTGAGCAATCTTCGTTGCTGGAACTGGAAGAGGGTTTTCGCGACATGGAGGTGGAGTTTTGGCAGAACACGCAGCTGGAGGGGACGGCTTCTGTGGTTCTGGCCTAGAAGACGGGGTTGCTGCAGAAGCGTTTGATTGAGTTTAAGAGGTGTACCCATAAGCAGAGGTAGAGTGTGAGGGTGGCGGCGTAGGTCATCTTTCGCCTCGATGTGTGCTTGGACCAGGTGCGTCTTGTAGGCTTAGTAGATAGAAGAGAGGTATGCGTGCTTGGACCAGGTGCGTCTAGAAGATAAAAACGAGGACGAATGGATGTAGAAGTCGTGGCAGAAATGGCTGAGGGAGGGGGATAACAATATGCGCTTTTTCCATTCCATGGTCAGTAGCAGAAGGCATCAGAATTTCATTAGGAGCATTGAGGTGGGAGGGGTGCAGACGACGAGTGACGCAGAGATTGGTCAACAGCTCAGGTCGCACTTCATCGCTTTTTTTCCAGGAGAGAAGGAAGGGTGGGCTAGGGGTGGCGTGGGCGGGGAGTGGAGTATATCTCCACTCAGGAGGGTGAGGGCCTGGTGGTGCCTATCACGAAGGAGGAGGTCAAGAGGGTCATTTGGCAGCTGAATGCGGATAGGGCCTCGGGTCCTGATGATTTCTCGATGTGTTTCTTCAAGGAGTTATAGGAGTGTAGGAAGGAGGAGGTGGTTGTGATCCTGCGGGAGTTCGAGGAGGGCAACCAGGGTTTTGAGCACATGAACAAGGAGCTCATGTTTCTGCTGCCCAAGCAGGAGGGGGCTTTTCATGTGGAGGATGTTAGGCCAGTCGTGTTGTCCAATGCGAGCTACCTGCTTGTTGCCAAGGTCATGGTGAACTGCTTAAGGAGTGTCCTAGGTGGAATCATCTCGCTTGAGTAGATGGCTTTTGTGCCACGTATGCATATGGCGGACTCTTGGGTGTTGGCCTCGTAGTTGGTGCTAGATTGGAAGAGGGAGAAGTAGAAGGGGGTCGTTTGGAAGGTGGATTCTCTAAGGCTTATGATTGTGTTGATTAGCGCTTCCCTTGGTGGTCACTGCAGAAGAGAGGTTTCCCTGACAGATGGATTGGTTCATTGGTTGGGTGAAGAGGTGTGTCACAACAGCGTCGTATACGGTGCTTATGAATGGCGGACCAGAGGGAGGTTTTTTCCAGCCCCAATCGGGGGTGCAATAGGGGTGCCTGCTAATGACACTTCTTTTTGTGATTATGGTGGACACGCTGACAGTAATGATGAGGCTAGCAATAGCTGACAGGTTTTGTGCTGGGTACATGAGAGGCGGTACCTCCATCCCCATTCTGCAGTACGTTGACGACACGGTTTTGTTCATTGATGGGGATCCGGTGCATGCGAAGCATGCCTCATGCATTATGGATACCTTTGGAGAGGTCTCGGGCATGAAGTTGAACAGAGACAAGTCCAAGATCATCCCGTTTGGTGTGATGTAGGAGGAGGCTCAGGATCTTTGTTGTGTCTTGCAATGTCCGGAGGGATCCTTCCGACCATGTACTTGGGGCTCCCATTAGCGGCTGGGTGATTGTAATGGCGGATTGGAAGGTGGTTATTGACATAGTAGAAAGTAAGGTGGCAGGTTGGAAGGCACAAACACTCTTTAACGGGGGAAAGCTAGTCCTCCTCAAGTACACTCTCTCCGTTGTCCCGATTTTCTTCTTCTCCACGTGGTTGATGCCTGTGGGGATGTGACAGAGGCTGGAGGGGGTGATGAAGCATTTCTTTTGGTCAGACAAGAGGTATGAGGCTAGGGGAATGCACCTGGTGGACTGGACACAGTGACGATGATGAAGATAGAGGGAAGCATAGGTGTCCGCAGTTTGGAGCTCATGAATAAGGGGCACTGCTGACGAAGTGGGCCCTTAGAATCTGGGGGAAGTCCGATGACCTAATTTGCAAGATACTATGGAGCATTTATGGGGTCAATAGTTCGTGGAGAGAAGAGGCACTGCTGACGAAGTCGGCCCTTAGAATCTGGGAGAAGTCCCATGACCTGGTTTGCAAGGTACTATGGAACATTTATGGGGTCAATAGTTCGTGGAGAGGAGAGGTGTGCAGGTGGTCGTCATCGTTGTGGATGGGGATGTCTAGTGTCTTGCTGGAGCTGGGTACTCTTGTGAGATCGGTGTTGGGCGATGGGCACGTTTTGGCTTCTAGAAGGATGATTGGTTGGGTTGGGTCCTCTCAGTGAGAAGTACCCCCGTCTCTTTGTCATTGCAGGGGACATGAATGCTTTGGTACATCAGTTTTGGTAGGTGGGATCTTGGTGCCTAGCCTTTGCCTTTGCTTTGTCGGACCAGAGGTGCATTGAGATGTAGCCCTCTTGGGGGATCTGCCGGATGTTGATGGCCCCGACGAAGGCAGGGACCATCTTGCTTGGAAGGAGGGAATGTTTTCGGTAAAGAAGGCATATCGGTCTTTTGACAGGATGTGTGGGGTTGTGCAGGAGGAGGCCACTTGGGGCTACAGAATTATTTAGGCTAACAGGGTTCCTATGCGAATTAATGTCTTCCTATGGTTGGCGAGACATGGGCGGCTACTTACGAAGATGCACAGGACAAGGTTGTCGGGTACCTGGGAGATCCTTTGTGATTAGATGTGACCTTGAGCAAGAGGATTTCGATCATCTATTTTTTAGTTGGTGTACCTCAGTCATGGTATGGGAGTGGGTGGTTGTGCCATGGTTTCACTCATGGGGCAACGTGTCGTATAGGAGTTCAATTAGAGCAACTTGTGGAAGCTCTCGAGAGGATGTGGTCGGTCCTTTTGCCCTACTTTGGGCCATTTGGTGTGCTAGAAATGAGAAAATCTTCCGAGGTCGTCCGTTTCTTTGTGAAAGGGTGTTGGGCACTACAAGGCACTAGTGTCTTTGTGGCTTGGCGTGTAATTTTGCATTTCTGGTAATTCCAGGTTGTAACATATGTGCTCGGTCTTTTTTAGTTAAATAAATTTGTGGTGGGTTCCAATCTTGGGACTACACCCTCATTATCCTTTAAAAAATCTCTGTGTGAATTGTTTTCTAGCTTACATGAATGTTATCTCTGGAAACTGGATATCACCATTGATGTTCTATGTAAGACTATTATAAAGGCTATGTGGTACTCTCTTACCCTTATGTACTCACATGCACATAACTAGATGAAGATTATGCAATTGCACTATGACAGCCATCATACCATGCAAAAGAGTTGATCTCTCCATGTCTATTATACCTCCTTGTATGCAATGTTCGAGAAGCTTCCCTCTTATTACTGATTGCATGACTACGTGGACCAGAAGGCATACATGGCATGCTAGTGATGGGAAATCCCATACCACCTAGCCTTGAATAATATAGAACAAGATTGTGGTTCCTTTGACGACTAACATGGATGTCTTGCTGCCCTTGCATCACTTGAAGTCATAATTGTTCAATTATAGATTGAGGTTATTGTGTAATCCATAACTATGGAAGTGGATGAGAATCGATCACAATGCTCCTACTACAACTAATTAGGTTATACAAATGAGACATGTTGGCAGAAACACAATTGTTATACATTTTTCAAATGTGTGACTGAGGGTCCAAATCAACCCATATCTTTTGCTACCATGGATCTGAAGTAGGACAACGTTTTCTCCTAGTTGAAACATTTGATTTCAATCACCCCTTTCTTATATTGGAACAAGCATAATTATCGTTGTGGTATGTTAAGTATGCCCTTTGCATGCACCACTAGTTCTCTTTATCTTTCTGTAGATTAGCTCATGGATTCAAGCACTTTCATGTACCAATATGGATACAATTGTCAGTTCATGACCATCAATCATGTAGCCCCAAGGAGATTTATTCTCCCAGCAGATCGGAGCAACTCATATATCACTAGACATAAGGAATATAATGTTTTACATGCTTCAGATTTACCACTTAACTTTTTAATCGTCCACATTTCCAAGAAACTCAACTATCGAGGTATTTTTAATGTAATCCCTCTTGTGTTTTAAGATATACTAACTGACAGGGTGATTAGTAGCAGCCCTAAGTGAAGTGATCTCTACAGACTTGAGAAATCCATGTATAGACTCTAGAGGAAGCATTTTTATGTAATCGGAGACATCATCAGCCTAACTATGGGGTCCCTGATTTGGTCTCATGCCATTTTGGAAATACTGCACAGTCATTCCCCAACTTCAACTACCGTCTTCTTTTCAATGTGAGTTGTGTTAGCTTGAAAAGCATCATTGTACCTCCTTTCCACATCAGCAAGGACATAGTCGTAGTGCTTCTTTTGAGCTATTACACTTAGACATCTATTTCCCAATCATGTCATTAATCTGGAAGGACATTGTTTTTATGCGATTCCATGGATGAACCACATATCTATTTTTCTTTTCTCCGGGAGAATATGAAGCATCCTTGATTAATTAACTAACATCAAGAAGGTCCATGATCATCTAGCGTAATTGGTCTCGTCTCGCTTGACGATTTGACCATAGAATGGATCCTCGTCAACAAGGACACTGTTTTATGTGAGTTCCACAGATGAAGCATATCCATATATCTTCTAACTTCAGGTCTGTCTCCTGAAGAATATGAAGCATCCTTTATCAGCTATTTGACTTCAAGAAGTTCCATGACCCTCTGGCGTAATTGATCTTGTCTAGATTGATGATTTCGCCAAAGAATGTATCATCATTCTAACTCTATCGGTCATCAGTGATGTCATCTCAAACCTTCACGTATCACTCCTGAAGACAGAGATGCAAAGATATACGAATAAATAAATTATATACTGTCTAGAACATGGCATATTCATGTGGTATAGCTGTCTGGGTTGTATGGGCGGCTCGGAACCCCTCGACGCAACAACAACAACTAATGGTTGAGATCAGGGAAGGGGAAGCAGCAACCCTTATGATCACTGGACGTGGCAGTGGTTGGCGGAGCTGGTAGCACTTGTTGGCCATGGTGGCAAGTCGATGCTAGGCGCCAATAGGGAGGGAAGGGAAGCGGAGGATCAGTAGTAAGGAGAGGATTCGATGGTACCGAACACTGGTCTAGAATTATTTCTATAGTATTATGCAGAATTTTATGGTCCAATATTAAAATATGAGCCAATGCCTCTTTATATAGAGAGGCCAAGGTTAATGTGAAGACAAAAGAAAAGAAATTACATAAGTGCCTCCAAAGAGGTGGATCATAAGACCTGATAATTATTTTAGATATCCCACCAAATCAAAATGAATTAGGTTTTGTATTTTTCTTTTTGTGCTATGAAGGATGTCTGCCAAGCCCTTTTGCGCCACTTTCAACAAGTCAACATCAAATTAATCCAATACAAAATTAGTGCACCATTAATGTCTTCTAAAGTATGATAGGTCCAACATGTCACGTGCTTGTATGGGCATACACCTAGTAAAGAACACAAGGATGTCATCAAGCAAATATTTACTATATATCTCAATTATATTTTTTTTCTCGTCATCTTTCGGTCATCTCCTCCAAAATCACTATTAAATGGTCGCAATGACCCAAAGAGTTGAGTTTTAAAAAAAACCATTTAGATGCGAAGAGACAACCAATGATTCACGGATCTGAATTTAGCATTTATCCTGCTTTTGAAGTCACAAGCTACAACTTATTGTCTCCAAGTACCTTTTCAGTAGCTTTCTTGTTCCCGGCCATGCTCTTACAAGATATCAATAGCACAATATATATGATCGTTTTCTATATTTTCCATTGCTCACGTAAAATACACAGAAGTTTACTCGCACTCCTGTAAGAGTACATCATGAGGGCAAATAATTACTCCACTGATAAGAATTGTCAGTAGTCTTACTAAAGCACTCCCTTAGCACATTTCTAACACCCCATTTCAGTATGAAAATGGCCAAAAACATATAAAGGGAATTATAACACCCTTGTTCTTTTATTCTCCAGCAAACCCGGAGTCAATTTGCAGTGTCTCCTGCCAAGCTCGGATAGAATTTCTGTAAGCATCCATGCATGCATGTTTAAATCTTCCATTTACATACTGCCATCACGCTGTGAAGTGAAGAGACTAGGAAAGAATCATTAACAGAGAACACCGTGGAAAGATTTTAATGATCAGAATCCCCTCCCCCTATCCCTCGTACATAAGGAAAGAAATAAAGAAGAGGAATGAAACAAAGTAAAGCTTTCAGGAGGATAAGAAAAGCACCAGGTGGCTTGTTCTTACAAATGAAGAATAAATTTGCACTAAGGCGATTTGATATAAAATATTTTCCATTGTCAAATATTTAAAAAGAAAATATAAATTACTGGTGCAGTAAATCCTACTCTTAAGTTCACCAATCATGTAAAAAAGCTACCTTCACATACTGGTATAACAAAAGAGTCATGTCCAGAATAAGTAACAAAAAATCCAACAAAAGCATAGACAGACGTTCCAGAGAGCATAACAGCAACGAATTTTATGAAGAGAAGAGATCCAAAAAAGAAAAAAAAACCTTGGCTTGACGAAGGTATTAAATGCCCCATATGCCCCACTGCTGACACCACTGCTGGCAAATCTCTTAACCATTTCATCATAATGGGCCGCGGGGGGGCGCCTCATAGTGACTATGTACACAGCCGTGGCATTTTCCTGGCTGGCGGCACCTACCCACAAGCACACAAGCCACAGGAGCACCAAATGCACCCAATAAAGCTGCCTCATTTCTGGGGCAAAACTCGAGCAAAGCCGGCACCTCCCTCACACTATGACCAAAGATGGGAGGAAAAGAGAGTTACCCATAAAAGGTAGGACCTCCAGCTTTGCTCTTAAGAAGCAGAGACGGAGATTGGAGGTGTTGTTTTGGGTGTTCTCGTGAGGATGCTGGCAAGTTGGGTTTCTTTGGTACGTGTAGGAGTGCCTTGTAGTGGCGGTGTGAGTGGGGAGGATGCAGGCGGAACTCGGCAATGGAAAAGGAAAGGACGGAGAAGAGTTCATAGAGGTGAGCGAGAGAAAAATAGGAGTGATGAGAGAGAGAGAGAGAGAGAGAGAGAGTGAGGTGGAAAAGGAGGAGAAGGCGAAAGCCTTTTTCGCTCTTTTTTTAGTCTCGGGGAAGTGATCTGTGCAGTGCAGTGTTGGCAAGAACGTTTGTCCAAAAGAATAAGAGATTTATGAAATGCCGAAGGTTGGTGTGTGTCACACTCGCTAGCACGCACTTAATGGGTACCCATTTTGTGTAGCTAGGGTTTAGATATCTTTTCTTTTTGTGTAACTAGGGTTTAGATATCTTTTCTTGGGAATCCTTGGAGACAGATTTTATTTCTGCTAAATAAGAAGCATCTAATTAACTTGCTGATTAAAAAATATGTACACAACTAGATCCTTGATGAAAACAAATATGGACACATATCATTTAATTATATGATCGAATGACTCTAAATGCATAGCCTCATTTGCTGCAATGTATGTGTATATGTCATTCAATTGCAATCTAACATCGAAAATCTTGTGGTATGATTGGCATTGACAACAGAGGATTACCAACTTTTGAGATAAGAGTTGAAGTAATCTTGAGGTTGGAAGGAGGATTAGAGAGGGTTAGTCTAAAGCTCAACAATTTTTGTAATGTATGTGACAGAGCAACCACGATATATATTTTCAGATGGGATTGTATCTTTTTAAGGTCAGTCGATCCTCTCTGTTTCTCGGATATTGATGCTTTCAATATCAAATGACTAACAGTCGAAAACCATATGTAGAAGAGATATTGTCATAAAAAAGCATTCGGTTCAATTTCCATTTATAAGTATATTTTTATGTATTCTCAAAGCTTCCACATTTATATGTATGTCACAAGCTATAAAAAGAAAATTCTAATAAAGGTTCAACAACCTTAAGTAGGTGGCTAAGTGATTGGCTACTATTGTGGTTGTCCATGGAAATTCACGCCATTATATGTTAGTGTCTTAGAGTGTAATTAGGGTAAAAAAATGAGCAAATAAATCAAGTAGCAAAGAAAAGTAAGTAAAATAGGTATAGAATTCTGAAAATGATTTCCATTTTTCCATTTAGATCATAATCATGGTATAACTCGTGATAGACAGTCTCTTCATGCCTTTATATGACATTGCATCAACTTCGAATCAATCAAATGAGTTGTCATTATTTGTATTCAATGCATATTTTACAGGAAATTGTATCACTCTTGCTCATGTGTTGCCTAACAAAACGCATGGTCCTCTTGTAGGTTCTACTCCATTTAATCATTTATCGTACACGAATTGAATCATCTATCCTTAATTCTTGATGAGTTAGCGAAATAAATTCACAATTCAGTTGTTCGAGTAAAAAATATATCTTTATTGCAACTATCAAATTTTCGTGTAACCAAAGCATTTTTATCTTTGAAGTTATGATATCGCCATCATTTCATTATATGTGTGTTTGTAATCTTGGAATTATAAAGAGATTTGTATACCACAACCCGTACTAACTTTTTAAATTACAAGACATACCCTGCAAGTTTCATAATTATCTCGCAAGTCGCAACCCATACTTGCCTACTAACTCTTACACAATGATCTATATAGTTAACTCCAATCAATTTAGTGTTAAGTACATGGAATCTAACAAAAATATCATATATTTACTTTTTACATTGAATCAAAATTAAAATATATGATATTTCTTCTCCTTCCTCCTCATCATGTCACCTTTATCAGTGCTTCCTTCCCCTCCCCCTACCCATGCTGCTAAAGGCGAGTGATTATGCCTCTCGCATCACGGAAGAGTGTAGTTCATATCACATACGATCTAAATCGACTAGTCATAATAGTCACGGGGTGGTGGAAATTAAATTTTTTGATGAAACCATATGATATCATTTCATTAAGATCACGTACAATTAATAGAGCTAGCTCTTGAAGCGTGAATGCAATCTACGAGTCTGTAAGAGAAGAAACCTCATGTCTCAATTATGATCCGAAGTATAGCGCTTGTGGGCACGTGGATGAGACGTGCGCTTCCCACAATCCAAGTTGATGATCTGAGTGGCAACCTTCTTGATATCGTCTCACAAAATTTGTTGTCTCCTTCACAAACATGAGATGTTGAAGGAGACGAAGAACCACGAGTGATCAATCCAACAGTACAATGGCAGTGCAATGACGATCGTCGCCTCTCAATCCTAGGGCAGTGGATGGCCACACAGGGAGAGAAAGAGATAGATTGGGCATGTGTAGAGAGACGGAGAGAGAGTTGTTGTTTCAAGTTAATTGCATAAAAATAGCTAGGATTAGCCTTTTTTATACATATTTGGATGGCAATGGTGCAACCTAATAAAATAAATGGCCAAAACTTTGTTGTAATAATTTCTGAGATTATAGTTAATTTTAAAAGAAAAATAAGTCAAAGATATTATTCAACAATTAGTTCAATTAAAGTCAATTACATGTAGAAGAATTAGGAAGGAGAAGAGCCCTCTTCCTAATAGGAGGCAGACGTCCACCATGGAGTCTTCTCCATGGTCATCCACTCCTATTAGGAGTGGAGGGACTCCTTCTCCTTTCCTAATTGATGAGGCATCAATCTCCATCAAATATTCCACACGTTGTGACATTTTTATTGCTTGAATTTTCACCACAATAATTCCAAATTATTTTGTGATAATTTCAATCATGTCATTGATAATTATGAATCATATTCAATCATTCAATATTAAATATAAACCACGTTTACATTTAATTGTATAATGTGAATCCAATTCACATTAACTTGTAAATTATGAATCTTATTCATAAATAAATCTCTCAATGATATTATCGATCGCATCCATAATATCCATGATTATTGTGGATAGTATTAATCACATAATCTTATTTGTGATAATTAAATCATATCTAGTTATCTTAAATGCGTCTCTTCAAATGTATATATAATGTGAGACATATCGACATCATTAACGATAATTAAATCTAATTTAATCATCAATTATCCAGTACTTGGATATTGTCAATAATGGAACTATTCTTGAACTCTTTCAAGAATAGTGTGCCTTCTTCACAGATACTTGGAGGTAAGGATAGGACGATTGTATATTCCATGTTTATAGCGACTAGGATGATGAGATTTAATCCCATATTCAGATCTAGAAAACTTCTCAGAGATGCTTGATCAAGTAAGGCAAAATATCTATTTTATCATTGCATCTGAATCATAATCAGCTCGATGTCCAACATTTGGATTAATATTAGATATCTAGTCTACTGAGTGGAATCACTAAAATCCAAACCTATTTCATCACTCCCTCTGAATGGAAGCATCATGGTTATACAATCGATTAAGATCATATCACTCCTCGAGTATTCCTGATACTCATACATCTTGTATATTGGAAGACCTATAATAAAACCGAAGTTCTGATCATATTTGAATTGTCTTCTTTAGAGATTTGTCATTAAGTTTTTCATTCGATCATTGGAAGTTGGTATTGATCGTATACTTTCTAAAAGCATACTTCATACCTACAAATCATGTTATGCTTCTGAAGTAAGATGACCATTAATGTAATTTGGTTGGTCCTAATATCTCATGAGTGGTCTCATGTCTTCCAGTTCAGTAAATGAACATGTATGATCCTTTTGAGAGATTGTATTACTTATATGCTCTTGTATGCACACCAGCTCATCGGTGTATAGACCTTAATCAGGTCATCAACCTAATGGTCTGCCTAATGTACATACCCGGGCATATAGTAACAGTATGCCTCTGGTCGGAGGATACATGCCTATATCGTGACAGTATACGATACAGATCTTGGTTATCTCGATCTTGCTAAGTCAATTATTTAACTTAACTTATCCAACACCTTCGAATCTCTATTCATGTGTAGAGGACCAGCATCAAGATGTCAGTCGGATATCACCCTTTAAAGTAAGGATTGACATCTCCTTCTCATGCTGAAGATCCTTTCTTGATAATCATTTGATCGTACTTGATAGGTCATCATTCTAATTCGTTAGATATCATCTAAGCACCATCCTCTATGATTCATCCGTTGAATCAACGGCTGTATGATTATCAAGATAGCCATGGTACACAACCCTAATTGTACTAAGGGACCTTATAAGTGCATTAATTCATTAATCTCAGGAAAGGAAAGGAAAATCAATAACTTTTATTGATATATAAAAATTTACAATAATATTTATTGTAAATGTTCCATCATAGGCTCACATGTATAACCGTTGCCAATTGCCGCTACAACCACCTACCCTATCCTTTGCCACCACCTCCCTCCCCTTCCCTCCCCACTCTACAAACCACCACCTACTCCACTTGTAGTTGCGAGAACCACCACTCCTTAATAGCTACAACTGCATCTCCATATCTCCAACCCACGCCTTACAAGTCTCCTTACCATTGATTGTGAGGATCCTTCACTGTGAAAACAACATCCCTCACTTCATCAATATACAAATGATGCCATTAATGACATATGATCCTTGGAATTTATCATATAATTATCGTCCTTATGAACTTATGTCAACAATTCCAAACAACTTTTGATTTTATATCTACCTGTTATCAATGCTATGTTTGTCATCGTCAAACGAATGGAACAACTGTGGACATGTGTCACATAATCGACGATTTCATTGATTGTCGTCTACAATATTTTGTTAGTAGTTTGTCTATTATAACAATGATAACGAAACCTATGATCCTATATATATATATATATATATATATATATATATATATATATATTTCTTACCATCCGATATTTTTTTAATCGCGATAATTGGCAACGACAGCTTGGTAGACCATCGTTGATGTACATTAATTGCCAACAAAGTATGATAGTCGTGACCGTTTTCAAAAATCGCTTGCACAAATTTTACACCGGTAAGTTGCTAACTGGCATCCATATACAAAATATTTAAATACGTTAACTATTTTGATGTATACATGTGTCGATGATTTTAACTGCTAACACTACAACATCGAGGGCTAACCAACTAGTATCGCTCACATGAAAACCATCGAGAATTATTAAGGAATCACACTAGTTGGCTAACTATCAACAAAATATTGTCGGCATGTAGTTTCGAAACTATCGAAGATGCTAGTATTTATATCAACGTCTTGTAAGCCACCACCAATTCTTAAGAATGTAGAGGGTTCTAAGAAAAATAAGGGTGGGTGTATCCAAGTTGGCTCCTTCAAAATGGCAGCTCCATTAAACCCATACACATACATGTATGTGTGTGTCTATATATATATATATATATATATATATATATATATATATATATATATGCATACATGGGTGCATTTCAAATATGATTGGAGGGACCCATCAGCGAGAGCCATAGAATCTCAGTCCATATGCGTTCTCAAAAAGGGCATTTCGATCGTTTTATTTCCATTTAAATTTGAATTCCATTTAATATCGCCAACTACTATTTTAGACTTGTTTTAACTTGGATTTTTTTGTTTATTTGTTTGTCGATTTTTTGGAAACGTTCTCGTCAATTGCAATTTGCTGCATATTTTTTTAATATACAAATTAGATTTTGTAGATTTTAGATTCAATTTTCTAAAATTAAAACACTACATTTTACATTCCCATTCATTAGTTTTTTGCGTATTATTATTTTCATTTATAAGATTTGTATTGTCTTTTGCAACATGTCATAAATATTTGCATTTTTCTTTGGGGTGTGTAGCATTGTATGGATCTTTGTAACTACTTTGAGTTCCTTTGTACTTTTTCCGTGTTACTTTATCAAACTACGTGGTCGCTTTGGAGAAGTTGAATGAAGATCTGCAACAAAAAAACAGAATGTTAGAAATTGATAAAATGTAAAAAAAATGAGATTGTAAATAGTAATCGAGATTTGTAAAATGATCTGAAAATTTGTAAAAGACAATTCAAGATTTATAAATCATAGTTTGAGATTCGTAAATAATCATGCCCCTTCTCTTCCTTAGTCACACGCCACTATGATGCGCTCTGCCTTCGTCATGCGTTGTGCATCCCTCCTCTGCCTTCATCTACCAACTTCCCATGAATCAATGTAAAGGAGTGCTAATGAAATAATTTAAGATGTTACCATTATAATTACAAATGTTACTTTAAATGATATCAAATGTTACTGAATGAATGTAAATAAGTGTTACTGAAATCAAGATAAAAAGTGCTATTAATGTTTTGTTGCTCCAGTAATGTCGAGGAAAGTTATTGAATTAATTTAAGATGTTATCTATACATTTGCAAATGTTACTTGAAATAGTATTAAATGTTACTTAAGTAATGTAAAGGAGTGTTATTGAATTCAATTTAAAAAGAGATACTAATATTTTCAACTCAAAATACTATTGATATCAAAAGTGTTACTGAGCTCAATATAAAAAGTTACTAATCATATTTGCTATATTACAACGTTGAGTTGGACTAAAAAATCGTGAACAGATTCTGTTGCGACGTATTATGATTTCGAAAAGGAAACAAAAATCGTGAGAAGAAGGTATAGAGAGTTTGTTATGTCTATAGAATTAGCTCTAAAAAAGAAAATGGATAAGAAAAGATATGCTCGGTGGATTAAAATTTGATGGCTAGAAATGAGGCTCATCACCACTGTAGTGGGCACATAGCATGTTGAATAAATCTCTATATATTTGTGCTTTTTAGTTTCTCTTATTGTTAATATATAATTGCTTAACAAAAGTTATCCTATCTATTCACATGAGGCTTTAATATGAATAAACATATATTTTTTCTAATCCTTAAAATGACGATGAAATTTAGAATGCCTCATATTGTAACCTTTTAGGATTTTTGCGATAAATAACATAAGTCAATTTTTAGCCTCTAATAGTCTCAATCCATACACCATAACCCCTGCACTAAAGTCCCCACACTTGAGGCATGATGAAATGATGTCCATCTTCCAAATTCGTTAAAGTTGTTGACTTATTGTCCTTACACCTTGAAATGACATGGTAATTTAGGATAGTAGCAATATTGCAACATGTAAGGGTTTAAGAAACAACGATTGGGAAGTTAATAGATTTTGATTTTCAAAGACATCTGAACATTTTTTCCCATTTTATGTAAAATAATAAAAATATGATGTAATGCCACATTCAAATTTTTAATTTATGTAATTTTATATCACATTAACTTATAGTTAGATTTATCGATCCTACTTAATGTAGGATTATTAAAAGAAATCACACACAAAATAACTCTTGCTAAGTGTTTTTTCGCTTATAAACACGTTTAAGGGACGTGAATTCCCTATCTAGTGTTCTTGTATACTTTTATTTGTTCAAAAATGTTATATTTTTATGATTTTTTTTATTTTATACATTGTAATTAACATGATAAGCGTACAATGAAATTTTGATAATCAACAAATCATTCAAATTACGCAAATACTTGGTTAATATATGTTATCATTATATACTTGATTCTCAATATATCCTGTATATATACTACATGTATCAAGTTAGGCAAGTGATGATTCGTTTCTCTTATACTTAACTCTATCTTTATAATCAAGATAGTTCATAACTCATCATTGAGAGAGGTTATTGCATATAAATTTAGATTTCAATATCTAAGTAATGGAAGATCACATATGAACACACACAGTAAAATATACATGAATTGTCATTAATTCTAAGAATAATCACCTACTGACGATGACAATGGCAAAGATGGGCGAAGGAGAGCTTGTTTGATCTTAGAAGATTGCGGAGAGAGAAGGGCGAGAGAATGCTTTCTGGTGGTGGTGGCCTCAGAGACGGAGGGACTGGGGTTGGTGTGGGTTGCCATCAATGATGGAATGAGGAGCCAAGGTGGTCGTGGTCGTAGAGAGGGAGAAGAGGGTTGTGAAGGTGACAGAGAGAAAGGAAGGAGGAGGAGGTACCATTGGTTTGGCAGGGAGGAATGGAAGGGAGGGACGGAACCGATGGCAACAACAACACAACGGAAGGGAGTGGAGCGGTGGTGGAGGTCCCTGAAAGATAGAGGTGGCATAGGAGGAGCAATGACGAGTGGGAAGTAAAGGAGGGGTGGCAGTTGAGAAGGAAGGTATGGGTTTGGGTTAGGGCTCGAGTAGAGAAATGGTAAGGAGGGAAGGGGTGCGATGTGATTAATTTTTTTCCCCAAATTTTGCAACTACAACTTGCGAAGCTTTGCGACTACATGAGAGACCACGTGCGGTAATAAAAGTAGGTGTAACACCGAAGACGACATATTCCAATTTTGTGTTACAATAAATTTAAAAATTACATAACCACCACTTGTAGTGACAAGTTTGTAGTTGTAGATACAATTTTTTTCATGATGAAAAAAAGTTAAAAAATATTCTTATGTGTATCCATATGTGAAAAAAAATCCATATTTTAGTTGAAGATGGATACAACATATGAATACAAATATATTCCTATTTGTGTCCCAACAATCCTATGTACAGTTTAGATTATGTATACGTATCTATGTTCATATTCCCACTAAAATACACAACTATGTATATCCATGTCATCAAAGAAAATGAAAATGATAATCATTTATGTATCCTATATAAATAAATGAAAATGTGAATCCTTATTTTGTAACGTCATGAGCTTAGATCCTTGGTCCGTTATCGAGAAAAACTGACCGTGATAACTTGTTGGGTATGGGCATAGATGGACTCATTGATAATCGCCCAAAATGCTTAAGCTCAAGTTGTCAAGTAGTGATCCCCACCACTTATAATCCACTCTCACACTTTGTGAGTTTTAGATGTGTGACTATGTTTGGGGGTATGGGTGTTACAATCTCCCCCACTTATATTCGCAACATCCTCGTTGCGACATGGCCCATCACTTATTCCCAGTGACAGTGGCGGTTGCACGCTCTCGGCTTAGATCCCTTCGGATAGCCCTTTCCACTATTAGAGGGAACCCGCTTTCACTGACGGAGAGAGGGGGCGGGTGGGGGCTTAGCCCCCCCTGCTCTCAACTATGTCCTTATATATATATATATGTTTAATATATAGTATTATATATGATCTAAATACACCATTTACTAATTAAAATTTATATGTTATGTTATAATAGCCCCTCCCATATATCAACAAAAAATCAATATATATATATATGATCTAACTACAATAATTAACTGTTAATATTACATGATGTGCATAATAAGATATTGTATATATGTATATGTGATGAACTGAGATTTTCAGAGGGTCTAGATATCTCACAAGGCGAGAGATCCAGTCGCTGATTTGACCACTCCAAAATTCCCAAACCAATCAACAGTTAACCCACAATGAAATATATGCAATGAATATAAAAAATGTGGAGTTAAAATTTATTATAACTCTACATGCAAATGTGTATAGGTGGAAGCACAAGTAGAGGTCGAACACTGGAAGGCGAATGGTTGTGTGATGAAATTGGTTGCGCAATTATTCAATTCTTGGTTCATGTCCAATTCTTTATTGTTTTTGCGGGTTTTTAATTTTATATATTTTTATTTTATTTTGGTTTTTATAAATTTTTTTATATTTTATATTTTATATTTTCTTTTTATATTTTTAATTATATAATATATCTATATATATATATGAGAGAAGAGAGAGAAGTAATATAAGGATATATATTTATATAAATACTTAATATATATATATATATTAGATATAATATTTTTTTGCTTTTTATATTTTTCTAATTTTTTGGTAATTTTCTGGAATTTTGCTAATTTTTATGTATTTTTAATTCCAAAAATGTCCCTAATAAGGGACTAATTAAATAGGTCGAGAATACTTTGGGTTTTAAAAATATGAAATAAGTCCCAAAATTACCCAAATTAATTTTAATACGTAAATAATAATATATAAATAATTATAAAATAAAAACATATTTTTGGTATTTTTGAAGGGTTTTTATTTTTTTAGGATTTTGGAGCTTCTTGAAATTTTTATATTTTCTTTTTCTATTTTTAGGGGTTTTCATTTTCTGGATTCAATATATATAAATATACCATATATAATTTTTTTTGGAATTTCTAAAAATATTTTATATTTTTTTTTGTATTTTGTAAATTAAACAGTACAAAAATGGCTCCTTTTTCATTTTTAATAATTAGGATAAATGCACAACATGTAAAATAAAATATGGGCGTGAAAGAACATTACATGAAGCATCCATCCTAATTTTTCTGAATTTTTAGGAGCACCATATGTATTTTTAATAAATAGGTAAAAGACACAAAAATTAAACAGCATGGCAGGGGCATTTTTGCAAATAAAGTAATTCTCAGGGGCATCAATGCAAAAATACCAACAGAAATAAACATTTATTTCAATTTTTAGAACTATTTTTCAATAAACAAAATGCACCAGGGCATATATGCAAAAGTCACGCGCCTCACGTGGGACTGCACGTGAGGCGCGGAGGGACCTAACCACAATTACAGAAACTACAGGGGTCTTTTTACCAAATTCACAATTTTGTTTACACTCGATGTTTATTTTACAGAATTAATTATGAAATACAAAAATGCTAGGGGCTCGAGTAAAAGTTACCCCCAAAGAGGCGCGGGTGGACGTTCAGATCTTGGTCACTTAAGCACGTGGCGTCCTCCTAAGGCGCGATGACGCTTCGCTGCTGATGGCATGGATTAGATCAGCCGGGCTGATCCGACGGTCGAGGAGGGGCGTCATCCAACGGTCGGAGCTGCATCTGGAGGTGTCTAGCAGATCAGACGTCCAAGAGGGGTTCAGGAAGAATAGATCAAGAACTCGCTTGGAACGGGTTTCGATCCGTCCTCCTGAGCACCTCCGGCCATCTGGGAAGTTCAGGCTAGGGGCGAAAGTCAGCTGGGGGTCCTCCACTTCAGATGGCATCGTTCGAAGGTCCTCAGGATCTCAGACGATGGCTGGACAGCTCGGAAAGGTTTGCAGCTCCAGGTTCCTTGGTTCCTCAGAGAAAATCGACCCTACTCATGTCCTTGGGCGCCCATCACCTGCAAGATGGCACGCACAAGCAAAACAAGGGGGCTTTGGGCGTTTATTGGTCGGGTTGGGTGGAAGATGAGCGCGGCGAAGGACTCCGGCGGGGGTGGTAAAGTTGGAGACCCGATCCTCAGATCCAAGGGGATCTGAGGATCGGGTCTCCAACTTTACCACCCCGATCTGAGTGAGATGGAGGTGCCTGGAATGAAGTAGAAGCGATGAGGACGGAGTGCGGGTGGTTGGCGAGGTCGGAGAATGACAGGAGCACCGTGAATAGGTTTGCTGGAGCGGAGCTCCGGCGAACTACGGGTGCCTTAATTAAGCTACCCTACTGTCCTAACCACTAATTTAACAACATAAATAGAATGCAGGAGATGAAATCTAATTAAAATAATCAAAATACGCAGCTCGTACCTCCCAGGAGGAAGGGAGCAGAGGTGGCGCCGGAGCACTGCCGTGGGTGCAACCTCCTCCCCGTTCTACCCGCTCAGACCCTTCAGGGGACCCTCCCTGTCACGAAGAGTCACTCTTGGCCGAAGGCGGGGGTGGAAAGCGAAGGAAAATTGACCAAAATGGAAGAGGAGGATGAGGTTCCTTATTTAAGAACAAATCGGCACCCTTATTTTACCGGCGAATATTGATGAATCCAAGGTATATATAGTGGATCAAAGAGGACGACGTGGATCATGATGGTTCAAGGAGAAATTCCCGTGAAGGAAGCATCTTCGATTGATGGATGGTGTGTCCGGGAAAAATGGGAGAAGACGGGCGAAAAGATAGGCCACGTCACATCGGACGGCTGGGGGAGCAGTTGACCGAGCGGTCAACGGACGCTGGAAGCTGATTGGTCCAAGTTAGCATGAAATTGACTTAATTATTAAACATAATAAATGATTTAATTAAATTAAATTTATAAAATAAAACATGTTTATTATTTAATGTAGTATTTATTTATGATTTTATTTAATTTTTTAATGTGTTTTATTATGAATTTATTTTAATGGTGCATTTATAAGTATATTTATATGTATTTATTTTTATTTTGTATATTTTTATGTTATTATTTCATTTTCTTATTTTATATATCTATAAATTATTTTTGTGAGTATAAATATATTTTTATTTAATTTTTATGAATTTATTTACATATTTAAATAAATAAGTATATATGCTTTGTAGGTATACTTATAGGTATTTTACCTATATTATATATACATTTTATTTATTTAATGAATTTTATTTGTTTTTATTTTGGATTTATATTTTTAATAAATTATACATAATATTTACAATATTATAGAAATATATATGAATAAAGGATAAAAAATCCCTTTTTATTTATATTCATATAGATAACATAGGTATTTTGTCTATGTATTTCATAGACTTATATAATTTTACAAATTCTTTTTGGTTTTCTTTTAAATTTTAATATGTACATGTATTGTATATATCATTTATAAGATTCTAAAAATATAATTTTGTAAAAATAATGAACAATGAATAAATTGAATATTTTAATCGACATTATGTACAATAGGGGCCCAAAACCTAACTTTCACATATGACCTCCAAAAATTTTGAAACCAATTTTATTAAATAGTTCTTGGAAAGCTATATACAATTAAAGTTGATTTTGGTTGGTTTTGAGTTTTTATTTGCAAGATATGGGTCTGTGAAGTTGAGATTCTGGATTCTTATTATGTGTATAAAATGTACACTGTATATTATTTTTACACAAACTCAATTTTCTATTTTTATTTACATTATTATCTACAACTTTCATATACAAAATTTCTTTATTTGATGAATATATAATTAAATACAAAATAGGTGTAAAAAATGTATAAATGAATGAATAAATAAATTTGGTATTTATTTTATTATTTGCCCTGATCTCCCCCTACTTTATTCCTTGTCGACCAATTCCATGCTAGCGTTGGTCTCGGGGTTAGGGTCATAAAATATTTGCAATATTTTATTCCTTTTTCTTTTCTTCCCTTTATTCTATCATATTGGCATTAAAAACCTTATTTTATGTATAATAAATATTATAAATAATAGATGCTATTATGTACAAATTGATGCTATTTACGTGCATTTGCTGGGGTTTTTAAGGTCAAAATGATAGAATAAAGGTGATGAAATGGAGATTCATCACCCCCCTATACTTGCCTTTGCTAGTCCCTAGCAAATACTTATGCAATAAGTACAAAAAGAATAAAGAATAAGAAAAAAAAGCAAAGATAAAGAATTTAAGGAATAAATTGAATTGATCATGATTATTAAACTTATCTGTACAAAATCAAAGTTTGGAGCTCAGGTTAGACCTTGGTGTGAAAATGTGTGTGGAACCGGGTTGGGAACCAAATTTAAAACACAACAGCCTTCGAGAGTCACAGAACTCGGTTCAAATCACCTCAATAGCCTGGTCAGAACTAGCCTACATCATACGCAAACCCTTATGACTATGAAGCTGACTTGTACAGTGTAAGTGATAGTGGCTCTCCCGAACTGAAATGACAAAGGAACTGACTTCTCCAGAATGACAACCCAATGATTCCCCAATCCAGCCCTCTACCGTCGAGGAGCGGGGTATTCCCTTCTAAGTTCAAGTGGCATCCAACTTAAGAGGAGAAGGCGGAGAAAAGAAGAGAATGGACGGTAGCCAGTGTAGCTACCTATCTTGGGATGCAAGACCAGTGTAGTCAAGTCATCCAGCTGCAGGCTCACATGGTATAACTTTGATGCTCAAGCTTGCTTATTTTCTATACAACACATATACATACTCCGGCAGGCACTTTTATTTTTATTTATTTACAAGCCTGTCCACTTTTTTTTTCAACATACTATTTACAGCAGCATTTACATAAGGACTTTTTCCTCTTGAGTCGGAAGACTATCCCTCTTTTGAAGCTTTATTGCAACCCACACTCTCTTGTCATTCGACTTCATTGAAAGACCAGGTTGGGGTGCACTTCCCTCCCTAGACGAGGATGAATGTTTCCACCCATGTGCGTCTCAGGTTGGCAAATCCAACCCCTCACCACTCCAACTGAGTTGAGCCAAGTGAAAGGTGCAAGTGTCCAAGTTAGGTCACGATCGACAAGAGTCATGCGTGTGTTTCGAAAAGTTTTAGTTAGTCCACTGAGGTGACTTGAACCCATCCATGCTTTCTCAAAGAATTAAGTCTGAATAGACCTGAAGTACCTTAAACCTAGTTCCCATAAGGTTCCAGTGCAATTAGGTGCAGTAAGGTCCAACCAAGCTCCAATCTTCGACTTTATTGGACTGGTTCAATCATCAAACTCAATCTAAGAATATGAATGCCATGCAAATGCTATTTACAAATATGCAATTTTTTTAAAGGGTTTGAAAACAAAGAGAGGAATTTTTACACAAAGAATTTACAAATAAAAGAAATTTTGGCACTCAAAATATAAAATATGTACAACTATTTACACGGGTGTGCTGCTTTATTTACAAAGAATGACGGATTTATAGGTTTTAACAAAGTGATTTATTTAGGTGTATATACAATTGATAAAGAATTTTATGTATTTTTCATTTATATTTATTTATTTTATTATGATGCTTTTTATTCCTCAAATTTATTTGAAAATTATTTTGAAAACTATAGTACAAGATAATTTTTGCAAATATTAACAAACATTTGAAAGCCATTTTGCAATGATTTTTGCAAACGCTATATATACATTTTCACAATATTTTTACAAAATGTTTTCAAAATCATTTGCAAATAGGTTTTTAAATCCTTTATTTCACACAAATAGAAAAATTTTGCAATCAAAATATTTTTACAAAGGTTGAAAATATTTCACAAAAAGTTTTCCAAACAGTTCACACCATTCTTCAAATTACTTTGCAAAACTATTTTTAACCTGATTTATTAATTAGCATATACAAAAAGAATCCGAGGAATAAGAAGCATTATTACTTAATGAATTATATCATATTTTCAGCCATATTTATTAACAAATATACGAAAGTACGAGGTATGGATAAAGTATATACAGAGTATATACGACCCCCCTATACCTAGCATGAGCTATGTCCTCATAGATCGGAAAAGAAAAGAGAAGACATAACTCGTACTGAGTATAGACGAGTCTAAAGAATATACGAATAAGATATGAAGGAAATAGAAGTTGACCGTCCCCCCTATACTTAGGATCAAGTAATCCTAAGTATAGCAGACTGTACACAAAGTAGGGAGGGTCAAGGGTGGGAATAAACAGATCAAAGAATTAACAAATCAGGGGTGCACCCCCCTATACTTAGGACAAAGTACGTCCTAAGTATAGAAAACTGACACAAAGGGGCGACACCTTTTATTTAGATAAAGAAATATGAAAAGGAAAAGAAGAAAAGAAGAAAAGAAGAAAGAAGAGATATGTACAGATAGATGAAAAGATCATGGAGAATATACGCATCACTCCCCCTATACTTAGGGTGAGATATCCCTAAGTATAGGCAACAACAGGAGTGATGAAACTGAACGACAAAAGAACAACGCGGTGTGTACCCCCCTATAATTAGGACAAGGTATGTCCTAAGTGTAGACACAAAGATATGGCGATAGATCTAGGGAATACATAACATGCGGGAGAAAGAATGAACAAGGTACACATATATACACGCGATGAAGAACTGGTGAAGTACAGGACAGAATCTAACAAGTGAATACCGTACTCTCATCGTCGTCTCCCTGTGAGAACGAGGACGCAGTCAGAAGGTGAAAAGACACCCGGATATGCAGTCAGGTGGGTGTCTGCTACCGGGGACAAGTAGATCAGGAAGTAAAGATATCGGGTGCGGTAGCATGAAGCAAATAATCGGCACACAGGGCCAGCATGAGGGAATAGAGCCGATACAGTAAGACCGGGAGGAAGACGGAACAGTACAGAGTCCTTCGGTCAATCAGAGTCTCAGAAAGATATGGAAAAGTAAGGAACAATAAACATCGTGGCATTCGGTGGTCATGAGGTCGAAAGATCACGGGAGACACACCGAATACCGCAAGTCATGACTCAACCCTGCGAGGGTCGTCAAGGTGAGCAGGCTCAAAGGAGACGGGAATCAGACCATAATCAGAAGACTTGGTCCAGTGATCGGCAGATCGGATGCACAATCAGAAAGGGGACCAAGTACACAACTTCGAAGACTCGGCTTCGTTCTCCAATAGACAGGAGACACCAGAAATGAAACCGAGTCCCTAGAAAATGATGTACCCTCCCGCAGATAACCCTCGGGGAGTAGTACATGCTAATCAGTGAATAATCAGAAAAAGACTTGACCTTGCAAGGGTCATCAAGGCGAGCGGACGCAAAGGCGTCAGTGATCCATCAGACGGATCATCAGTATCGATCTCGGTAGGCGACATATCGGCTACCAGCAGAAGAGACCGGATAATCTAAAGAATGTGGCAGTGTCCCACAGACAACCCTCGGGGAACGTGCTGCCAGCTAGACATGGAAAGATCAGATATCAGGAGCTCAACCTTGCGAGGACTGTCAAGGCGAGCGGACTCAAAGGAGTCTAAACAGATGGGTCCCATGATTCACTGATCGAGTATGCAACTCAGGATGGGACCAAAATCATATATATCAAACGACCCGATTCCGTGTTCCGCAGATCGGAAACACAGCCAGCAAGGGGAATCGAGTGTAAAGAGAGTGTCACATTCTCCCATAGATAGTCCTCGGGGAGTAATGCAAACTAAGCAGTGAAGTCTCAGACCGTGTCTCTACCTTGCGAGGGTCGTCAAGGAGAGAGAAGGCTCAAAGGAGCCGGATCCATCAGACGGACCCACATAGTGGCCTCTGTAGTCGACACGTCGGCTACCAACAGAGGAGACCAATCAGATCGGAAATGTATCATAGTCTCCCGCAGATAACCCTCGGGGAGCTACGATCTAGTCAAGGAATAATCAGAAAAGATCTCATCCTTGCGAGGACCGTCAACGAGAGCGGACTCAAAGGAGTTTGAGCAAGTCGGTCTCATGTCTCAACAGATTAGGTGCATAATTAGAAAGGGAAACCTAGTGCACAAATCAGACGAATCGGCTTCGTGCTCCAACAGACAGGAGGCACCAGAAATGAGTGAAGCCGATCGTAAAGAAAGTGTCACATCCTTCCGCAGATAGTCCTCGGGAAATGATGTGAGCTACACAGTGAATAATCAGAGCACAACTCATCCTGGCGAGAGTAGTCAAGGAGAGAGGAGAGCTCAAAGGAGCCGGATCCATCAGACGGATCCACAGAAAATGTGGCCTCGATAGACGGCAAACCGCCTACCAGCAGAAGAGACCACCAGAGCTAAAATGTGTCATAGCCGCTCGCAGATAACCCTCGGAGAGCTATGAACTAGGCAGTGAATAATTGTAGTATCAAGGCTCGTCCTTGCGAGGACCGTCAAGGAGAGCAATCAGACAGTTGGCCTCATGTGCCGACAGATCGCGCACACAACCACAGAGGGAGGCCAATCAAGCATATCATCTGACTCGGTTCCGGGTCCCTTCACAATGGCAACCCAAGCAGTAAATGAAACCGCAGTCCTATAAATTGTCGCATTCTCCCGCAGATAGTCCTCGGGGACGAATGCGAGCTAGATCAATGTATGTCACGGGAATGCTGGCATAAAATCTCAGGTCCTTAAGGTAGTGTGAATCCATCAATCAACAGGAGGGCATAAGATTAAGAGGAGGGAGCAAATAATCAGATTAATCACAAAACATCCCTCGGGTCAGTCAAATCTGTCTGAGATGGCACGAAAGATAATCATGAATCCTAAAAGTGCCATAGGTGGGTAGTAGAACCAGGAGATCAAGGTGGGTCAATCTAGAAAATGAGACATCATGGGGGTTCGGGGCACCGTCATCATGAAGCATATATCAAGATAGTCCATCCAAAATCCAAATCAAGACGGGCCGAAACCTCCAAATAGATAGATTAGTAGAAATATCATGATATCATCCTCAAATCACTGAAGCACATCACATCCTCAATCCGGTGTGCGAGACCAAAAATTCCTCAATACTGCACCACACTATGATCATGCATCAACGAAAATCCTCAATACGCTCGTATGCACATATCCAAAGTCAAATCCACCAAAAATAGTATATCCATCTCAACATGCTCAATATCATAGGCCCGGCTTACACAAATAATCAAGGTAAGTCAAAATCCTTGATGCGGGCCTCATTGATGTGCACAGCATTCCCGAGTAATGGAAGAGGTGATACGGGGAACACGAGGGGGGTGGATAAGAAGGGTAACACAATGGAGTGGAGAAGCTGATTAAGCTAAGTGCCAATATCACGGGTGGTAGAAGAGTGATACATAGGGGGCGAGGAGGGTGGGTGAGAAGATCGAGACATAGACAAAATTGGGTGGTCCACGCAAGGCAGGAACACCGTCAAAATATGGTGGTCCGAAGAGCATGCTCTCCTCGAACCGGAGAAGATGGGGATGGTACGGTGGTCACTAGGAAGGTGGTGAAGAAGAGGGAAACGACGGACTTGGCGAAGAATGATTGAGCTCAAGCGCAAATATCACGACTCGATGCAGATGAGGAGATATATATATATATATATATAAGAGAGGTAGAGAGACTCAAAGATGAAAAATGCATGACTCACACGGACGGGACCGTCTACTCTAATAATGAATGAAAACGCAACGAACTTCAAGTTACAATCAATACACAAGGCAAACCCCCAATTCACCTACTCGACATAGTGAAGACCGTCAGGTGACGGTCATTTATCTTTTCGGTTTTAGAGTTAGGTGAGAATCACAAAGTTGTACAAACACTTAGGAGGCTTGATGGGATTTGGGCTCTACTCCTTAGCGTGTACGTGAGCACTTAAAACACATACAATGAGGGGGTTGCTCTCCCCAAGACAAGGAAATTCATTATGTTTTATTTTTAGGTCCAATAGAGTTAGCAGTCCCAATTTTATTTAGGTTATCACTTTTTTGGGTATTTTCAATGCATGTGCCTATCGAGGTTCGAATTTCCATTAAGCATCCTAAGTGGCAAAAACAGAGGGAGAAGGTCGGAAAAGCCATGCAGGTCGGAAATCGATGATGCATGCTAAGTAAGAGGACTTACAGCGCTTCCTAGCTCTCTCCATGCGGGATGCATAACAGAATTGAAACCTATGCTATATGCAAATGCAAGCCGAAGAAATCACCCTATGATAGTAACTGCTATTATCGTGAAGCACCACAAGTTGATCACCGATCCTTAACCTAAGAGCCGGTCTTGTCTCACCCCTCCTCTTCTCGACACGCTCGAGTTCAGGAGTAGCGCTTGATGGGGCTTGCTCACGACACACAGGTTAAGAGATAAATGAACAGACTGTTTAAATTTTGACTAGGTCCAAAACACACTATAGGTACATGCAAATATATTAGGGTGTTTGGACCTAATCTATCGGCAAGCAATTCCTAAGCTAGATATCTCACAAGGCGAGAGATCCAATCGCTGATTTGACCACTCCAAAATTCCCAAATCAATCAACAGTTAACCCACAATGAAATATATGCAATGAATATAAAAAATGTGGAGTTAAAATTTATTATAACTCTACATGCAAATGTGTATAGGTGTAAGCACAAGTAAAGGTCGAACACTGGGAGGCGAATGGTTGTGTGATGAAATTGGTTGTGCAATTATTCAATTCTTGGTTCATGTCCAATTCTTTATTGTTTTTGCGGGTTTTTAATTTTATATATTTTTATTTTATTTTGGTTTTTATAATTTTTATTTTGTTTTTATATTTTATATTTTATATTTTCTTTTTATATTTTTAATTATATAATATATCTATATATATAGAGATATATATATCAGAGAAGAGAGAGAAGTAATATAAGGATATATATTTATATAAATACTTAATATATATATTAGATATAATATTTTTTTGCTTTTTATATTTTTCTAATTTT
The DNA here is from genome assembly GCA_037367405.1 of Ottelia alismoides. Lineage (NCBI taxonomy): Eukaryota > Viridiplantae > Streptophyta > Magnoliopsida > Alismatales > Hydrocharitaceae > Ottelia > Ottelia alismoides. The sequence goes on along the minus strand of JAZKJV010003173.1, from coordinate 287,350 downwards.
TTGGTTATTTTTTTGGAATTTTGCTAATTTTTATGTATTTTTAATTCCAAAAATGTCACTAATAAGGGACTAATTAAATAGTTCGAGAATACTTTGGGTTATAAAAATATGAAATAAGTCCCAAAATTAACCAAATTAATTTTAATACGTAAATAATAATATATAAATAATTATAAAATAGGAAAAAACATATTTTTGGTATTTTTGAAGGGTTTTTATTTTTTTAGGATTTTGGAGCTTCTTGAAATTTTTATATTTCCTTTTTCTATTTTTAAGGTTTTTCATTTTTTGGACTCAATATATATATATATACCATATATAATTTTTTTGGAATTTTTAAAAATGGTTTTATATTTTTTTTGTATTTTGTAAATTAAACAGTACAAAAATGGCTCCTTTTTCATTTTTAATAATTAGGATAAATGCACAACATGTAAAATAAAATATGGGCGTGAAAGAACATTACATGAAGCATCCATCCTAATTTTTCTGAATTTTTAGGAGTACCATAGGTATTTTTAATAAATAGGTAAAAGACACAAAATTAAACATCCTGGCAGGGGCATTTTTGCAAATAAAGTAATTCTCAGGGGCATCAGTGCAAAAATACCAACAGAAATAAACATTTATTTAAATTTTTAGAACTATTTTTCAATAAACAAAATGCGCCAGGGCATATATGCAAAAGTCACGCGCCTCACGTGGGACTGCACGTGAGGCGCGGAGGGACCTAACCGCAATTACTGAAACTACAGGGGTCTTTTTACCAAATTCACAATTTTGTTTACACTCGATATTTATTTTACAGAATTAATTATGAAATACAAAAATTCTAGGGGCTCGAGTGAAAGTTACCCCCAAAGAGGCGTGTGTGGACGTTCAGATCTTGGTCACTTAAGCACGTGGCGTCCTCCTAAGGCGCGATGACGCTTCGCTGCTGATGGCGCGAATTAGATCAGTCGGGCTGATCCGACGGTCGAGGAGGGGCGTCATCCAACAGTCGGAGCTGCATATGGAGGTGGCTAACAGATCGGACGTCCAAGAGGGGTTCAGGAAGAACAGATCAAGAACTCGCCTGGAACGGGTTTCAATCCGTCCTCCTGAGCACCTCCGGCCATCTGGGAAGTTAAGGCTAGGGGTGAAAGTCAGCTGGGGGTCCTCCACTTCTGATGGCATCGTTCGAAGGTCCTCAGGAGCTCAGATGATGGTTGGACAGCTCGGAGAGGTTTGCAGCTCCAGGTTCCTTGGTTCCTCAGAGAAAATCGACCCTACTCGTATCCTTGGGCGCCCAGCACCTGCAAGATGGCACGCACAAGCAAAACAAGGGGGCTTTGGGCGTTTATTGGTCGGGATGGGTGGAAGATGAGCGTGACGGAGGTCTCCGATGGGGGTTGTAGAGTTGGAGACCCGATCCTCAGATCCAAGGGGATCTGAGTGAGATGGAGGTGCCTGGAATGAAGTAGAAGCGATGAGGACGGAGTGCGGGTGGTTGGCGAGGTCGGAGAATGACAGGAGCACCGTGAATAGGTTCGCTGGAGCGGAGCTCCGGCGAACTACGAGTCCTAACCACTAATTTAACAACATAAATAGAATGCAGGAGATGAAATCTAATTAAAATAATCAAAATATGCAGCTCATACCTCCCAGGAGGAAGGGAGCAGAGGTGGCGCCGGAGCACCGCCGTGGGTGCAACCTCCTCCCCGTTCTACCCGCTCAGACCCTTCAGGGGACCCTCCCTGTCACGAAGAGTCACTCTTGGCCGAAGGCGGGGGTGGAAAGCGAAGGAAAATTGACCAAAATGGAAGAGGAGGATGAGGTTCCTTATTTAAGAACAAGTCGGCACCCTTATTTTACCGGCGAATATTGATGAATCGAAGGTATATACAGTGGATCAAAGAGGACGGCGTGGATCATGATGGTTCAAGGAGAAATTCCCGTGAAGGAAGCATCTTCGATTGATGGATGGTGTTTCCGGGAAAAATGGGAGAAGACAGGCGAAAAGATAGGCCACGTCACATCGGGCGGCTGGGGGAGCAGTTGACCGAGCGGTCAACGGACGTTGGAAGCTGATTGGTCCAAGTCAGCATGAAGTTGACTTAATTATTAAACATAATAAATGATTAAATTAAATTAAATTTATAAAATAAAACATGTTTATTATTTAATGTAGTATTTATTTATGGTTTTTATTTAATTTTTTAACGTGTTTTATTATGAATTTATTTTAATGGTGTATTTATAAGTATATTTATATGTATTTATTTTTATTTTGTATATTTTTATTTTATTATTTCAATTTCTTATTTTATATATCTATAAATTATTTTTGTGAGTATAAATATATTTTTATTTAATTTTTATGAATTTATTTACATATTTAAATAAATAAGTATATATGCCATGTAGGTATACTTGTAGGTATTTTACCTATATTATATATACATTTTATTTATTTAATGAAATTTATTTGTTTTTATTTTGGATTTATATTTTTAATAAATTATACATAATATTTACATTATTATAAAAATATATATGAATAAAGGATAAAAAAATCCCTTTTTATTTATATTCATATAGATAGCATAGGTATTTTGTCTATGTATTTCATATACTTATTTAATTTTACAAATTCTTTTTGGTTTTCTTTTAAATTTTAATATGTACTTGTATTGTATATATCATTTACAAGATTCTAAAAATATAATTTTGTAAAAATAATGAACAATGAATAAATTGAATATTTTAATCGGTATTATGTACAATAGGGGCCCAAAACCTAACTTTCACAGATGACCTCCAAAAATTCTGAAACCAATTTTATTAAATAGTTCTTGGAAAGCTATATATAATTAAAGTTGATTTTGATTGGTTTTGAGTTTTTATTTGCAAGATATGGGTTTGTGAAGTTGAGATTCTGGCTTCTTATTATGTGTATAAAATGTACACTGTATATTATTTTTACACAAACTCAATTTTGTATTTTTATTTACATTATTATCTACAACTTTCATGTACAAAATTTCTTTATTTGATGAATAAATAATTAAATACAAAATAGGTGTCAAAAATGCATAAATGAATGAATAAATAAATGAGGTATTTATTTTATTATTTGCCCTTATCTCCCCCTACTTTATTCCTTGTCGACCAATTCCATGCTGGCACTGATCTTGGGGTTAGGGTCATAAAATATTTGCAATATTTTATTCCTTTTTCTTTTCTTCCCTTTATTCTATCATATTGGCATTAAAAACCTTATTTTATGTATAATAAATATAATAAATAATAGATGCTATTATATACAAATTGATGCTATTTACATGCATTTGCTGGGGTTTTATAAGGCCAAAATGACAGAATAACGGTGATGAAATGAAGATTCATCAATATGTCCATCATCATACCCGTTTATAAACTGTCATGAATATATAGTTTTTATTTTAGCATATATGGTATAGATAATAATTTTTATTTTATATTTCTTTGCATATACGGATATGGATTTAGATACCTCTTTCATTTTTTAGGATCTTAAAATGTATATGGTTAAATTTTTTTCTAGTGTATACATATATGGATACAAATACATATTTGTATCCGTATGTTTGCAACCTTATTTTTATCTACGTCGATTTTAAAATAATATGCAGATGCATGTACACATGTCAAAATATGTATAAGCAAATATGATAAGGGATTGGTACACATATCTATATAAAGTTACTTGTTTGAACATATTAAATCTAATGGTATTACTTAATATCACATTAATAAATGTGTATTTCAGTGATATGAAGAGTTTTGTAGGGATCTTTTGGTCAATATGATGTTTATAGATATTATTTATGTTCGATTATAACTTTATATGGGTATTTTTTTTGTAAAACATACCATCCTAATATTAGTTTCAATCAATTATGGAATTATTGGGAGCTCGTCTTATATATTGAATTCGTTTCCACAAATCCAACCTCATAAATGGAAAGTTCCGTTAATGTTCTACATATGCTCCAAATTTTGCTCAAATCTGATGACATTTCCTAATTTATTTTAGTGGTTAAAAGTTCAATCAATATTTAAGCAACTTAAGTCCCATTTAAAAGCAAATCAAACTTTTATCATTGGTATAAAATAGCAAATGATCTTATATTTGAGCGAAATTAGGAGGATATGCATAAAATTATTCGAGTATTCTATTCATAAGGTTGGATTTTAATAAAAGATTTGAAAAAAGTTACAACACCTCTTTTGTAACACACATTACAATAGAGGAATCCCTCTCCAAATATTAACAATTATAGTGATAAGATAAAGGGATTTTATCACTTGTGCCCCTCCGAGATGTTGCAATATCAGTTATGCCCCTATCTTTTTGGTAATATCAGTTGTGCCCCTCAAAACTTGCTCCGTCATCAGTTGTGCCCTTCCGTCAGATTGACCGTCAAAAAAATAAAATAACCATGGTTTATTCAAACCATGGTGTGGTTAAGAAGGGTATTATGGTCCTCTTCTGTCTCCCTTCTCCTCCTCCGTCTTCTTCCTCCCTTCTCCTCCTCCTCTCCCATCTTCTCCCTCTCTCACCTGTTGCCGCCCCGACCTCCCCCACCCCCTTCGTCGCCTCGCTCCTCGATGGTGTTCTTTAGCAGGGAACTGAAGACGACGTGGTGAAATGGCGGCGTGGGGAGGGGCTGTAGAAGCTCTCGACGGAGCCGTACGAGCCGTTGTGGATCAAAGGGGGCGGGCATGGCAATCTGGAGCGATCAAGGATCTGGGGCGGCTCTGGGCGGTTGTGTCAGGGGCGGAGGGAGCGGCTCGGGGCGGAGGGAGCGGCTCGGGGCGGTTGTGTCAGGGGCGGAGGGAGCGGCTCGGGGCGGAGGGAGCGGCTCTGGGCGGAGGGAGCGGCTCGGGGCGGAGGGAGCGGCTCGGGGCGGAGGGAGCGGCTCTGGGCGGTTGTGTCAGGGGCGGAGGGAGCGGCTCGGGGCGGAGGGAGCGGCTCTGGGCGGAGGGAGCGGCTCGGGGCGGAGGGAGCGGCTCGGGGCGGAGGGAGCGGCTCTGGGCGGTTGTGTCAGGGGCGGAGGGAGCGGCTCGGGGCGGAGGGAGCGGCTCTGGGCGGAGGGGAAGGTGCGGGGGTGGGGGCGGCGCCGGGGAGGAGGGTTGGCAGTGCGGGCCAGGGGGTGCGGGGCTGGGAGGGGTGCAGCCCAAGGGGAGGGGGCACAGGGGGCGGTGTCGGGGAGGGGAGGGGGCGGCGCCGGGGAGGGGAGGGGGCGGCGGGCTGGGAGGAGGTGCGGGGGGGAGGAGGTGCAGCGCCGGGGAGGGGAGGGGCTGCGAGGAGCTCGGGGCGGAGAGGGAGGAGGAGGAGGTCGGAGGAGGAGGAAGAAGATGGGAAGAGGAGGAAGAAGAAGAGGTTGGGGAAGAGGAGGAAGAAATGACCATATAACCTTTTAAAAAAAAATAATTCCGCTTATGTCCTCAAAGTTAACGTCCGTTTGCACTGTAGATGGACGGTCACTAACCCGAGGGGCACAAGTGATAAAATAGCAAGTTTTGAGGGGCACAACTGATATTACCAAAAAGATAGGGGCATAACTGATATTGCAACATCTCGGAGGGGCACAAGTGATAAAATCCCTAAGATAAATTAGATAAATAATATCTAAATAATTTGCCTCCCCCATCCACCCCCCGTCCCCCCTCCAGCCTGAAATAATTTAGCCCCCCCAAGAAGAATTTTCTGGCTTCGTCCCTGCCCGCTTTGATACCATTTGTAACGTCCTGGGCTTAGGTCCCATGTTCGTTATCAAGGAAAACTGACCCGAACAACTTGTTGGGTTCAGACCCAAATGGACCCGTTGACAACCACCCAAAATGCTTAAGCTCAAGTTATAAAGTAGTAGTCCACACCACTTATAGCCCACTCTCACACTTTGTGAGTTTTAGATGTGGGACAATCTTTGGGGTATGTGTGTTGCAACATCCCCCACATATATTCGCAACGTCCTCGTTGCGGCATGGCTCATCACTTATTCCCAATGATAGTGCCGGTTGCACGCTCTAGGTAGCCATTTCCTCCTATCATTTTGTAGGGGTGGCTCCACCTCTCGAGTAACCCTTTCCACTATCAGAGGGAACTTGCTATGATTCAATTAGTAACGTCCCGGGCTTAGGTCCCCGGTCCGTTATCGAGGAAAATTTACCCTGACAACTTATTAGATACGGACAGATGGACCCGTTGGCAACCACCCAGAATGTTTAAGCCCAAGTTATCAAGTAGTAATCTCTATCACTTATAATCCACTCTCACACTTTGTAAGTTTTAGATGTTGGACTATGTTTGGGGGTATGGGTGTTACAACCTCCCCCACTTATATTCGCAACGTCCTCATTGTGACATGGCCCATCACTTATTCTCAGTGACAGCGACGGTTGCACGCTTTCGTCTTAAGTCCTTTCGGTTAGCTCTTTCCACTATCAGAGAAAACTTGTTTTGATACCATTTGTAACGTCTCAGACTTAGGTCCCCAGTCCGTTATCGAGGAAAATTGGTCCTGACAACTTGTTGAGTTCGGATCCAAATGGATCCGTTACCATTTTCCAAATATTCAACCCCAAGTTATCAAGTAGTAATCCACACCACTTTCAACTCACTCTCACATTTTGTGAGTTTTAGACGTGGGACTATGTCTTGGGGGTATAGGTGTTACAACCGGGCTATTTGAGAGGTGGAGCCACCTCTACAAAGAGATAGGAAGAAACGGCTACCCAGAGTGTGCATCCACCACTGTCACTGGGAATAAGTGATGGGACATGTCGCAACGAGGATATTGCTAATAAATGTGGGGGAGGTTGTAACACCCATACCCCAAAGATTGTCCCACATCTAAAACTCACAAAGTGTGAGTGAGTTATAAGTGATGGAGCTTGCTATTTGATAACTTGGGTTAAGTATTTTGGGTGGTTGCCAACGGGTCCATCTGGGCATGTACCCCACAAGTAGTCATGGCCAGTTTTCCTCGATAACGGACCGGAGACTTAAGCTCGGGATGTTACAAATGGTGTCAGAGTCAATTTTTCTCTGATAATGGAAAGGGATACCCGAGAGGTTGAACCACCCCTATAAAGAGACAGGAGGAGATGGCTACCCGGAGCGTACAACCGTCATTGTCACTGGGAATAAGTGATGGACTATGTCACAACGAGGACATTGCGAATATAAGTGGAGGATGTTGTAACACCCATACCCCCAAAACATAGTCCCACATCTAAAACTCACAAAGTGTGAGAGTGGGTTATAAGTGGTGTGGATTACTACTTGATAACTTGGGCTTAAGCATTTTGGGTATTGTTAACGGATCCATTTAGTTCCGAACCCAACAAATTGCCAGGGACAATTTTTCCTCGATAACGTACTGGGGACGTAAGCCCGGGACGTTACAAATGTGTTTTAACACTCATATCTCAAAACATAGTCCCACATCTAAAACTCACAAAGAGTGAGAGTGAGTTATAAGTGGTGGGGATCACTACTTGACAACTTGAGCTTAAGCATCTTGGGTAGTTGTCAATGGGTACATCTGCGCTGGTACCCAACAAGTTATCATGGCCAATTTTCCTCGATAACAGATCGGGGATCTAAGCCCGGGATGTTACAAATGGTATCATAGCGGGTTTCCTCTGATAGTGGAAAGGGCTACTCGAGAGGTGGAACCACCTCTACAAAGAGATAGGAGGAAATGACTACCCGGAGCGTGCAGGCACCACTGTCGCTGGGAATAAAGCGATGGGCCATGTCGCAATGAGGACGTTGTGAATATAAGTGGGGGAGGTTGTAACACCCCACTCCTCAACATAGTGCCACATCTAAAACTCACAAAACATGAGAGTGGATTATAAGTGGTGAGGATTACTACTTGATAACTTGGGCTTAAGCATTTTGGGTACTTGTTAATGGGTCCATCTGGGCTCATACTCAATAAGTTGTCAGGATCAGTTTTCCTTGATAACGGACCGGAGACCTAAGCCCTGGACAGTACAAATGGTATCAAAAAATATTCATATTTTAGTTGAATATGGGCACAGTAGCATATAAATATAAGGGTAAAATGGGGTTGCCTCCAAAGGTGAGATAACTTGGTTCCCTCACTCTATTTTCACTATTTTTATTTTTTGAGAAATGCTTCTATGGATTTTCATCATTATATACATATATTATGTCATTCAAATTCGGTGCAAAACAGGGATTCATACAACCTCCATCCATACGGGATCGATTTCAACAATTGTACTGTGTAGATGGAGGTCGAAAGAGTCTTTGTTTCTCACGAAACTTGAATGACAGAATATAGAGATATAGTGATGGATTTTCACGTATTTATTTTTCAAAAACATAAAAAATATGGGAAAAAGGATGGGGCCAGCTCCCCCAAGGGGTAGCCCCATTATTCCCTCGATATAAATATATTTATATCAGATTGAGAATTTATGAATCCTTACCTAGTTTACCATTAAGATACACGTCACATGTCCGTAGAAAAATGTACAACCATACTCATATCTATATTTTTAAAAAAATTGAAAATTGAATACATATATGCATCCTTAAGAAAATGATAAAGATAGACCATAATTCGAATATGAATAAACCTACCTAGGTTTGGTTGAGTTTGTTTAGCATATTTAAAGGTGCAAGTTCGGTTTGATCCAATAAGATACAAGATTATTTAGGTTTGTTTCGACCCAATCTTGGTTCGGGAGGATTGGATTTGGCTCGTTAGAGGTTTGATTTTAGAATAATCCTGAAGTATGCACATTTTACACATATTTTCACATTATTGAAGGCTTCTTTATGAGCAAACATTGAAGAATGCAAGTGTTATTACCATATGGAACCTGAGTGAATACCGACTTTGATATGATAATATTTTGACAATCCTAGTTGTTGTACATATTTATGTATGCAAAATAAAAATTATAGGTAGAATAGCTTGTAAATACATATAATACGTTTTCGATTTTAGAGTTTTATTGTATCCACAGCTATTTTAATATTTGGATAGGCGATCATATCTGTTAAGAATGATTATATCGTATGTATATCCTTAGGTCATGTTCGTTTGGAAGATAAGCACTAGAATAAGAGGTCAATTCTCCGTTCGATGCGTTTCCAAGAGTATTGCTATTCCCATCCACATCCAATTATTTCACCTTGGTCGACACTTATTTCAATTTTTATTCGGCCTTACCTACGCTTATTCAACCTTATTCTCCTTATTCCTATTTTTTCAGAAGAATAAAGAATAGACATTTATTCTCATTATTCACCATCTCTATTTCTGCTATTCTCGAACCGAACAGCCCTAAAGGAATAAAAATTGTATCCATATTCTATATAGTAAGGAAATGAACTCACATATCTTTATTCAAATATATGTACCAATATTCTAAAAAAAATGAAAACTGTATTCATATATGTATCTATGAACACATGCAACCACGATCCCCGGTGCCTTTCCTATTAATTTGAAAACCACATTATAATAAAAACAACTTGAGGAAATTCCTAATGGAAAGCTTTTAATAGGCGTTTATAAATGGGTAATTATGCAGGTGCAAGTGTCGGTGGGCGACATGAAGAAATTATTCTATCCCCTCATTTGGAGGGCGCATGGGAAAATTCCAAACAAAGCTAAGGGAAGGAAAAGGCTCCATAATCTTCCTCTTACTTTAATGCATTTCCATTGGCCCTTTTCTTAGGTTACAACTATTTAGTTATATCAATTATCAACGTTGGTAGTATGCTTTTGTCATATTCTCAAGCTTGTATGCAAACCAGAAGACATGCCAAAATGGCAAGTTGCTTTTTTTTATTATTTTTGAAGAGTGGACTTCCTACTATTTGTTAGGAGAAGAAAATATTGCACACAAATTAGGCTATCGAAATAAGGTCAATGTATCTTGGATGATAAGTGTTTGTGCTTTGAAGTGAGAAAACGAGGAGAGGAGGGTAGTGAGAAGGCGGATGAGGCGAGGTGTGCCGTATCTCTCCATGTTTCCTCTCTTTTCTTCTACGTGCTCCTTTTGTGGCAGAGCATGGGAAAGAAAGAAGAGACTTAACATAGGCAAGAAAATTACTTAAGAAATTTCTCGTCTTCCGTGGTGATTGGAAGGCGAGGAGTTCTGAGCAATGTACGTGTCCCGCAATAATAACACGCGGCTGCCATTTTTGGTTCACTTGAAAAGAATATCGAGAAACCTCCGAGCAGCATGAATCCTCAAAGCAATGTTATAAAAAATTATGACACCTCCTTCCCTCATCTCTCTATGGCTGGTGTCTTAAGTTCAAACATGAGCACATAGAGCTGTATGTATTTCCTTTGAGCTCCTTCTACGAATAAAAAATATATGTCCTTCGATCACATTTACTTATTACTTAGTACCTCACCTTCATGGAACCTTTAGGTCCGATAAAAGGAATTACAAGCTTAACCACTTCTTCTTTGGCACGGAAGAACTCCTTCACTATGATCACAAATAAAACTTTATTAGGATTTGTGATTGACAGTTTGACAAAGCTTTATATAGACAAGAATGATGATAATATTGTTTTGGTAGGGTTTCGGAAGTGTCTTGAATCGATATGCATCCACTTTGCTGCAACACCCTTCTTCACAACCCAACACTAAGTAATTTTGGCACTCACTATAATTACTCTTTGCATGTTAATGACCATGTTGTTGATAATTAAAGATGATTTAAAAAAAACATCCTACTCTTAGACCCATGTAACTATCTTTTAACGATGGTCTTCCTCATCCTAATAATTAAAATTCATTTAGGAATACAATTTGCTTCAATTGCAATGTTAAAGTTCATGTCAACTTATTTCCACAAATAATACTATCATATTCCATAAAGGGTAAAGATTTAGGGCCAATAGCTCGCCACTCAACTCATCCTCTTCCCACCCCAATGCTTCCCCATAGTCTCCATGTCTAACGTCATATTAGATGCTTCCCATGACCCAAAATCGACACTCCCAAGAAATAATATTTCTCTCTACTTCTGGAAACGTATATAGTAAACATGAAGTTCCTAAAGATAAAACAAAAAGAGCCACTCCTATGCCCTTCTCACAAATGACCCCATGTGTCTATTTAATAGACTTTGGTCCTTCATGTGACCATCTTCCTTCAACGTATAGTCATTTTCCCATCCTTTGGGCATAGCATGTGGATCTTCGAAAATGGAACCATGCTTTGTAGACCTAAAAAAACTCATACCCTATGTGGATGAAAACATATCGTGTCCGTCGCCTCCGTCTCTGCATCCCCTTCGTCTTCTCATCCTAAGTCTGTGTCTTCGGGAAGCTGCTTAAGTTTGACAACGCATTTCTAAACAACGAGCTCATTTCATCAGAATCTTGGTGGACATGCTTGACATAAAAAAATTCTTAAAAAACAAAGTGTCATGTTAAAAACTTGAAGTTGTCAATTGTTCTTGTCCTAACAAACACACTTTGTTAAAATTTACCTTCCCTCTTGATGAATGTAAGATTAATCATAATTATTATTTATTATTTTCATGACTTAAACAATTCAATAAAATCTAGCTTTAATTCACTGATATTAATATATTGTATGGTGTGTATAACTAACCCTAATTATAGTATATATTTAACACTATTTTATTTTATTTTCTTCTTACTAAATTCTATAAAAGGTAGATAAATATTGTATATTTGTTTTGGTATTAAATATAAATTAAAATTATGAAAAATAACAAAAAGAAAAGAAAACAAGTGTTTTTAAATCTTAAAAATGCTTTCAAAAATTGTAGTCTATTTATATAACCTATTTTGATTTTTTGCTCAATATGAAACTTGTAGATCTCATTGAGATCAAATTTTTTTCATATTTTGAAATTTTAATTCGGCTTGTATTTATTTATTTTTTCTTTATTTTTTCATTTCTATTAATTCTCATTGGGCCATGTGGCTTCACCGCATCCACCCACGTGGCCCCACCCTGCTTCACAACACACCTTGCCTCTTCGTCGTTCGACCAGATCTATTGATCAGATCGGGAGCCTCCATCCACACATAATCATTGGTCATCCAATTGAATCCATCAGACGGACTATACTTGCCTACGTCGGCCCCATCTCCCAGTCGCTCGATCAAATCTCATGATCAGATCTGGAGCATTCATCTCCGCCAACATCAAGACCGTTGGAGCACATGATCCAACAACCCTCACCTCATCTCCTTTCTCCAGTAACCATCGACACCCCTCTCCTACCCCCACTTTCCTCCATTTCTTCCACTCTCTTCGCATCGTCATTCAACTTGCTGACCACCACTCAATGAAACCCTAACTCAGCCTTCTCATGCAACCATCAATGTCCCGCAACATATCCTCTAGGGCAGCTGGCAGTTGTTACAAGGACCACCTCCACCTCTTCTGAAACCATCCATCACCACCTTAATATACCCTTCCTCCATCTCCGTCAAGCCTCGTCCATCACTTCAAGGAGACACGACTCATCCATCTTCCTCTCACCGTGACAGGGTTGGAAATGATGAGCAATGACAATCATGGTTTCCAGGTGTTGACCCTTGGTCGTTAGGCCAAGACACAGCCGCCTTGCAGCCATTTGAGCTCTGTGCCTCAATTGAACACGTCGAGCAAAGACTAGAGGCTCGAATCGAGCCTCAACCCAAGTCAAATATGTTTCGCTATTTGATTTTGTCTTCAATCTAAGGTAGGATTCCCTTCCTCGCTTAGCTTTTCTTTGATTTAATTAGATGCACACCGCCACTTTCATCCCAAAATAACCACCCTTCGAGCATCATCGTACTCCTCTGATCCATATGCACTGCTTCGATCTCCATACCCTCTCCTTTAGAGCTCCTCCCACCCTAGGAATTCTTCTCTGACATTGTCGGAGAAGAACCCACTAAGGGCTCCACCTTCTTTGTATACCAACCCTCCAACTACTTCACGCACACCTCAATTATTCACGTTAACCCATTCTACATGTTCGCATCTTCAATGGTCGGACTTCAAGCAGAGCTTTGTTGTAGAGTTCTGCCTCTAACGAGATGCATGGAGTTCCGTCGTGCTCCTCCATCGCTACTGACGCTCTCAGAGAAGAATTCACCAAGAAATCCACCTTCTCTACACACCAGCCCTCCATCCACTTCACGCACGCCTCGTCTATCCATGCTAACCCATTCTGTAGGTTCACATCTTCAATATTTGAACTTTAGGTGGAGCTCCGTTGTAGAGCTCCGCCTCCTACGAGCATGTATCGACATCGACTGCCGAAGCCCTCCGCTCCTTCTCCTACCCCCGAGCTTCCCTGCCAAACCTCTCGGAAGCTCCCTGAAGCATCAGCAGTGATGGAGGAGCAAGGCAGAGCTACATGCGTCTCGAAGAAGCTCTATTTGCACTGTCAACGCACAACGGAGGAGGATCGTCGAGGATGTACATGCACCGCAGGATGGTGCATTCCCAGCGCCTATCCAACACTGAAGGAGCACGTAGCTCGCCACAAAACACGGAGGCTTGGTGGGACCAAGCCTTGTCCGAAGTCCCCTTAAGCCACCACGTGGATCAAGCCACCTGCATCAACCCAAGCCTTGGTCCGAGCCTCCATCCACATGCAATGCACATGTAGGCTTGGAGAAATTGCATCCACTACCACACTGCACTTAGGTCTAAACAGAATTGACTTAAGCCATCTTTTATAGATCGACTAACCCACACATACTCTCAAAACTTCCCATTAAACTACCCTCAACACGTGCATTGCATGGTCTTCTTTATATCCCCAAAAGAATGGCATATCTAAATCTGACAAAAAAACATCTAGGATACCCTTAGCCGAGGTGGCATGAAACATAAGCTAAATAGGAACTTTTGGGCAAATCCCTTCCATCCTCATGTATCCTTTTTCTATGGTCCCTACCCATAACAAATTACGTGCCCATGGCAGGCCATTGATACCAAATATCTCGACCACGAATGCATGTCCTTTATGCCTTGCCCATCTAGAATATGTACCTCATCCATTCCTCAAATGCCATTGCACCCTCGAAATCCTAACAACACTAAATACTCCTATTTTTGGTGGGAGCCTCGAAGAATTTTTCTTAATTCACAATTCACATCCATATTTCCTCACTCCATTGGCAGATGCCCACCAACCAAGCATCGATATATTGGTTGATTTGGAGGGAGCGATGTGCGAGGATGTTTCAGGATTCTTCCTAACCACCTTTTCAAGTTGCTCAAGGTGCAAACTTTTTCGTTACCCACTCAGCCTAGAAAACTCGGCTAAGCTTATTCCCTATTACATATTTTTGTACTTCTCACTTCTATATTCCTCTTTATGTGCAGCCATGAAGTCTCAAGCTCCTTAAGCCCTTGCCCCCCATACATCCATCAGATTACCGCGAAGATGAAGCTGATATAGTGATCTCTCCTTTCTCTCCAAAGCTCCATGAATGTCGTTGCTGGGGTCAACTAAGTTAACTTTCAGCTTCCTCTTTGCGCCATGAACAATCTAAGTCCTGCTCCCATTTGTCTGGCTTGAACAGTTGTACTAAGTACCATGAACCCCCAAGTCTCCTTTTGCATTGCATTTCGATTGCTCTTTATTTCTGGTGTTTTTTGTAGTTTGCTTGATCCACGGGGATAAACCCTCTTTTTCCTTATTCCACGTTCGATATTTTTCTCTGCAAAGTGCGATCAGTCCTTCCCTTTCTCCCCCTCAAAACACCTTGCTGTTACATTCACATCTGAAGGGAGGAACCAAATAATTGAATAAATAAATGAAATAAGACAATCAAATCCCTAAATTATCATTTCGCCTAAAAAGGCGAGGCAATTATGACCTCGCAACCTCCACATGAAGCCTAACGAACTTTGTTAGCTTTGGAATATAAAGTCGTGTCTTCGACGTGAAGCTTAACAAACTTTATATTTTAAAGTACCCATGATTCTCACGGACACAACCAACAGAAAGGGACGAGGATGCCATCTTTTTTTCCTTGGGTAAATTGCTAGCTCATGCTTGTCTTAACCCGGAATTCGTTCTGGACATATGCGCGTTGGAATTACTAATATCAAGAAGAAGTTATAAAACAGTCTTTAAATTATACGCTTGATCTCAATGTCAAATCCGAGCAAATCCGAACAATACAATGTAAGAATGCGATACATGAACTTTAAGACTTGTCTCAACGCTGTCATTGGTTAATGAAATTTAAGGTTCGAAAGATGACATAATCAACTAAATTTCAACAACTAAAGATCGCAATGAGACAAATCTTAAAATTCAGATACCGCGTTGTTACCTTTTAAAATCCATCTATGATGGGGAAATCAGGTGTATTATTCAGGATTTTTTTTTGTAATTTACTCTAACATCAAAAACTAAAGTATGGATTTGATCCTATTCATATTACGATGTCTCATATAATTAAAAGATAATTGATTCTCCAATTCCCAGATTTACATATAAATATGTCTCCTCTTTTTCAATTCCACAAACGCTTTCACTTTATCACATTCCGTGCTGTTTATCTACTTTCGTTATCCCACGTGGAGCAGATTCTCGTGTTATTTTTTCTTTTCACAAAACTCCAATGCTATAGATTGAATCTTTCATTAATAATTTAATTATCTGTCAGATTTCATGAAATTTGGATGTCATTTGCTATTTCATCTCAACATTCAATAGTTTCAACAACATTTAACAACTTAAATTGCATTTAGAAGAAAAAAAACAGATCTTTGACCGTTAAGATAAAATAATAATCGATCTGATTTTTTAAATTTTAGTAGATGTATAGAAAATTAATTAAAATTTCAATATACACAGTTGGATTTATAAAATCAATTCAATTTAGATAAATAAATAAATAACAGTAGACGAGCCGCTCCTTATCCAAGAGCCTGACTATAGGATTGACATCCACGGCCACTGCAGCTCAACAGAACGGGTCACCTGCAGCCTCAGACTACACAGATGGAATGGCGGAATTGGAGATTCACCGCAGCAGTGGAGGTCAGGTCCACACGAAGAAGAAGGCCGGTGGCGCAGACAACGTTGGTGCGCTCGTGACTCCGCGAGTCCGTGACTCGGAATCCGAACGCCTGTGGCCACAGATTATAAGGACAAAACAGGACGCTCCTCCCCATACCAGTGCTTGTTGTGCTCGAACACCAGACCAGACAGAGCGGTGCTCTCTTTCTCCGTCTCGTTTCTCGGTGCCGGAAGAATTCAACGTAGTTATCACGTATTGCATGGGAGATCCTCTGCTGCATGCAGCATCCAACATTTGCTTTTCCTTGCCTTGCCGTGTCCCCCGCTTCTGCTTCCGACGTCAGATCATGGGAGAGGTGGTGTGCGTCCGCTGCTTTCTTTTGCCTTTTGCTTTCTTCTCTCTTTTTTTCCCTTTGCTTTCCCTTTGCATTGGAGATAAATACATCTAAGGTCTAAGATTTGATCGGGATTTATAATATATGTTTAGGTTATTGGTTTGAAATGATGGGGGCACTTGTGTACGCCGGACGTTACTCGCACTTTATCTGCGAATGACCATTACGAGTAATCATAATCTATTTGGTCGGTCTACACTCTACAAGCAGTAGGGTTTAACCAAACTGCATGTAGTTGTAATGAACAGGTTTAACCAAACTGCATGTAGTTGTAATGAACAGATGTTACCTCGAATACTTTGCGTAGATATCAAACATTACAAAATAATCATTTTCTGACGACAAATATATAGCTCGTGGCAAAAGGATTTCGGTCATCACAAGATTCACAAGCAAACGGCATGACAACAGTTTTTTAAAAGTAAATTGAATAATGTTGAATCAACTTAATATACAAGATATAAGGACTCTATCTGAAGTAATATTATGAATCAATCATCAATAAAAGTCATCCTAAGATGAAACACGGATTTATATAAATATCTTTCAAAAAAATTGTAGTGATGATTTGCGGCATCAGAATTGATGATGGTGGCAATAAAAATTGCCTTCTGATGATTCAATTGTCGCACATAAAATCCGTTGTCAAAAGTAAGGCATACAAAGAATTGTGATAATGATAGGTTTTGTTGCCTCTATTGCAACCATAAAAGATTCATTGCGTATAACATATCTTACCATTGGCAATCAATGTTTTTTTTCAAAAAAAGACATCCATAGCTAAATGCCTTACGTTAAGACATTTTATCACTATTAAAGTATCAAAATATCGAAACACCTCACCCATTTTTTTTTCAAAATGCAAAAAATTGTAATGTAATCCATAAACTAAGCCTTTGATATCAACAATTGGTCCTATGATATTGTCACCTCAAAAAAATGGAAAAATTGTTTATGTATTACATCATTTTACATTTCCTAATTTTCATAATAATAAAATGTGTGTCTCTCTATACATATGAAAAATGTATATGCTATCAGGAGTAGCTACATTGCTGCTCCCATATTTTTAAAAAAATTTTGTGGTATTTTTTGAAAACACTTGGCGTATATAGATAGATATGTATACACATGATGTTGGTTGTGAGTCATAGACATGTGCAGAGAATGGCAATAACAGAAATGAATATGATAAGGTGGACATGCGGTCATAGACAAAAAGATCGGATTCAAAATTATGTGATTGGAAGGAAAGTTGGTGTAGCTCCGATAGAGGATAAGATGAGAGAAAACCGTTGAAGCTAGTTTGGCCATCTGCAAGGGAGGTCGTTTGATGCACTAGTGGGAAGAAGCGAGTTTTGGGATGTTGAGCATGTACAGAGGGGGCAAGGAAGGTCTAAGAAGTGTTGGAATGACAATATATGATAAAACTCAAAAATTACCCAGAATAGATATGAATGGAGGCAGAAAATCCATGCAGTCGTCCCTACTTAATTATTGGATAAGGCTTTGTTATTGTACTAGATCATCTATTGTCACCACATGGTCATTCAAATTTTGACTCAGTCCGATGTTCCTATCCAATCCACAAAGAGCATCAAAATTTGAAGGTATCAAATTTGTTGAAACTAACTCCTTCCAGATAGATACATTAAGAGTTTTTTTTTACAAAATTTGTCGTACTCTGATGTGAATAAAAATGTAAAAAACCAATATACCATGAGTGAATAAGAGAGATTGGTCGTCTTGTTTCAGAAATTCTAAGAGAACAACCGATTGAGGAGATGATTAAGTGGCTTGAAATATGGAGATAGTGGAGGCCATGAGGCCTATAATATAGATCTCAAGTGCAAGAACCGAGGAGACCTGCACGTCAATCCTCCCGAGAGACCTTTTGCCGAGGAGCATAAAGTAGAACATTTATTTATATGTTGATTGTAATATTATCAACTAAAATATGGAGAAGCTATAATGCATGATAACAATATTAATTTGATTAAATTTCTTAACTTTTTGCCATCATGAAACGTGGTGGGGCTTTTTCTTCCATTTTTTTGGAAAATGTCTCCATTTTCTTACAAATCTATAAAATTATAAGATTGAACATTGGATACATACATATCCATTATAAATTCGGACAAATCATATATTGCAATAAGATTTTGAAACTTTTCCGTATAAAAAGAATCTAAGAGAGCCATGGAAAATTATTCTACACAAACATCTAACTTTAAACATGAAGCACAAGGTCAAAATAGTACAATATAGAAAAATAAAATCATAAAATAAAGTACCTTTCATATCAACACATTTTTCTCAACGACTTAGAGAGAGAGAGATATAAGTGGGAAAGGGAGAAAGAGAGATGTATGGAGAAATGGTGAGAATACAATTTCTAAATCCATATCGGACGAACCATTCAGTCGCCGGTTTGATCTTTAATCGAGTTAAATTGTTGGGTCAAACAGGTTGGAGTATTATGACTTCAATATTTGTATCAATCTTAAAAAATTGGATCGAGCTTAATTTACCATCATACTAGTGGAACTGATATTCCAAAATCATGAAAACCATATATCATGTTGAATCATTGTCGTTAATAAATAATATACAAATTCTTTGTACCGGTTCAATCTGAGTCAAACCAATCCACTTCCATCGAACGTGGTCAATATTCAAACTATTTTTTAATTTCTAATTAAACTTCCATGGAACCGATCGAACTGATGAAATCGAGTGTAGTATTCAATCCAACCAGTCCGATGAACCAATTGAGTCTAATTTTTTAAATCATGATTGATAGACTGAGATATGTTCTACAATGAAAGAGAGAGTACAAGAAGAAGATATGCATGAAAGGAGATTTCAACAAACAAGACATAGGAGAGAATTTTCGAGAGAGATGATAAAGCTAATCCAAATTGGGGGAGGGAGTTACAAATTTTAAAGTTTATAAGTACATTTAGTATAGGAAAATCAAAATAATACTATAACCATAATATTATATCAATAATACAAATGTGGCATCAAAAAATCTAAGGGGGACATGTGCCCCTCCATGCCCTCCCCTAGATCCGTCCATGCATCCATCAATAGGGGTATAAACGGATAAGGATATATATATATACACACACACACACACATACATACATACATACATATATACATACATATATATACACATACATATATATAGACACACACACACACAACACACACACACACACATACACACACACACACACACACACACATGCGGGCCAATCCTGTGAGATGGGATTTTGGTAAGATGGGACATTCTAGACCACTAGATTCAACCAGGAGAGAGAAAGGTAGGAGAGAGAATATAAAAACTTGTGGTCCAGAATTTCCCATCTCACTATCTCACAAAATCCCATCTCATATGATCACTCCTCATATACATATATGTTTGTGTACTCCCTCATCGTTTCCGCTTTATATCGATTTTGACTATTTTTAATCATATATAACATGATTTTATAACTTCTTTCACCATATTTGGTATAATTATTATGATATATGCATATTTATATTTACAACATGTGCATTCCATCTGATTCATATATATTATAGCTAATTAATTTATAGAATATTTCTAATATCACGCGTATGAGATCAATATCTGTTTTACACCCGTATCAATTTTTTAAAGATATAGTAACATATTTTTATGTCCATCAACATACGTATCAACATCCATGTTCGTATTTAAAAACAGATAAAGATACTGTAACACATATATCTGTCTATTTGCATTCCTCAATGGTAGACAACTAATAGCATGTGGTGAATGACCGACTAAAACCACTAATTTCCCTTTTAGAATATTGATTAATTGTATATTCATGATTGATCAATAAAAATATTAATTTGATTGATCACTTAGAGTGAATGATGATTACATGGGTCTGGTAGGAAAAAATGAGTTTAGGGAAGGGTTTTAGGTAACAAGGTTAGGTTATCCAATACAGAAAGATGTGAAAATCCCAATGATGTCAAAATCACCAGGGCATGTTTGGTAGGGGAATATGGATTGAAATAAGATACTATTCATTTTCCCTTATTGCTCTTTATCCACTCCTTTATTCGACTCTCTTATCACTACAAGAAAGTCCAGAACAGGCGACGGTCATTATCCGTCTCAATTGTCAGATTGACCGTCTCCTCTGATCAAAGGGGACGGTGAAAAGACCGTCTCCATAGCATGCATCCCATTTTCTATAAGTGACGGTAGTTGACACCGTCCCCTATAATCATACATAGGGGACGGTCGTGACCGTCCCATAAAGTCGATTAGAGGGGGCGGTGAAAAACGAAAATGCGAGAGCCGCTAAATAGTGGTCTGACAAATCAGACTCACTGTCGCTGATGCGACTACTCAAGCCTTCCCGTTCGTCAACAATTAACCCACACAATCAATCAATCAATCAAGAGCAAGGATTAAAATTTATTATTCCCTACTAAAAATGTACAATGGCAAGCAAGTAGGGGTCGAACACAGGAAACAAAGGTGCAGAGTATAGACAAAAGTCAGAACCTAGGTCTAATGGACTACTTAACCAATCTAGATTTTTTGTGGGTTTTTAATTTTTAATTTTTTTAATTTTTAATTTTGTATTTTGGTTTTTAATTTTCTGATTTTTATAATTTTATATTTTATTTTTTTTCTTTTTCAATATTGGAATATAAAAACAATGTAATACAAGGAGTGATAAAATATTTATAAAAATATGTAAAAATAGCCACAAATTCAGAAATAAAATCTTTTTGGTCTTTTTATAATTTTTTTAATATTTTTGTGTTTTTGGGTATTTTTTAAAATATTTTTGGTATTTTTAAACATTGAAATAAAGCAAAACAGTGAATTAGCTACTGGCTGGGGGTAAAATGGGAATTAAAAATATCAAACAACCACCAAAATTTTCCAAATTAATTTTAAGATAAAGATAATACAATGTAGAACCTACAGAAACTTAGTTTGTATTTTTTAGAGTTTTCTATAATTTTTTTATATTTTTTTAGAAGTTTTTAGGTGTTTTTGAATTTTTAAGGTTTTTCTTTTGAGATTTTTAGTGGTTTTTGGACTGACACTAAAATATGATAAAATAGACAGTAGGTAATTTTTTGGAAGTTTTTAAGGTATTTTAATATTTTTTGGTATTTTCTAAGCTAGACAGTGCTGAAATGGCATGTTTTTGAATTTTTAATAAATGATAAAATGCGATAAAAATAAAATCTAAAAATATGATGTGAAAGTACTAGTACTAGCGAACAGGAGCCTAAATTAAGTTTTTGAGAATTTTTGGCACTTTAATGATGCGTGCAATAAATAGATCAAACACACAAAAATCCTAAGCCTGGCAGGGGTATATATGCAATTACAAGAACATCTAGGGCTTAGGTGCAAATTTCACCAAACTACACGCGCAGAACACGTGATCTGTCATTCACAGGGGCATATTTGCAAATACTAAAAACCGGCGGGGCAAAAATGCAATTATCCCAAAAACATATTTAAATAACTACGCACAGGGGTATAACTGCAAATAGATGAAAGTTTAGGTTATAAAATGCAAAATACCCAAAAGGCACGCGCCCCAGTCACGTGAGGTGACGTGGCCGAGGACTGAAGTGCAAATATAAAAAGTTACTGGGCCTATGTGCAAATATTACAAAAACTTTTAAACTGGAAACTAAAGTTTTAAGACTAAACGTTAAATACAAAAAACGCTTGGGTTTAAAATGCAAAATACCCAAGATCCTGATCGTGCGGTCGAGGGAGCTTCACTTGACACGCGGCGTGCATCGGACGACCCATACCCCTTCGCTCTGGGTGGCTGGGATTAGATCGTGAACGGTTGATCGGACGACTGAGCGATGCCCCGATCCGACGGCTGCTGAACGACTGGAAGAACGCGGCTGATCCGACAGCTGGGCGAAGATGACGGAGAACACCGCCTGGGGGACTCTTGGAATGGCGATTCCGGCCGACACACGACCTCCACCAGTCCCGGACCGAGGGCAAAATGGTCCTGGGGCTCGTCCGCGTCGATGGAGCTCCTCAGCCGAGGCCGAGGTGACCGGAGGTGCTCGGACGAGGGAGGTCGCCTGGAGGTGCTTCCCTGAAACTTCGAGGCTCGATTGGGCCTCCTTTTGACTTCGTTCCTGCAGGGTTAGAAGTACGGCAAAAAGGGGATGCTCGGAGTGCTCTCCGATGGTTCGATGGAGGCGAAAGGTGCCTGGGATGAGGAGCTCCGGCAAGCGGCGGAGAGGGGAGCTCGATATCTCGATCTGGGCGAGATCGAGGTGGTT
The DNA here is from genome assembly GCA_037367405.1 of Ottelia alismoides. Taxonomy (NCBI): domain Eukaryota; kingdom Viridiplantae; phylum Streptophyta; class Magnoliopsida; order Alismatales; family Hydrocharitaceae; genus Ottelia; species Ottelia alismoides. The sequence goes on along the minus strand of JAZKJV010003173.1, from coordinate 264,572 downwards.
GGAAGGGTGGAGCGGAGTGACAGAGTGACGAGGAAGAGGATGGAGGTGGTCTTAGCGGATATCGAGGATGGAGGTGACCGGAAAGTGGGGGCGGAGCTAAGATCCGCCGTGGGCTTTGATCGTAGATTCACAGTGATTAACGCGAGGGGAATCTAAACTGCTCCTAGGCTAAGCTATGCTACATTAGAGCTACTAGAAAAGGAAAAGAGAAGGGGGTGAGGCTCACCAGAGACGTCGGGATGGAGGTCGCAACGGAGCTCCGGTGAGGGATGGATCTGCTTCGATTCGACACCAGAGGACTCGAACCCTGGCTCGATTCGTCTCCTGCTGTCACCAGGAACGTGATGGGATATGGGTTTTCGGGTGATTTTGGCGGAAGAAGGATAAAAAATCAAAGGGAAGTCGGGCGGTGGCTTTTGAATGGTGATCGACAGGCGAGAAGAACGAGGGTCAAACGCCTCGATCAGTGATGAATCCACATTTCATCATCTTTATTCTATCATTTTGGCCTCAAAAACCCTAGCAAATGCTTGTGAATAACATTAAATGAAGCAATTTAGCATGCATGCATGTGCATCCAATTAGTGTGTAAAATACTTTAATTAAAGCCAAAATTATAGAATAAATAAAAGAAAAAAAAAGAATAAAATATTGTAAATATTTTATGACCCAAAACCCCGAGACCTAGGCATCTTGATGAATAGGTCGACAAGGAATAAAGTAGGGGGAGATAAGGGTTAAATACTTGTCCATTTTATCCATTCTTTATTCATCTTGGGGCCTCTTTTTGGTTCCACTTTTTGTACATCAAATAAAGAAACTCCGTACATGAAAGTTGTTGATAATTAAATAAAGAAAAATACAAAATTGATTTCACAGAAAAATAATGTACAGATAAAAAGTTATGGTCTGAATAAAATTCTAGAACTCTAACTTCCCAGACCTGTATCTTGCAAATAAAAACTCGAAACAAACCAAACTCACCTTTAATTGTATATAGCATAAAATAATCTATTTAATGGAGGTAATTTCGTATTTTTCGGAGTTACGGTTTGAAAGTTGAGTTTTGGACCCTTGTAGTATACTTGTACAGATTAAAATATTCAATTTATTATTTCTTCATTACTTTCGTATTCTTATATTTTTATAAATTTGTAAATATTATTTATAATTTATTTGTATATTAAAATCAGAATAAAAACTTAAATAAAACTCAAATAAAAATACATGAATATAAGGTACATAGGTACACTACATATGCTTATACCTATACGAAATACACTTCTATTTTATTAAATATGCAAAACACATCAGAAAAATAAAATAAAAATATAATTACATGCACAAAAGTATTTTATGATTTTTTAAAATTATAAACCAAAATAATAAATTAAAATACACAAAATAAAAATAAAAGAATGAAATATATAGATATTATACCGATATAGGACATAAAAGGTAACTTGTAATTATATACCTTCTAAAAATAAATAAAAATCACTATAAAATTCTTTATAAAATAACAAATATATTTTATTTTATAACCTAAAATTAATAAATTCATTTACTATTTTATTTTGAATTTTTAAATAATTTCTGCCTAGATTTCTCTGGTTGGTCCACGTGGACCAACAGGGTGCGGTCTAGAGTTGACCTCGGTCAACTCCCTGACCGAGGCCTGCCATTTCTGACACCCAGATTTTTCCCTGATTTCCCCCATTTTTCGAGCTCGATCCGTTCGTCCTCACGCCTCGATTCCTTCTTGGGACTTCGTCCCCGATCACCACTCTCCGACGCCATGTAATCAAATCCAGCCATATCTCCATCATTCGCGCGTGAATCTGGCTTGAAGGAGACGCCTTCATCTTCTACTTAAACGCCCTGCCACCTTCAAGCCCAATTTTGAACCCTTCTTAGCCATTAATTCTCCTCCCTGTTGCGCTCTTCGTGTTGCTGGAGGTGACAGCTCCGCATCCACACCCTCAGGCGAGTCGAGGAGGCTCTGTAGCGCCTCCACCACCTCCGCCGACCACCGGCATCGAGGTTCCTCCACCTCAGGTCATCCACCTTCGAGGTTTGCCACTTTCCCTCTCCTTTTCACTTCATTTCATTTCCCTTAGCTACAGTATCAAAAATCCCCAAAAATATCCAAACTCCATCGATCGATCCACCTCCCATAGCTCATCGCCGGAGCGCAGCTCCGGCTGTCGTTCCCTCGCCTTCCACCGACCATCTCCGACTTCCACTACACCTCCGCGGGGTCCAGGCAGTTTGCCCTGGACCCTCTCACCCATATTTGCAAGTAACAGGAGCATTATATCGCCTGGGGACTCGGATTCGACCTCCGCCGGAGATACCTGGAGTTTCGAGCTCCGCCGCTTCTGCAGCAGCGCCACAGTGCCTCTCCGGCGATTTTGAGGGTCCCATACGCCAGAGCATCATCGCAGGAGTCTCCCGTACCTTTTTGTTGCGGTCCAAACCACCGGAGTCGCGTCATATCGCCGGAGGAACTTCGTCTCGGTGAAGTTCTTCCCCGCTCTTCCTCCGGGTGCCTCCACCGTCCGATTCGAGGCCCGCTCCAGATCGCACCTCAACCATCAGATCTTGGCCACCTTCTGCCGTCGATCTCTTCACTAGATCAGATCTCCGCCGATCATCGCCGAACCGTCATCGCGTGTTGTGCGCGCGCCACGTGGATTAGTGAACGACTCTCCGCCGTTCGATCGCGCACGAGGAATATAGGCTTGGGTATTTTGCACTTTCATCCTCGCCAAATTTTGTATTTCATTTCAGTCCATAAACTTTAAGTCGTAGTTCAAATATTTCTGTAATATTTGCATCCAGACCCCTATAGTTTTCATATTTGCACTTAGGTCCTATTCACGTCACCTCACGTGCCCGTGCGCGTGAGGGGGTTGGGTATTTTACAAGGATCCCCCTGGGGTTTGATTGTTTCGTCCTAGTCCATGAACTTCCTAATCAAGTTGTAATACATCTGAGCCCCTGGAACTTTGTAATTTTGCAAAAATACCCTTGCCAGGTCACGTGCCCAGTGCGCGTGAGTTGGACATTTTGCAAGGAACCCCCCGGGTTTAGGTATTTATTTTTAGTACAGAAAATCACATTTAACATTATATATTTTTGGAAACATTGCAAGTAGACCCTGAACTTCTGTGTAATTACATTTATGCCCTTGCAAGTATTGTATTTTTGCTTGGATGTTTGCATTTATTTCATGCATCACTTTAACTCTGAAAATTACCAAAAAAATCATAGACTCCTGTCGCATTGTCGTTTAACGCCATATTTTTGCATTGCATTGTTGGCATTTTCATATTTATTAAAAAAATTAAAAACATGCATTTTTCATACTGTTTGCATTAGAAAATCCATAAAAATTATAAAAACCTTTTGAAAAAATTCCAGAAAAACTATATTTCATGTGTTTTGTCCTCTACTAGTGTCAGTCCAAAAACCACTGAAAATTGCAAAAGAAAATGCTTAAAAATTATAAAACACTTAAAAACTTCAAAAAAATATAGGAAATCATAGAAAAATCACAAAAATACAAACTCAGTTTCTGTGTCTTCCTTGTTTCATTGTCCATATTTTAAAGTTAATTTGAGGAGTTTTAGGTACTATTTAGTATTTTGCAACCTCATTTTAAATTCGTCCAGAACCTTTGCTCACTGTTTTCTTATATTTCAATATTTAAAAATATCAAAAACATTTAGAAAAATCCCCAAAAATCACAAAAACATCTTAAAAATATAGAAAGACCAAAAATATGTTATTCCTGAATTTTTGAGCATTTTTGCATATTTTTATCAATATTATATCACCCCTTCTATTACATTGTATACATATTCCATTATTGAAAAAGAAAATAGAAAAATATAAAATATAAAACATAAGAATCAAAAAATTGAAAATCAAAATATAAAATTAAAAATTAAAAGTAAAAAAAATATATAAATAAAAATTAAAAACCCACAAAATATTTGCATTGCATCTTGTAGGCATTGATCACAATCACATCACATTTTGCACTTAGCTTGATCTATCCTGCCTAGCTCCCTGTGTTCGAACTCTCTACGTACTTGCTTGCTATATACCATTTTATGTAGAGTTAAAAATAAATTTTAACTTCACATCTGCTTATCATTGTTTGATTGTTTGGTTGTGGGTTAATTGTTGATCAAATACGGGATTTTGTAGTGGTCAATACACCGACTGTTGACTCGCCTTGTGAGTCGATACGACCGCTGTAAATTTCGTGTCTATCAAATGGTGCCGTTGCCTGGGAACAACATCATATAGATCTCATTTTTGATTGTGTGTGATTGTTTGTTTACATTATTGCTTTGACTTATCTCTCATTTTTGATATACCTTGTGAGCTTTCTGACCATCTTCTTTCTTATCTTCTTGCGAGGGACCGCGGACCGAGGAGGATCGCTTAGATAATTCGGTGCAGCCTTGGGAAGCGGAGTCGGCTTTCTATCCAAACCGACAGGAGAGAGCATGAGATTAGATAGATAGATAGTTAGCTAGTTTATTATTCTTTTGCGAGAGAGAGACCTTTGAATTGTAATTATACAGGACTTGGACACTTGAACACTCGGGCCTAATTTCCAAGTGTTTGTTCACTTGGGGGCTCACCGCGGTTTTGTGTTTTTCGCGGCTTTTCTCGCTTTTATTCCTATTTGTTTCCTGAGGATTTAGCCCCTAGACATAGGAACTTTTGTTGACTGTGATGAACTAAGAAGCTAAGGCCCAATCCCTAATATCTTGCCTGCACCTATAGAACGTAATTGGACTTGGCTAAAAATCAATTGAAAAAGCTATTCGATTTGGACTAGAGATCACGTGCCGCGAGCCCACTCTGTTAAGCGCTACTCCCGAACTCGATGTGTCGAGAAGAGGAGGGGTGAGCCTAGACCGGACTCCGGAATCTCTTCTTTGTCATAGCTACTTTTTCTTCACGTTAATAGAAGTTGCTCATCTTAGGACGATTTCCTCGTGCATTGATGAATACCCATTCATCACTCTTTATTCTATTATTTTAGCTACAAAAACCTTTGCAAATACATGTAGATATGTGTAAATACCAATAATTACCAAAAGCATGCATTGTGTAAAAACCTATAATTAGCATGTTTTTGTGCACAAAATAAAAGAATAAAGAGCAAAAAGGAAAAGAGGGAAATATTTAGAATAAATATTGAGCAACCTAACCCAAGGGAGGGTTCAGCATGGGCCTGACCGCATAAAAGCCAAAGTAGAGGGAGATAGGGCTCACATGTGTATATGCTTCTGTAAATAAAACTATATATTTTCCTCACCCAAAAATATGTTGTAAATATTTTGTATATATTTTGTAAAAGCTATTAAAAACAAAATAAAAAAATGAAAAGCAAAAAGATCAAAAATACCCTTCCTTCACCATGTGCACAAACCACACCATTGTATTTATTTAACCTTGTAAATAAATTCAATTACTTTCTAAACTTTTTGTAAATATTCTATAATATATTTTGTAAATAAAATAAATAACAAGAAACAAAACAAAAATCAAATAAAAATTACAAAATTGAAAATACAAAAATACATTGTATAAATACCATGTATATAAATGTATATATCTATTTATTTCACCCTTGTATATATATAATAAAAATAAAATAAAAATATTCTTTCATTCCATATTTTATGGTGTAAATAAATAAAATACAAAATGAGCATAAAAATACATAAAAATAACAAATAAAAAATCAAAAATAAAAATCCATATAGTGTACATATACCTATATATAGAGATACCCTATTTTTATTTCCAAAAATTAAATAAAAATCACCAAAAAATAGAAAAAAATAAAAGAAAAATTTCATGTTTTGAGTTTTCTTTAATTCGGCCTATTTCTGCCCTAAAATAAATAAACAAAATTCGGGTACACGTGGCAGCGTCTGACTGGGCCACGGGGGAATGTTGACCCCGGTCAACTCCCCCGCGACCTCCTTCCTTTTCTGGAAGATGCGTGCCGCGCCTCCTTCGCCGATTTATCCACGCTTCTCCAGGCTGTCACCCACTCAACCCCCGTGCTCGGATTCTTCGCCATTCATCCCTCTCCCTCGCCGGATCCTCCGCCATCAAATCCACGCCTTCCTTAGCCGTCGAGCCTCAACCCTAATAGACGCTGTCACTCTATATATTCTCACCTCCGCCGCCTCCGCGCCCCATCTTTTGGACCCTCTCCTTCTTCCCAGTGACCTCCATAGGCTCCGCAAGAGTGACAGCGAGCGTCAGCCCTTGTTGCAGTGAGGTGAGGAGGCGTATCCTTTGATCCGGCGAACTTCGCCGCCTTTGCTCCGCCGCCAGCGTCGAGCATCGAGCCTCAGGCCTTGACGCCCTTCGAGGCTACGACCAGGAGCAAGAGCAGCTCCAGCACAGTCTCCAGCATCCATCAGGTAGTTGATTAGTTCTTTTATTTCGTTTAATTTTAGATTACGCCCAATTTGCATCTCCGACGCATTCTTCCGATTCCGTCCATTCCACGTTACATCTCGACCATCCGACCATCTCATCACCTTCGCCGTACCCTCACGCACCTTCTACGCACTTTCACTCAACCCAGATCGCACAGGATCTGGGAGTCGAGCTCCACCGTCTCCGCCTCGCCGGAGCTCTTCCGCCCCACCGCACCGTTCACCTTCACGCCACCTAACCGGGTCGAGGCACTTTGCCCTCGACCCGCGAAGCTTCTTGACCACTTTGCAGGTCCAAAGGGGGTGTCTGAGCCTCCTTCACAGTTCAGCCAGGAGCTTCGAGCCACTAGGCTTCGCCGGAGCCCCTCCAGGGCTCGGTTGGGCCCTTGGCCACCACCAGCAGCTGCGGGACAGTCCAGCGGAGCTTCTCCGATCATCTGCAGCAGCTGAGGAGGGGTGTAGCGCACGCAGGAGGCCGGCGAAGTTCGCCGGCGACGAGTTCTTCCACCACCCTCTCCGACCGTCAGATCAGCCGTGGCGCTCCAGATTAGATCTCAACCGTTCGTTCGGGGAGCAGCAGATATCGTCAGATCAGCCGCAGCGTGATCTCAGCCGTTGATTCACCGAGGGTTCGGCCACCACGCACGCGGACCGTTCGATCCCCACGTGGCGGACCCTCCATCGTCCGATCAGGCGAAGCTTCTCAAGGTCAAAGGCGCCGCTCATCGCCACCATCCGATCTTCCACGTGGCGCCTATCCAACCGTCGCCAAATAAAGGGGTAAATATCGTAGGCCCCCCCTCTTAGTTTTTCATTTCCTGTTTAGTCCTGTAAACATTTTTAGAAACTTTTTCACGAAGGGTTATTGCATTTGGAACCTTGTGCTTTATTTTAATTGCATGTATGCCCCTGTGTGTGTAAACACGTGCGTCGTCACGTGTGTTTTGGGCTTTTTACACATCTTGTCCTGTAGATCTGGAGTGTTAATGAATGCATGAATATTTTTGAATAATTGCATATATACCCCTGTGAGCATTGTTTATGCGCATGTGCGTTATTTATTGGGAATTTTGCAACCATATCCCTGGGCTTTTGATACGAGTTATCAAATAGCCCTAGGACTTGGTTTTTATTGCAATTTGGTCCCTGTGTGCCCCAGCCACGCGCGAAGCGCGTGACTTGCTGGGTATTTTGCACCAAGGCCCCCAGATCTTTGGGTATTTGCACTTAGGTCCCTGTGCACATTGCCCCACCTTTATTTTTGAATAAAATATTAAACGACCTCCAAATCCAATGAGATTTTGACACATGGCTCCTGCCATGGTGTAGGAATTTCTATGATTTTTGGGGACATTTTTGATTTCATTTATTATTTTTAAAAATTCAAAAACACATCTTTTTGCCACTGTTTGACTTTAAAAATACCAAAAAAATATAAAATCACTTTCAAAAATTCTAAAAAAAATTAGATAGTGTTTCTTGCTTGCTGATTGATTTTCTAGCCAATTTTGGCTATTTTTCATCACTTAAAAACCTTAAAAATTGAAAAACCCCTAAAAACCCATAAAAATTATAATAAATAAATTAAAAATCCAAAAACAATAATTAGGGTGTCTAAATTTTCCTTATTCTTTCTAGATTATAGGAAAATTACCTTTAGGGCTTTTTGAGATCCAAGAGTATTTTATTTTTGGGTCTTAAGCCTTGCTGGACAGTACCCTCTGTTTTTCGCATTGTTTGATTTTTAATAAATAAATTACCCATTAGAAAAATTCCAAAAAATCACCAAAAACAGTAAAAAACATTTAAAACATAAAAACAAATTTTCCTTAATTTTTGCATCATTTTTGGTGTGTGTAATAAATTGTTGAAGTCCCCTTGTATTTGCCTTGTATTCATTTTCTTTCATTTCCTCATCTTTTAAAAATTCTAAAAAAAAATATAAAAACAAATAAAAACCAAAAAAAAAATATGTTCTCTGTGTTTTAGTTCAATTTGACTACATCGTAGGCCGCAAGGCCAATCTGTGCTCCTTGTGTTCGACCCTGGGAGCTATACCAGGTTAATCCTATAGCTAGATCGCTCTTTCTTGTGCTTGCTTGTTTTTATCTGATTTGAGTGATTGATTTCTTCTTGATTGACACATTCTGAGCAATTGAGGACAACGACATTGTGATTTATTTTCTACCTCAGTTGTTAGTGTGATTTCCGTGTCGTCAGAATGGCACCGTTGCCGGGGAAGCTACAGAGCAAATGGAAAGGACCCTATTTGGTCAGAAAGGTACACGATAACGGTAGCATTGATATATCTGAGTTATCTTCTGAGAGTACCTTTCGAGTGAACGGCCAGCGGCTCAAACCATTTCTAGATCATGAGCCGCGGGACGTTATTATTGCTGCTATTCATTTTGCGTGAGATGTGGTCTTTTGACTCACATCTTTTACATCTCACGCCTGATTTTCACTGTTCCTCCGCCTGTATAGATCCAGCTGTCCATATCGTTCTATTCTTTAGTCCCACATCCCGTCTTTCATCTTATGATTATGCTATACTTAGGGTGTACTTTACCCTAAGTATAGGGGGGATGTCGGACCTGTGAGTATTCTTTTCATTCTTTCTGCTCTTGTTTTTGCTGCCTATACTTAGGGATATTTTACCCTAAGTATAGGGGGGGGGCAGATTCTGTATATTCTTCTTCACTCGGCTTTCCCTTCATGTACAACTTTCTATACTTAGGATTAGTTAATCCTAAGTATAGGGGGAAACCACCGAGTTCCTCTCATTCTATTCATTTATTCGTTTCTGTACTTAGCCATTCCTTTTCACTTCCCTTTTACTAAGCACGAGTTATGTCTTCTTCATCGCTCTTGATCACTCTGAGGACATCGTTCGAGCTAAGTATAGGGGGGGTGTGTATATATTTCATATATACTTTAGCCATAACTCGTACTTTGTGTGAGTGTGTTAATAAATAAAATGGCTAAAAATCACAGAAATTAAAAATTTTTCATGAACATAAACCTCTTTTATTCTTGCACATACATAGCTAGTGTACAAAGTATTTTTGTAAAAATGATTTCAAAAATCTTTTGTGTAAAGCTTGTGTAAATATTTTGTATCAAAATTATGTATATAGTACAAAATTTTTTCAAAATGTTTTGAAAATCAAAAGTTTGCAAAAATCTTGTGTAAATGTGTGTAAATATCTTTTTGCAAAACTTGCACTTCATGCATCATTCATTCATGATTTCAAAACATTTTTCAAATTTTTTTTTTTGCATGATTGTAAAATATTTGTAAATAGCATCTTTTGTACATATATGTATATAGTTTTTCCTGGATGAGAGTTGACATTTAAACCAAGCCTGAAATTAAATTGAGAAATGGAGCTTGAATAAGATCTTAATCCACTTAACTTCAAGAGGAACCTTGTAGGACTTAGGGTTAAGGCTTTTCAGGTCCATAAGGACTTAATTCTTTGAGTCCACTAGGCTATGAGCATATGTCATCTTGATGAGCCTAAGTAGAGCACTTAACAACACACGCATGACTCTCAGAGACAATGGCTTCACTTGCACCTACACTTTACACATGGCTCTCCACGGATGAGGTGGTGAGGAGGCAGTTTCCTTTGGCTTGGGGTAGCATATGAGGGTAGTACTTCTAGGCGGAACCTCTCTTCTTCTTATAGTGAAGGAAGTGCACCTCAACTTGGTCTAGTGGTGTTGAAAGCTAAAGACAGAAGCTGTGGGTTGCAATAAAGCTTCAAAAGAGGGATAGTCTACTGGCTCAAGGGGAAATTTCTTATATATGCTGCACCATGTAGATATGTTGTACAGAAGTCCTTGAAAAAAAAAATGCAAAAAGAACTCCAAAAAAGTGGTGGGTCGGATTGAAAATTTAATAACCCCACCGGAGTGAAAAGCAAAAGGCTTATGGTATCATGTTACATCTCATGAAGCTTGCAGCGGGAGACTTAGCTACACTGGCTAAGCTTCCAAAACTCTATACTTCTACCCCCTCTTCTTGAGCCGGTTGCACTTGAACTTAGAAGGGAATACCCCGCTTCTCGAGGAAAGAGTTGCTAGACTGAGGCATTAGAGTTACCAGGTTGAGGGAGGTTGTTTCTTTGTTACTTCTGAGGTAGGGAGCCACATATCACTTACACTGCATGGAAAGATTCATGGTCATTAGAGTTTGTGTATGTAGACTTGTTCTGATCTGGTTTATTGAGGAGTCTTGCCCATAGATTGGTGGAACTTGGAGGCTGTTGAGTTTTAGGCTTAAGTCCAAATAAGGTTCCGACACATTAATAATCCAAAGATCTGATCGAGCTCCATATTTCAATTTAATGAAGGAAAATTTAATAAGTCAACCTTACTCCATGTACATCCTCTTTTTCTTTTTCTTTTTCTTTCTTTTTCACTTCTTTTTCAAATAAGTGTTTGCTAAGGGACTAGCAAAGTTAAAGCATAGGGGGTGATGAATACCCATTCATCACTCTTTATTCTATTATTTTAGCTACAAAAACCTTTGCAAATACATGTAGATATGTGTAAATACCAATAATTACCAAAAGCATGCATTGTGTAAAAACCTATAATTAGCATGTTTTTGTGCACAAAATAAAAGAATAAAGAGCAAAAAGAAAAAGAGGGAAATATTTAGAATAAATATTGAGCAACCTAACCCAAGGGAGGGCTCAGCATGGGCCTGACCGCATAAAAGCCAAAGTAGAGGGAGATAGGGCTCACATGTGTATATGCTTCTGTAAATAAAACTATATATTTTCCTCACCCAAAAATATGTTGTAAATATTTTGTATATATTTTGTAAAAGCTATTAAAAACAAAATAAAAAAATGAAAAGCAAAAAGATCAAAAATACCCTTCCTTCACCATGTGCACAAACCACACCATTGTATTTATTTAACCTTGTAAATAAATTCAATTACTTTCTAAACTTTTTGTAAATATTCTATAATATATTTTGTAAATAAAATAAATAACAAGAAACAAAACAAAAATCAAATAAAAATTACAAAATTGAAAATACAAAAATACATTGTATAAATACCATGTATATAAATGTATATATCTATTTATTTCACCCTTGTATATATATAATAAAAATAAAATAAAAATATTCTTTCATTCCATATTTTATGGTGTAAATAAATAAAATACAAAATGAGCATAAAAATACATAAAAATAACAAATAAAAAATCAAAAATAAAAATCCATATAGTGTACATATACCTATATATAGAGATACCCTATTTTTATTTCCAAAAATTAAATAAAAATCACCAAAAAATAGAAAAAAATAAAAGAAAAATTTCATGTTTTGAGTTTTCTTTAATTCGGCCTATTTCTGCCCTAAAATAAATAAACAAAATTCGGGTACACGTGGCAGCGTCTGACTGGGCCACGGGGGAATGTTGACCCCGGTCAACTCCCCCGCGACCTCCTTCCTTTTCTGGAAGATGCGTGCCGCGCCTCCTTCGCCGATTTATCCACGCTTCTCCAGGCTGTCACCCACTCAACCCCCGTGCTCGGATTCTTCGCCATTCATCCCTCTCCCTCGCCGGATCCTCCGCCATCAAATCCACGCCTTCCTTAGCCGTCGAGCCTCAACCCTAATAGACGCTGTCACTCTATATATTCTCACCTCCGCCGCCTCCGCGCCCCATCTTTTGGACCCTCTCCTTCTTCCCAGTGACCTCCATAGGCTCCGCAAGAGTGACAGCGAGCGTCAGCCCTTGTTGCAGTGAGGTGAGGAGGCGTATCCTTTGATCCGGCGAACTTCGCCGCCTTTGCTCCGCCGCCAGCGTCGAGCATCGAGCCTCAGGCCTTGACGCCCTTCGAGGCTACGACCAGGAGCAAGAGCAGCTCCAGCACAGTCTCCAGCATCCATCAGGTAGTTGATTAGTTCTTTTATTTCGTTTAATTTTAGATTACGCCCAATTTGCATCTCCGACGCATTCTTCCGATTCCGTCCATTCCACGTTACATCTCGACCATCCGACCATCTCATCACCTTCGCCGTACCCTCACGCACCTTCTACGCACTTTCACTCAACCCAGATCGCACAGGATCTGGGAGTCGAGCTCCACCGTCTCCGCCTCGCCGGAGCTCTTCCGCCCCACCGCACCGTTCACCTTCACGCCACCTAACCGGGTCGAGGCACTTTGCCCTCGACCCGCGAAGCTTCTTGACCACTTTGCAGGTCCAAAGGGGGTGTCTGAGCCTCCTTCACAGTTCAGCCAGGAGCTTCGAGCCACTAGGCTTCGCCGGAGCCCCTCCAGGGCTCGGTTGGGCCCTTGGCCACCACCAGCAGCTGCGGGACAGTCCAGCGGAGCTTCTCCGATCATCTGCAGCAGCTGAGGAGGGGTGTAGCGCACGCAGGAGGCCGGCGAAGTTCGCCGGCGACGAGTTCTTCCACCACCCTCTCCGACCGTCAGATCAGCCGTGGCGCTCCAGATTAGATCTCAACCGTTCGTTCGGGGAGCAGCAGATATCGTCAGATCAGCCGCAGCGTGATCTCAGCCGTTGATTCACCGAGGGTTCGGCCACCACGCACGCGGACCGTTCGATCCCCACGTGGCGGACCCTCCATCGTCCGATCAGGCGAAGCTTCTCAAGGTCAAAGGCGCCGCTCATCGCCACCATCCGATCTTCCACGTGGCGCCTATCCAACCGTCGCCAAATAAAGGGGTAAATATCGTAGGCCCCCCCTCTTAGTTTTTCATTTCCTGTTTAGTCCTGTAAACATTTTTAGAAACTTTTTCACGAAGGGTTATTTGCATTTGGAACCTTGTGCTTTATTTTAATTGCATGTATGCCCCTGTGTGTGTGTAAACACGTGCGTCGTCACGTGTGTTTTGGGCTTTTTACACATCTTGTCATGTAGATCTGGAGTGTTAATGAATGCATGAATATTTTTGAATAATTGCATATATACCCCTGTGAGCATTGTTTATGCGCATGTGCGTTATTTATTGGGAATTTTGCAACCATATCCCTGGGCTTTTGATACGAGTTATCAAATAGCCCTAGGACTTGGTTTTTATTGCAATTTGGTCCCTGTGTGCCCCAGCCACGCGCGAAGCGCGTGACTTGCTGGGTATTTTGCACCAAGGCCCCCAGATCTTTGGGTATTTGCACTTAGGTCCCTGTGCACAGTGCCCCACCTTTATTTTTGAATAAAATATTAAACGACCTCCAAATCCAATGAGATTTTGACACATGGCTCCTGCCATGGTGTAGGAATTTCTATGATTTTTGGGGACATTTTTGATTTCATTTATTATATTTAAAAATTCAAAAACACATCTTTTTGCCACTGTTTGACTTTAAAAATACCAAAAAAATATAAAATCACTTTCAAAAATTCTAAAAAAAATTAGATAGTGTTTCTTGCTTGCTGATTGATTTTCTAGCCAATTTTGGCTATTTTTCATCACTTAAAAACCTTAAAAATTGAAAAACCCCTAAAAACCCATAAAAATTATAATAAATAAATTAAAAATCCAAAAACAATAATTAGGGTGTCTAAATTTTCCTTATTCTTTCTAGATTATAGGAAAATTACCTTTAGGGCTTTTTGAGATCCAAGAGTATTTTATTGTTGGGTCTTAAGCCTTGCTGGACAGTACCCTCTGTTTTTCGCATTGTTTGATTTTTAATAAATAAATTACCCATTAGAAAAATTCCAAAAATTCACCAAAAACAGTAAAAAACATTTAAAACATAAAAACAAATTTTCCTTAATTTTTGCATCATTTTTGGTGTGTGTAATAAATTGTTGAAGTCCCCTTGTATTTGCCTTGTATTCATTTTCTTTCATTTCCTCATCTTTTAAAAATTCTAAAAAAAAATATAAAAACAAATAAAAACCAAAAAAAAAAATATGTTCTCTGTGTTTTAGTTCAATTTGACTACATCGTAGGCCGCAAGGCCAATCTGTGCTCCTTGTGTTCGACCCTGGGAGCTATACCAGGTTAATCCTATAGCTAGATCGCTCTTTCTTGTGCTTGCTTGTTTTTATCTGATTTGAGTGATTGATTTCTTCTTGATTGACACATTCTGAGCAATTGAGGACAACGACATTGTGATTTATTTTCTACCTCAGTTGTTAGTGTGATTTCCGTGTCGTCATGCATGCATCTAGGTAGTTTTATTTACTGTCTTTAAATTATGCGCGGATCACTTTGCATGTATAGTGCTGGCGGAAAGGTACGCATTTTTATCCCTGCATGCATCATAGATTTTGACCGCTCATCGGCTTTTCCGTTCTCCTTCCCCAGTTTTATTGGACTTTTAATAACAAGGAAATTGGAAAATTCGTTAGACGATGATTGATCAGAAAAATACATAAAAAGTGAAAACAATAAAAATTGGGACCGCTAATGCAAACTTGACCTTAAAACTCATCCCACCAAAAACTTTGTCTTGGGGAGAGTAACCCCCTCCTTGATTGATTTATCTGCTGCGAGAGAGTGACTCGACACTAGGATAGAGCCACATCTGAAATTTTGGTTGACTACTGGCCGTGCTTAGTCGTTCTCCAGTGAGGATCTCTCCGGTAATCGGTAAAGCGGACCGCGATGTCCTTAACAGATTGAATTAGCGGGAACAACCGGGTTACGGTCCGCAATTCATACTGGTTGGGAAAGATCTGACGTGGATTGGGACAGTCGGCTAAGAAAGTAGGGTACCTAACAGCTCGCTCTAACGCTCTGATAGATTGACTGATCACCTAATAAAATTTGACAAGATAATAGACCGAACTCTCACGGTCATCAGCTCAAGAGTTGTGTAGGTGAATTGGGGGTTTGATTGATCATCTTGTTTGCATTCCAGATCTCATCCGCCTTTCTCTACATCAAAATGATGGGAAGAAGATCCCTTAGGCCACACCTGGTGGCACCGCTATCAAGCACTCCTTCCCACTCATCTAGGAGGGTTCTGGAGAGTTCAAACCCACTCTCCGAACCTGAGTTCTCAACCACCCTGTTCCCCCTCGACCACCCTTCTCCAATAAATCTAGAGACCGCAGAAGATATTCAGTTGGACACGCCTGAAATGGGTACATTTGCCTTTGCAAAAAATCAAGAGGAACCCATGGCCAACAGTGAGGGAGACATACATGAGCAAGGCGAGCATCCCTTCGCATATGATCAAGCCGCAATCAACAACTCCCTTATGGCTTCCTTAGAAACAATGCAACAAAAAATAAGGGACCAGGGAGCCTTCATGGGAAACATCCTGAGAGAAATGGAGCAGATGCGAACAGACAGAGAAGACAGATCTGAAGGCGGTGGAGAGATTCCTGATGCAGCCGCAAGAGGGGGAGGACCGAACCAGGAAAGACCACCACAAACAACCATGAGGCAGTTGCACAACCCAGCTGCAACCCTTACTCACCGGTGGATCCGAATCCCACCCATCTATGGAGACTTCGAGCTTCGCCCGCCCACCATCCAGTTACTGCCTAAATTTCATGGGCTCCCCACCGAAGAACCTCATCTCCATCTGCAATAATTTGAGATGATATGCAGCACAATCCATGATAGATATGTGACTGAGGATACAATTAAAATGACTGCCTTCCCATTCTCCTTAATTGATAGAGCCGCCTACTGGCTCAAACACTTGGGGAGGTACATCGACACTTGGGAACAACTCCGGACCGCATACTTAAATAAGTATTACCCACTCGGCCGGACAAATGCAGCAAGAGCTATGATCAGCAACTTCACCATGATCCCAAATGAACTATTCCATGAAGCCTGGGATCGCTTTAGAGAGCTCATTTATCGGTGTCCGCATCATGACATATCAAAGCCCAACTTGGTTCAAAGTTTCTTTTGTGGGCTGACACCGGAGCTGCAGGGGCTTGTTAATGCCTCTTGTGGAGGATCGTACTTCTCAAAGGGTGAAGATGATGTTTAGGCCATTTATGAAGGAATGGCAGAAAACTCTACAGTCATGGCCCTGGCACGTGTCTACACACAACAAAAACCTCCCCAAGGAGCAGGATCATACCAGCGGATAGCCCGCATTGATACCGGTCCCAGCACCCCGTCGGTAGCCGCAGCTCAAGCCGAATCCACCGCAGCTGATATGGGTATCATCAGTGAAAAGTTGGACCGCATGGAAATCCTTGAGAAGAAGCAGGGACAAGGTATGGCACAAATGGACCAGTTGGCAAAGACCATGAGTGACCTGAAGACTCACATTTTGAGTATTCAGGAGGTACAATCATTTTCACATCAGCCTCCCAGGTCACTGGCTGAATCCAGAGGCAGCCGTTCTACCCCACCACCTCCCGCATACCGCCAAGTTCACCATGTTCAGGAGGTGCCAGTACAACAGTTGCCGCATTATTCACAGCAGCCACCATCTCAGGATACTCAGATGGTGGTTTATCAACCGGAGCAGCCATTGGCAGCACTACCGCCTCCACCCTTCGAGCAGGAGCCATTGATGGAAGTCAATGGGATATGGTACGGCCGGTACCCCCAGCAGCCCGGGATTCGCCGCGATCACCTCGGATTTAGTTGGTCCAATGGGAGTATCTCATCCCAACAGCAGCCTCCGGCTCAGGGCAATCATAGTGGCCAACACCAGCAGTCCCAATACTCCCAACAACAACACAACAACAATACCAGCAGAATCCTCGTCACACCTATCAGGAGCAGCAATGGAAGCCGCGGCAGCAGCCTTTTCAGCAGCAACGCCCCCAGCATACATCTCACTACCAGCAGTAATACTCTCAGTCCCACCAGCCGCCACAGTTCCAGCAAGGGAACACCTCAGGTTCTTCCACCCCTAGCTTGGAGAACCCTACACTTGATGATCTCGCCCGACTGCTTTCTGACCAGCAAGCATCGTTTCGGCGAGAAATGGACGAGTTCCGGCAAGAAATGAGGGATATCATGAAAGGCAAAGCCGCCATACCCGCACAGAGCGAACCCAACCCGAATAGTTTGAAAAGGAAGTCTGAGCAGGTACAACGTACCGAGGATACCACTCCTAGTGCATTTCTGAATAACATGCCTTCCATCTTTGATACTCACTTTGTGTCACTTAGGAGCGGTAGGCAACCAGCCGGCGGCGGCTCATCTGAAGGACAACACCATGGAGATTCGAGAGCCCCAGATAAGGAAGAGAGCGGTGCTGATGCCACTAACAACAATGATGTAGACGGTGGTGCTAAGGATACCATTTTTGATGGTGAACCAGACAACGGTACTGAGGCCGCAAAGGAGAATATTTCGGGTGGTGCTGATGCACCCATTTTGAATCAATCTATATTCCAACCTTCTGTGCTACCATTTTTTGTATCTCTGGACTCAATGAAAAAGAACAAAAAATTGAATAAAGGAAAGGCTTCTCCATCTATTCCAAGTCCATGTGGAATGAATGATGATGATTGTATGGATGCCAACCCTTTACAGGCTTAGAAGCCCTCTCCTAACCCTCTATCTGAGGAGGGCCCATCTATCCCCTTCCCTCAAGCACTCGGCTTGACAAAGGGGAATAAAAAAATAAAATCTCCAAAAGACCCAGCAATTAGAGTTTAGTTAACAGATGATAGACAGATTTCAGATCCAGCTGACTCTTTAAGAGGCACTTGAGCACATCCCCCTTTTCCAAAAGAATCTGAGAGAGAAGACCACTGTACGCAGGAAGAGGCGGAACAATAGAGGAGAGATCCATGTGCTCACCCGTGCTACATGTTGTGCCATTCAGAACCAGCTGCCAGCCAAATGCCCAGATGCAGGAGCTCCTTATGTCAGATGCCAGATTAGTGAGCAGCAATTCGACCGTACTCTATTAGACAGCGGCTCTTCGATCAACCTCCTTCCGGTAGCCTTACTCGACAGATTCGAGTTTGGCCCTCTTCTTCTGAGCAGGACAGTCCTTCAGTTTGCTGATCGATCGATTAAGAGGCCGAAGGGGTTGTTGAGAGACGTGATCATTACCATTCAGGGTCTGAAATTCCCTGTGGACTTTGTAGTATTGGACATGGAGATCCCCGAGTTGGTGACTGATGCCCCCATCATATTAGGACGCCCATTCTTGGCCAAAGCCAAGGCGGTGTCCGACCATGATAGTGGGAAGGTGTACTTTCGCGTAGAGGGTGAGAGTATACAAATAGAGACGATCGACGAGATCAAAGCACGAGATTCAGCCTGCTCAGAGCAGAACAGTGATATAGGGCAGATGACAGATGCCGAGTTAGACGTGCACCGGGAGTGTGATTTTGTAATGACTGATGATGAAGCAGTTTGGGAAGATCCAGATACACGAGCCCTCGCCATACCTGCAGACTCAGAATGCCCACCTTTTGAGGCAGACGAGAGTTCGGAGAGCACACCCTTGGTAGAGGACACCATACAGGTTGACAGTTGCATACTGCGTGATGACATTGATGACTGTACTGATTCAGATCCCTCGGAGGCAGACTTTGATTGGAAGGATTTTGATACATATTTGCCATGTCTGTTTCCAGACGAGCTGACAGATAGGACGGAGAGCGAGCCAGCACATATGATAGCCACACCAGCAGGGTTCCCTTCGTCAGATGATCACATACAGCGAGAGTTCTCACATACAGACCTAGTTGCTTTCACACAGACATATCAGAAGCCAGATTTGCCAGCTCCCACCAAGCCAGAATTGAAGCCTTTGCCGCAGTCGCTCAAGTACAGATTCCTTGCGGGTGAGCCTGAAATGCACCAAGTCATTATCTCAGGAGATTTGACTGGAGAACAAGAATCTCGTCTGATGGAGCTTCTTGAAAGAAACCGCAAGGCAATAGGATGGAACGTGGCCGATCTCAAGGGGATAAGTCCGGCCCTGCGCTCTTACCATATATACCTCGAGGAGGACGCTATGCCTTCGCGTGAGTTCCAACAACGGCTGAACCCGAATCTTCGAGATGTAGTAATGAAGGAGATATCTAAATGGTGGAGCGTCGATTTTATCTACCCCATCTCCGACTCCAAGTGGGTTAGTCCGTTACATGTGGTGCCCAAAAAGACGGGTATCACTACAGTTGTTAATGAGTCTGGAGAAGAGATTGCCATCCGGGTACCCACTTCTTGGAGGGTCTGTGTGGACTACAGACGATTGAATGAGGCCACCAAGAAGGATTATTTCCTGCTACCATTTATTGATCAGATTATCGAGAGGCTAGCCGGGAAGAGTCAATACTGTTTTCTTGACGGGTACTCCGGATACAATCAAGTGGCTATTGCGTCGAAGACCAGGATAAAACGACATTCACCTATCCATTTGGAATGTATGCTTTCAGACGTATGCCCTTTGGTCTATGTAACGCCCCTGCGACATTCCAAAGGTGCATGTTGTCCATCTTTTCGGACATGATAGGTGACTGTTTGGAGGTCTTCATGGATGATTTCTCGATTTATGGCGATGGGTTCGATGCTTGTCTTGACCGCCTAGACCGAGTGCTTCAGCGCTGCATAGAGGTAAACCTTGTACTATCTTGGGAGAAGAGTCACTTTATGGTGACTCAGGGGACGGTCCTTGGTCATATCATCTCCAACAGGGGAATGGAGGTTGATCCGGCCAAGGTGGATATCATTAGAAAACTCAATCCACCGTCCAATTTGAGACAGTTGCGGTCTTTTCTGGGGCATGTCGGTTTTTTCCGGCAGTTCATTCAGGACTTCAGTCAAATTGCCCGACCGCTGATGGATTTATTGACTAAAGACACCGAGTTTCTTGTAGATGATTAGTGTCTTAAGTCCTTCGAGACTCTCAAGAATTTAGTTGTCGAGGCTCCTGTCCTTCAGCCACCCGATTGGTCTCTTCCATTTGAGATCATGACGGATGCTTCAGATTATGCCATTGGGGCTGTGCTTGGACAGAGGAGGGATGGATTACCCTATGCCATACACTACGCTAGACGGACTTTGGATGCAGCTCAAAGGAATTACACTGTGACTGAGAAAGAAATGCTAGCGGTAGTTTTTGCTTTGGATAAGTACAGATCTTACATTCTTGGATCTAGAGTGACAATTTTTACAGACCATACTGCCATTCGGTACTTGATGTCGAAGAAGGATGCCAAAGCCAGATTAACCAGATGGATCCTTCTCCTCCAGGAATTTGATATTGAGATTAAGGATAAACCTGGAGTTAAGAATGTTGTGGCAGATCACCTCTCCCGCATAGAGAACCTTGAGGAATCCGAGCCCATAGCACCTATCACTGAAACTTTTCCAGATGAGGCGATCCTTGCTGTCACCTCTCTTCCATGGTATGCCGACATTGTGAATTACCTTGTTGCCAAATCTATTCCACAAGGTTGGCCCAGACAGCGGCTTGAGACCTTCCTTGCGAAGGCCAAATCGTATCATTGGGAGGATCCCGTCCTTTATCATGAGGGAGGGGACAGTATCTGAAGACGGTGCATTCCTCAAGATGAGCAGCATAGCGTCCTCACCTACTGTCACAAGCTTGAGACAGGAGGACATCATTCTGGGAGACGGACAACATAAAAGGTGCTCCAATCCGGCCTTTGGTGGCCTACCCTTTTCAAGGATTCTGATGAGTTCGTGAGAAGGTGTACTGACTGTCAGAAGATGGGTACTTGCGGACAGAGAGACATGATGCCCATGCAGCCCATTCACTTTTGTGAGGTTTTTGATGCATGGGGAATTGATTTCATGGGCCCATTTCCTAGAAGTCAGGGGTTTGAATATATTCTTCTTGCTGTGGATTATGTTAGTCGTTGGGTTGAGGCCATCCCCGCCCGAGCCGCAGATGCTAAAACCGTATGTCGTTTCTTGAGGAAAAACATTATTTCACGGTTCGGGGTGACTAGAGTCTTGATTTCAGATGGGGGGTCTCACTTTATTAATGACAAGGTTAGGGCCCTTACTGACGAGTTCAGTATTGACCATCGTGTTGCCACGCCGTATCACCCTCAGACTAATGGTCTTGCTGAAGTTTCGAATAGGGAAATTAAGACAATTTTGCAGAAGGTAGTCCGCCCAGACCGAAAGGATTGGTCACAACTTTTGGACTCGGTCTTTTGGGCTTATCGGACCTCCTTCAAGACACCACTAGGGACATCCCCCTTTCGTCTCGTCTATGGCAAGCCATGCCATATACCAGTGGAAATAAAGCATAAGTCACTTTGGGCAGTTACAGAGTTATTATTGGATCCCAAGAGTGTAGGAGATCAGAGGAAAGCAGAGTTGGCAGCCCTGGAAGAATTAAGAGATACAACCTTCTCAAGTGGCCTACAGTATAAGGAGAAAGTGAAAGTATGGCACGATTCCCGAATCAGCCATAAACAATTTGAGCCAGAATAGCAAGTATGGCTATTTGATGCTAGGTTGAAATTATTCCCAGGGAAACTACAAAGCAAGTGGAAAGGACCATACGTGGTCCAGAAGGTGCATGATAATGGCAGCATTGATATATCCGAACCATCATCATCTTCCACCTTTAGAGTCAACGGTCAGCGCCTGAAACCATATCTAGATCATGATCCTCCGACCGTTGACGTTGCCCCCATCCTTCTGGTATGAGATGTTTCTTTGACTCACACCTTACGCATCTCATGCATGATTATCATGAGATCCGACATTGTATATATATATATATATTCATCTGTACATCGATCACTCATTCTTTATGGTTCACACTCCAACGTCATCTTATGATTTCGCTATACTTAGGACGTACTTTGTCCTAAGTATAGGGGGGTGTGCACCCCGAGTTGTTTTCTATTCTTTGCGATCCTCTCCATTGTCTCCTCTTCTTGTCTATACTTAGGGATATCTTACACTAAGTATAGGGGGAGACAATCTGAGTACGATCCGTTCATTCCCACCCTTGACCCTCCCTGCGTTGTGTACAGTCTGCTATACTTAGGATTATTTGATCCTAAGTATAGGGGGACGGTCAACTTCTCATTCGTTTGTTCATCCATTCCTTTATTTATTTATTATTTAGACTTGCCTATACTTAGTATGAGTTATGTCTTCTCTTTTCTCTCCGATCTATGAGGACATAGCTCAAGCTAAGTATAGGGGGGTCGTATATACTACGTGTATACTTTAGCCATAACTCGTACTTTCTTAAATAATCTGGCTAATTATTCTTTAAAATTCATTAAAAAACGTAATAAAAAGATGTTATCATTCCTCAAATTCTTTTTGTATTTACTGGTTAATAAATCAGGTGAAAATGTTTCTTACAAAATGTTTGAAAAATAGTTTGAAAATCTTTGTGAACATTTATTGAAAACTATTTTGAAAATATTTTGTTACATGTTTTCAACCTTTGTAAAAATGTATGATTTGTAAAAATTTGTTTTCTTTGTGTGAAATAAAATGTTTGAAAAATGATTTGCAAATGGTTTGAAAAATGGTTGCAAAAATATTTGAAAAAAATCTATATATACTGTTTTGGAAACCTTTGCAAAATGATTTTCAAATGTGTGTACATATTTTTAAAAAATGCTTGTAAAAACTATTTTGGACTATAGTTTTCAAAAAATTGTGTGAAAAGCTTGTGTCAAATAAGTTTTAGGAATAAATACATCTCACCAAAATCCACTATAAAATTGAGCACTTACCCTGTAAATTCTTAAAATCCACTGCTTGTAGATATAAGAAGCACTCCCGTGTACATACTCTTCACCTAGTTTTCAGCCAAAACCTTTTTATTTTCAAAAATTCCAAAAACATTTGCAAAATTAAATGCAAAAACATTTGAAAAATCTTTTCAAAAATATAAAAAATTGCATATGCATCATCATCATCTTTTCCAAAACCCATAAGAAGCTCAAAATCTTGAAAATTGCATCACAAAAAGATTTCCTGCATCGCATTGCATAGCATGAGCATTAGTCTGATTGAGTTTGATAGTTTAACGAGTCTAAGTAAAATCCGGAGATTGGAGCTTGGTTGGACCTTAAATCTACCTAATTAACAGGAACCTTATAGGAACTGGGATTGAGGTACTTCAGGTCTATTTGACTTAATTCTTTGAGGATCACGGGACTTGGTTCAATGGATTCTTGACTGCCTAAGTAGAGTATTTCGAAGCACACGCACGACTCTTGTTGATAATGACCTAACTTGAACACTTGCACCTTTCACATGGCTCAATTCAGTTGGAGTGGTGAGGAGGTTGGATTTGCCAGTATGAGACGCACACAGGTGGAAACATTTGTCCTCCTCTAGGGAGGGAAGTGCGCCCCAACCCGTCCAGTAATGATGAGTTTCGAGGATAGGAGATCGTGGGTTGCAATAGAGCTTCAAAAGAGGGATAGTCTACTAGCTCAAGAGGAAAAACTCCCTATGTAAATGCTGCTGTGTATAGTATTAAAAAAATGCAAAAAGCAAAAAACTCCAAAAAAGTGACAGACCTGTACAAAAATAAAAATACCTGTCGGAGTGTGCATATGTTGTAAAGTCAGAAAAAGCAAGCTTGAGATTCAAAGTCAAATCATGTGAGCCTGCAACTGGATGACTTGACTACACTGGTCTTGCATCCCAGGATAGGTAGCTACACCGGCTACCGTCCATTCTTCTCTTCACCCCCTCCTCATGGGCTGGTTGCCACTTGAACTTAGAAGGGAATACCCTGCTCCTTGAGGTATGAGTTGTTGGATTGGGGAATCATTAGGTTGTCATATTGGATAAGTCAGTCTCTTTGTCATTTCAGTTGGGGAGTGCCACCATCACTTACACTGTACGAGTCAGATTCATAGTCATAAGGGTTTGCGTATGAGTTGAAGTATTTCTAACCGGGCTATTGAGGAGACTTGAGAAGAGTTTTGGGGTACTCAGAGGTTGCTGGATTTCGAATCCGGTTCTCATTAAGGTTCCGCCCGCACTAAAATTTCAAAGGTCTAACTTAAGCTCCAAACTTTGATTTTGTGAAGATAAGTTTGATAATCAAATTTAATCCACTTTCTTCTTTTTCTTTTCTTTCTTTTTCTTTCTGCACTTATTGCATAAGTATTTGCTAGGGACTAGCAAAGGTAAAGTATAGGGGGATGATGAATCCACATTTCATCATCTTTATTCTATCATTTTGGCCTCAAAAACCCTAGCAAATGCTTGTGAATAACATTAAATGGAGCAATTTAGCATGCATGCATGTGCATCCAATTAGTGTGTAAAATACTGTAATTAAAGCCAAAATTATAGAATAAATAAAAGAAAAGAAAATTAATAAAATATTGTAAATATTTTATGACCCAAAACCCCAAGACCTAGGCATCTTGATGAATAGGTCGACAAGGAATAAAGTAGGGGGAGATAAGGGTTAAATACCTGTTCATTTTATCCATTCTTTATTCATCTTGGGGCCTCTTTTTGGTTCCACTTTTTGTACATCAAATAAAGAAACTTCGTACATGAAAGTTGTTGATAATTAAATAAAGAAAAATACAAAATTGATTTCACAGAAAAATAATGTACAGATAAAAAGTTATGGTCTGAATAAAATTCTAGAACTCTAACTTCCCAGACCTGTATCTTGCAAATAAAAACTCGAAACAAATCAAACCTTTAATTGTATATAGCATAAAATAATCTATTTAATGGAGGTAATTTCGTATTTTTCGGAGTTACGGTTTGAAAGTTGAGTTTTGGACCCTTGTAGTATACTTGTACAGATTAAAATATTCAATTTATTATTTCTTCATTACTTTCGTATTCTTATATTTTTATAAATTTATACCTATTATTTATAATTTATTTGTATATTAAAATCAGAATAAAAACTTAAATAAAACTCAAATAAAAATACATGAATATAAGGTACATAGGTACACTACATATGCTTAAACATATACGAAATATACTTCTATTTTATTAAATATGCAAAACACATCAGAAAAATAAAATAAAAATATAATTACATCCACAAAAGTATTTTATGATTGTATAAAATTATAAACCAAAATAATAAATTAAAATACACAAAATAAAATAAAAGAATAAAATATATAGATATTATACCTATATAGGACATAAAAGGTAACTTGTAATTACAGACCTCCTAAAAATAAATAAAAATCACTATAAAATTCTTTATAAAATAACAAACATTTTTTATTTTATAACCTAAAATTAATAAATTCATTTACTATTTTATTTTGAATTTTTAAATAATTTCTGCCTGGATTTCTCTGGTTGGTCCAGGTGGACCAACCAGGTGCGGTCAAGAGTTGACCTCGGTCAACTCCCTGACCGAGGCCTGCCATTTCTGACACCCAGATTTTTCCCTGATTTCCCCCATTTTTCGAGCTCGATCCGTTCGTCCTCACGCCTCGATTCATTCTTGGGACTTCATCCCCGATCACCACTCTCCCACGCCATGTAATCAAATCCAGCCATATCTCCATCATTCGCGCGTGAATCTGGCTTGAAGGAGACGCCTTCATCTTCTACTTAAACGCCCCGCCACCTTCAAGCCCAATTTTGAACCCTTCTTAGCCATTAATTCTCTTCCCTGTTGCGCTCTTCGTGTTGCTGGAGGTGACAGCTCCGCATCCACACCCTCAGGCGAGTCGAGGAGGCTCTGTAGCGGCTCCACCACCTCCGCCGACCACCGGCGTCGAGGTTCCTCCACCTCAGGTCATCCACCTTCGAGGTTTGCCCCTTTCCCTCTCCTTTTTGCTTCATTTCATTTCCCTTAGCTATAGTATCAAAAATCCCCAAAAATATCCGAACTCCATCGATCGATCCACCTCCCATAGCTCATCGCCGGAGCGCACCTCCGGCTGTCGTTCCCTCGCCTTCCACCGACCATCTCCGACTTCCACTACACCTCCGCGGGGTCCAGGAAGTTTGCCCTGGACCCTCTCACCCATATTTGCAGGTACCAGGAGCATTATATCGCCTGGGGACTCGGATTCGACCACCGCCGGAGATACCTGGAGCTTCGAGCTCCGCCGCGTCTGCAGCAGCGCCACAGTGCCTCTCCGGTGATTTTGAGGGTCCCATACGCCAGAGCATCATCGCAGGAGTCTCCCAGACCTTTTTGTTGCTGTCCAAACCATCGGAGTCGCGTCATCTCGCCGGAGGAACTTCGTCTCGATGAAGTTCTTCCCCGTTCTTCCTCCGGGTGCCTCCACCGTCCGATCTGAGGCCCGCTCCAGATCACACCTCAACCGTCAGATCTTGGCCACCTTCCACCGTTGATCTCTTCGCCAGATCAGATCTCCGCCGATCATCGCCGAACCGTCATCGTGCATTGTGCGCGCGCCACGTGGATTAGTGAATGGCTCTTCGCCGTTCGATCGCGCACGAGGAATATAGGCGTGGGTATTTTGCACTTTCACCCTCGCCAAATTTTGTATTTCATTTCAGTCCATAAACTTTAAATCTTAGTTCAAATATTTCTGTAATATTTGCATCCAGACCCCCATAGTTTTCATATTTGCACTTAGGTCCTATCCACGTCACCTCACGTGCCCGTGCGCGTGAGGGGGTTGGGTATTTTGCAAGGATCCCCCTGGGGTTTGATTATTTCGTCCTAGTCCATGAAATTTCTAATCAAGTTGTAATATTTTGGAGAAATTGCATCTGAGCCCTTGGAACATTGTAATTTTGCAAAAATACCCTTGCCAGGTCACGTGCCCAGTGCGCGTGAGTTGGACATTTTGCAAGGAACCCCCTCCGAGTTTAGGTATTTATTTTGAGCACAGAAAATCGCATTTAACGTTATATATTTTTGGAAAAATTGCAAGTAGACCCTGAACTTCTGTGTAATTATATTTATGCCCTTGCCAGTATTGTATTTTTGCTTGGATGTTTGCATTTATTTCATGCATCACTTTAACTCTGAAAATTACCAAAAAATATCATAGACTCCTGTCGCATTGTAGTTTAACGCCATATTTTGGCATTACATTGTTGGCATTTTCATATTTATTAAAAAAATTAAAAACATGCATTTTTCATACTGTTTGCATTAGAAAATCCATAAAAATTATAAAAACCTTTTGAAAAAATTCCAGAAAAATTATATTTCGTGTGTTTCGTCCTCTACTAGTGTCAATCCAAAAACCACTAAAAATTGCAAAAGAAAATGCTTAAAAATTAGAAAACACTTAAAACCTTCAAAATATAGGAAATCATATAAAAATCACAAAAATACAAACTCAGTTTCTGTGTCTTCCTTGTTTCATTATCCATATTTTAAAATTAATTTGAGGAGTTTTAGGTACTGTTTAGTATTTTGCAACCTCATTTTAAATTCGTCTAGAACCTTTGCTCACTGTTTTTTTATATTTCAATATTTAAAAATATCAAAAACATTTAGAAAAATCCTCGAAAATCACAAAAACATCTTAAAATATAAAAAGACCAAAAAGATGTTATTCCTGAATTTTTGAACATTTTTGCATATTTTTATAAATATTGTATCACCCCTTCTATTACATTGTATACATATTCCATTATTGAAAAAGAAAATAGAAAAATATAAAATATAAAACATAAGAATCAGAAAATTGAAAATCAAAATACAAAATTTAAAATTAAAAGTAAAAAATATATATAGAAATAAAAATTAAAAACCCACAAAATATTTGCATTGCGTCTTGTAGGCATTGATCACAATCACATCACATTTTGCACTTAGCTTGATCTATCCTGCCTTGCTCCCTGTGTTCGAACTCTCTACGTACTTGCTTGCTATACATCATTTTATGTAGAGTTAAAAATAAATTTTAACTTCACATCTGCTTATTATTGTTTGATTGTTTGGTTGTGGGTTAATTGTTGATCAAATACGGGATTTTGTAGTGGTCAATACACCAACTGTTGACTCGCCTTGTGAGTCGATACGACCGCTGTGAATTTCGTGTCTATCAATCATCGGTCCACAACCCAAGAAATCCCTTGGGCGTGAATCACCACTAATCGAGAAGCAAAAACTCAGAAGGCATCAACATGATTTGGTGCAAGGTCAATCCTAGAAAATGGCGCGAAGAAGAGACAAAACGCATCTGACAATGGGCATACAGTTGACCGGGGTCAACTGTCCAGGCCCTCTGGTTGGTCCATGTGGACCAACAAGAAAAACCCCCTGGAAAAAGATTTAAAAAATGATTTAAAAATATTAAATGACATTATTATAATTAGCTTATAAAATAAAAATTGTTTATAAATTTATAATTTATTTTATTATGAATTTTAATTATTTTTATGAGATTTATTTTTATAAGTTACTTATCATAGCTATATAGGTATAATATCTACATATTTTGTTCTTTTATTTTTATTTTGTGTATTTTAATTTTATTATTTTTATTTAGTATTTTAAGAAATTATAAAAGACTTTTATACACATAAATATATTTTTGTTTTATTTTTCTGTTTTGTATATTTAATAAAATATGAGTAGGTATTGTATAGGTATGTATATAGGTATAATACAAGTGTATTTTATATACATATATTTTTATTTTGCATTTTATTTGGGTTTTTATTTCAGTTTTAATGTACATAATTATTATAAATAATATTCACAAAAATGTAAAAATATAAAAATACAAAAATAATGATCAAAGAATAATTTGAATATTTTAAGCGGTACAAGTATACAATGTGGGTCCAAAACTCAACTTTCAAACCGTAGCTCCGCCAAATGCGAAACCACCACCATTAAATAGATTATTTTATTCTATATACAATCAAAGGTGAGTTTGCTGCATTTGGAGTTTTCATTTGTGAGATACAGGTCTGGGAAGTTGGGATTCTGGATTTTTACTCATACCATAACTTTTTATCTGTACATTATTTTTCTGTGAAATTAATTTTGTATTTTTCTTTATTTATTTATCTACAACTTTTATGTACGAAGTTTCTTTATTTAATGTATAAAAAGTGGGATCAAAAATAAGTCCCAAAATGAATAAAGAATGAATAAAAATAAAAGGAATTTATATTGTATTTTGGCCCTTATCTTCCCCTACTTTATTCCTTGTCGACCTATTCATTAAGATGCCTAGGTCTCGGGGTTTTGGGTCATAAAATGTTTACAATATTTTATTCTTTTTCTTTTCTTTTCTTTATTCTATAATTTTGGCTTTAAAAACCCCATTTTATACAATATTTACACACATATGCATGAATGCTAAAATGCATGAATTAATGCTATTTACAGGCATTTGCTAGGGTTTTTGAGGCCAAAATGATAGAATAAAGATGATGAAATGTTGATTCATCATCCCCCTATACTTTACCTTTGCTAGTCCCTAGCAAAGACTTATGCAATAAGTGCAAGAAGAAAACGAAAGAAAAGAAAAAGAAGAACTTGGATTTAGTTTAATTATCAAACTTGTCTTCACAAAATCAAAGTTTGGAGCTTAAGTCGGACCTTTGGAATTTTAGTACGGGCGGAATGAGAGCCGAATTTGAAATCCAACAGCCCCTGAGAATCCCAAAACTCTGCTCAAGTCTCCTCAATAGCCAGGTCAGAAATATCTCAATTCATACGCAAACCCTTACGACTATGAGTCTGACTCGTACAATGTAAGTGATGGTGGCTCTCCCCAACTGAAATGGCAAAGAAACTGACTTCTCCAGTACGACAACCCAATGATTCCCCGATCCAATAACTCCATCCTCGAGGAGCGGGGTATTCCCTTCTAAGTTCAAGTGGCAACCAACTCAAGAGGAGGGGGTGAAGAGAAGAATGGATGGTAGCCAATGTAGCTACCTATCCTCGGATGCAAGACTAGTGTAGCCAAGTCATCCAGCTGCAGGCTCACATATTTGACTTTGGAACTCAAGCTTGCTTATTGACTTTACAACATATTCACATACTTTGCAGGCTTTTTTTATTTTTTATTTTTGTACATGCCTGAACTTCCTCTTTTTTTTCGAAATACTATTCACAACAGCATTTACATAAGGAAATTTTCCTCTTGAGCTTAGTAGACTATCCCTTTTTTGAAGCTTTATCGCAACCCACAGCCTCCTGTCTTTAGACTTCCTTATCACTGTACGGGTTGGGGTGCACTTCCCTCCCTAGAGGAGGACAAATGTTTCTACTTGTGTGCGTCTCATACCGGCAAATCCAATCCCCTCACCACTCCAACTGAGTTGATCCATGTGAAAGGTGCAGGTGTCCAAGTTAGGTCATTATTAACAAGAGTCGTGCGTGTGCTCCGAAATACTCTACTTAGGCAGTCAAGAATCCATTGAACCAAGTCTCGTGATCCTCAAAGAATTAAGTCAACTAGACCTGAAGTACCTCAAATCCAGTTCCTATAAGGTTCCTGTTATTAGGTAGATTTTAAGGTCCAATCAAGGTCCAATCTCCGGATTTTACTTAGACTCGTTCAACTATCAAACTCGATCCAAAAATGCTCATGCCATGCAATGCTATGCAGAAAATATTTTTGTGGTGCAATTTTTCAAAGATTTTGAACTTTTTATGGATTTTTGAAAAAATGATGATGATGCATATGCAGATGCAATTTTTTTTTGTATTTTTCGAAAAGATTTTTCAAATGTTTTTGGATTTTAATTTTTGCAAATGTTTTTGGGAATTTTGAAAACAAAAAGATTTTGGCTAAAAACTAGGTGAAAATATGTACACGGGAGTGCTTCGTATATTTACAAGAGGTAGATTTTAAGAATTTACAAGAGTAAGTGATCAATTTTTATACATATAGATATATAGCGGATTTTGGTGAGATGCACGTATTCCTCAAACTTATTTGACACAAGCTTTTTCACACAAATTTTGAAAACTATAGTCCAAAATAGATTTTACAAACATTTTACAAACATGTACACACATTTGAAAATCATTTTGCAAAGGCTTTCAAAACAATATATATAGATTTTTCAAAACATTTTTGCAAACCATTTGCAAATCATTTTTCAAACATTTTATTTCACACAAAGAAAAGAAATTTTACAAACCACACATTTTTACAAAGGTTGAAAACATGTAACAAAACGTTTTCAAACTAGTTTTCAATAGATTTTCACAAAGATTTTCGAACTATTTTTCAAACATTTTGCAAGAAACATTTTCACCTGATTTATTAATCAGTAGATATAAAAAGAATTTGAGGAATGGTAACATCTTTTTATTAAGGATTTTAATGACTTATTAGCCATATTATTAAGAAAATACAAAAGTACGAGTTATGGCTAAAGTATATACATCGTATATATGACCCCCCTATACTTAGCTTGAGCTATGTCCTCATAGATCGGAGAGAAAAGAGAAGACATAACTCGTACTAAGTATAGGCAAGTCTAGAGAAGAAATAACTAATGAATGAACCAATAAGAAGTTGACCGTCCCCCCTATACTTAGGATCAAATAATCCTAAGTATAGCAGACTATACACAAGGCATGGAGGGTCAAGGGTGGGAATGAACAGATCGTA
This sequence comes from Ottelia alismoides, assembly GCA_037367405.1. NCBI lineage: Eukaryota > Viridiplantae > Streptophyta > Magnoliopsida > Alismatales > Hydrocharitaceae > Ottelia > Ottelia alismoides. The sequence goes on along the minus strand of JAZKJV010003173.1, from coordinate 232,656 downwards.
CTCAGATTGTCTCCCCCTATACTTAGGGTAAGATATCCCTAAGTATAGACAAGAGATGAGACAATGGAGAGGATCGAAAGAAATGACAGAACTCGGGTGCGCACCCCCTATACTTAGGACAAGGTACGTCCTAAGTATGGAAAACTGTCTACAAGGGCGGCACCTTTTTGATAGAAAAAGAAGATAGGAAATGAAAAGAAGAAAAGAAGAAAAGACGAAAAGAGATGAAAGCGGATATGAACAACTCGGAATGCGCATCCCCCCTATACTTAAGATAAAGTACATCCTAAGTGTAGCAATGATGAAAGGGATGGCATCATGTCGGTAGAGGAGGATAAAAGGAATTAAAAAGAAGAAAAGAAGAAAAGAAGAAAAGAAGAAAAATCATTCAAAAATGTTTTGCTGTGCTTCGCCTTCCTCTACCTCTTTGGAGATATTCAGCTCATCCTCATAGATTACTTGAACCGAGTCAACGACAACCATGAATGTATCATGTTCAAGGTATGGCTTCAGAAGCTGTCCATTGACTACAAATGGCTGTGCGTCAGCTGACAGATTGGATATCAATACACTTCCGTTGTCACGCACCTGCCTAACTATGAATGGCCCAGTCCATTTACTCTTCAATTAGCCTGGGAAGATCTTCAATTTCGCATCGAACAACCACACCTTCTGACCTAGATCAAAGGACTTGCGACGGATATGCTTGTCATGCCATGTTTTGACCTTCTCCTTGTACACAGGCTGTTGTCATATGCATAATCTCTGAATTCCAGTAATCTGTTCAGATCTAGTTTTCTGTTCTTTCCTGCTTGCTTGGAGTCCAGATTATAGATGTTAATGGCCCATAAGGATTTGTGAATTAGTTCGACGGGAAAATGGCATGGCTTGCCATATACAAGGCGGTAGGGAGACATTCCCAAGGGTGACTTATACGCTGTTCTATAAGCCCAAAGAACGGAATCAAGCAGCTGAGACCAGTTCTTACGATCCGGACGCACAAGCTTCTGTAAGATTGTCTTGATCTCCCTGTTTGAACATTCAGCTAAGCCACTGGACTGCGGGTGGTAGGGTGAAACAACACGATGCTCAATGCAGAATTCTTGGGTCAGCTTCTTCACCTCTGTGTTTATGAAATGACTACCCCCGTCAGATATGAGAATCTTGGGAATCCCGAACCATGCTAAGATGTGATCTCTCAAGAATCGACAGACAGTCCTACTGTCGGTAGTTCGGGCGGGAATAGCCTCCACCCATCGACTTACATAATCGACAACAAGCAGAATGTATTCATAACCCTGGCTATTGGGAAATGGGCCCATAAAGTCGATGCCCCATGTGTCAAAGACGTCTGAGATCTGAATGTATTTCAGAGGCATCATGTCTCTCATTCCTATGGTTCCGCCCATCTTATGGCAGTCAGTGCAACATTTGACATACTCATCTGCATCTTTGAATAATGAAGGCCACCAGAGGCCACTTTGAAGAACTTTTGCTGCCGTTCGTTTGCCTGAATGATGTCCTCCAGAATCTTGGTCGTGACATAAAGCGAGGACACTTGGAACTTCCTCCTGAGGAATGCACCTTCTCCAGATACAATCTGCTCCCTCACGAAACAAATACATGTCTTCCCACTGGTAGAAATGGATTTTAGACAAGAATCTGTCTATTTTCAATTTAGGCCAGTCCTGTGGGATTTTCGTGGCCACCAGGTAGTTCACGATGTCCGCATACCAAGGAAGTGAGGTGACAGACAGAATTGCCTCATCTGGAAAGGTCTCTGTGATCGGCTGCAGGTTCGGCTCAGGAGATTCCAGTTCAGGAAGCCTTGACAGATGATCGGCCACTACATTCTTTACCCTAGGTTTATCTTTGATTTCCAAGTCAAATTCCTGGAGGAGAAGGATCCACCGAATGAGACGTGGTTTGGCGTCCTTCTTCTGCTGTAAGTACCGAATGGCTGAATGATCAGTGTAAACGACTACTTTAGACCCAAGGAGGTAGGATCTGAACTTTTCCAAGGCAAAGACTACCGCTAGCAGCTCCTTTTCAGTGACAGTGTAGTTCTGCTGGGCTTCATCGAGCGTTCGACTAGCGTAGTAAATCGCAAATGGTACATTATCTCTCCTCTGTCCCAGTACAGCTCCGATGGCATAATCTGACGCGTCGGTCATGATCTCGAAAGGTTGAGTCCAAATCGGTGGCTGTAAGACAGGGGCCTGCATGATGAGTTCTTTCAACAGATTAAAGTCAAGGAGCACACGGTCATCTACAATGAATTCATTGTCCTTGTCGAGCAACTCAGTCAACGGTCTGGCCAGTTTACTGAAATCTTTGATGAATCGTCGGTAAAAACCGACATGGCCCAAGAATGACCAGACTTTCTTGATGTTTGTAGGTGGATCAAGTTTGGAAATCACGTCCACCTTGGCTGGGTCAACTTCCATACCACGTTTAGAAACAACGTGACCCAGCACAATACCTTCGGTCACCATGAAGTTGCTCTTTTCCCACGAGAGCACAAGATTGACTTCGCAGCACCTCTGTAAGACTCGGTCTAAGTAATCCAGACATTGGTCAAATGAATCCCCGTAGACTGAAAAGTCGTCCATAAAGACCTCGAGAAAGTTGCCCACCATATCGGCAAAAATTGCAAGCATACACCTCTGAAATGTGGCTGGAGCATTGCACAGCCCGAACGACATCCGTCTGAAGGCATATGTGCCAAAAGGACTGGTGAACGTGGTCTTCTCTTGATCTTCAGGAGCAATAGCAACTTGATTATACCCAGAGTAGCCATCCAAGAAGAAGAAATATTCCTTCGCGGCCAATCTCTCCAAGATCTGGTCGATGAAGGGTAGAGGAAAATGATCCTTCTTGGTAGCGAGATTAAGTCTTCTGTAATCCACGCATACTCGCCAAGAAGTGGGTACTCTGGTTGCGATCTCCTCTCCTTTTTCATTCTTCACAATGGTGATCCCTGATTTCTTGGGCACAACATGCAGAGGTCTCACCCATTTGCTGTCTGAGATGGGATATATAAATCCCGCATCACACCATTTCTGGATCTCTTTCATAACGACCTCCCGCAGGTTAGGATTTAATCTTCTCTGAAGTTCTCGAGAGGGCCTACAATCTTCTTCCAGAAAGATGCGATGCGAGCATAGTGACGGATTGATCCCATGGAGATCAGAAGTTCGCCAGCCTATCGCCTTACGGTTACGTTTAAGAACCTCCATCAGGCGAGCTTCTTGGTCTTCGGTCAGATGGGCATTGATGATGACCGGGTACATATTTGGTTCTCCCGCAAGGAAGGCATACTTCATGTTGGAGGGCAAGGGTTTTAGCTCTGGCGGGGTCTGAGCTGCTTCAGCGGTGACCTCAGCTATTTGTATAGGTGGCGATTCTTTCAACTGTTCGGTGTCCACCATACTCGGTTCTTCTCTCAAATCCTGACAGAACTCCTCAATGATGTCCTCTTCATCAAAAAATTCTTCAAACTTCTGCTCTTGGTTTTGAAGGCTCATCACCCCCACGACAGTCTTGCAGCACATCAGCAAGTTCCTCATCCTGGTTGATAAAGGGAAATTCGACTGCGGTCTCTACTTCCTCCTCGGGTCGGAGGAGTTCATGGATCTCATTGTCATCAAAAAATAAGTTGGTATCTTGAATCTCTGCTAGAAAGTTGCAGTCGTCAGCATACTCAATCACCCTTGCACATGATGTAGATGTCTGTTCGGCTGGTGTTCCCTCAGACAGGGTCTCTACTCTGATTGTTTCATTGCCAGCACCAAAAGTGATTTCTCTCATCCCATAATTCACTACTACGTTTGATGTCCGCAGAAATGGTCTTCCAAGTATGATTGGGGTAAGGAGCAATGGAGAGGGGACATCCATATCTAAGAGCACAAAATCGGCCGGGAATGACTTTCCTTGAACCGTGAAAATCACGTCCTCCAACAGGCCCCTGGGCCGCTTGACTGACTTGTCTGCAAACTGCAGAATCATCTTTGTAGGCTTGAGAGGTCCTAGCCTAAACTCCGTAAGTAGCGAAGCTGGCATCAAGTTGACAGAAGACCGCTGTCGAGAAGTGTTCGTTCAAACTCCTGATTGAACATCTGACAACGCACAAGAGGTGCTCCCATATCTGGCTTTTTATCCGGGAGGTTGCTGATGGCATTAACGGTGGCCATTGTAAGGATATGCTTTTCGGATTTGCCACCCTTGCTTCTGGAGTTGTGGGGATGCGACCTGCGCTTGGTTGTGCATGCCTCTTTCAATCCTTTTTTCACAGCCGGCATGTACTCAAGAGCTTTCATTAATGGCATATTCAGCACCAAATTCTGGATAATTTCTATGATGGCAGGATCAGACAAAGCATTTTTCAAATTTTTCATTTTTTTGTGTTTTTCATTGCTTCAGGAAAAGGAATATTTACAACATCTTCATCAATTTCATTCAAAAGAGTGTCCATATGATCATGTTCAGGTAGATGGCAAAAAGGAATGGATTCATCTCCAATTTGTGGACCAAAAATAACAGGCTCGGCTTCTGGTGCTGGCGTTGGACTTGCTGCAGGTGCAGTGTTCCTCCTGTCAGGGACTGGCTGTGGGGCAGGTGCAGGCATCTCCAATGCTGGACGATCTCCACCGAGGTCGCTGCTATCTTTTTGTGTTTTGCTATTTTCTTCATTTTTTGTGGTTTTCTGAATGCAGGTGCTGCTCCCAAAATGCTGCTTGGAACTGACGATTCCCCATCAGATGCAAGATGCTTTCCATTCGTCGTCACCGATGGCTGGAGTGTCCTACCACTCCTGAGAGTAACAACATTAGATAAAAATCAATTAAGTTCATCTGATTCGGGTTGGACACTGCCGACTACCTGCTCCTAGCGTCGGAAATTGTTCGGATTGGCTTCGACCTGGGCTGGTATGATGGTCTTGGCTGCCGTCAGGTCGTCAATCTTCTGGGTCATCTCCGCCATGTTCTTCATTAATTGCTCTAAGCAGGCTAGGGCCGGATTGACCGGTACAATCTCAGAGGAGTCCCCCTGCTGGGGCCTAGAGTGCGGGTATGGCGGTTGAGATTGCGACTGGTAACCTTGAGAAAATTGGTGAGGAGGAGGGTTGGAGGAATACTGTGAATTCAGCTGGTTGTATTGAGCAGCCGGTTGCTGATGATATCCCTGTCCACGGTAACCGGATTGCTGAGGCCCGTGCTGGTAATTCTGCCTCCAGGTGTTACCGTGAGATGGAGGCTGGTATTGGTAGGAGTGTTGGAAGGGTCTCCCACCCTGCTGCTGCTGGTGATAGGGCCTGTTGCCCATATGCTGACCATGAGAATGTCCCTGAGGACGGGTCAGCTGCGCTTCATTGTCCCATATGCCATTGATCTCCTGAATCAGTGGCGGGGGTGGGGAGAACTGCTCGGAGTAAGTTGGTTGGGGCTCAGGTTGATGTACAACCATCTGTGTCTGGGGCTGCGGGAGTTGCTTCGGAACCTGCACGTAATACATGTGCTGAATAGGCTGGGGCTGCGGTGGAGTCGGCTGAGGGTTCTGCTGCATTGTAGGCTCCTTCTTCTCAGCATTCGGCTCGGTAGAAGTAGACACAGCGTTGCACATGTTTGCATTCAAGGCACGAACGAGCTGCTCCAGCTGTTGGGATATCTGGTCGAGCTTTTCCAGACCCTGAGTCCTCTTCTCAATGACTGCCAATTTTTCGAGGTCCTGCGACCTCTTCTCAATGATATCCACCTTGGACAAGTGGCTCCCAATGATGCTCAGGTTGGAGCTCTCATCCTTGTCCTCGGTGTGAGAAGCCATGTTCACTGGCTTGCTGATGGCGGTTGGTGGCTTCATGTATGCTCTGGACGAGGTTTACGCGGTTTCTCCTTCAGCCATTTCTTCGAAGACGTTCCATACCATGTCCTCATCCTTGTTGAAATGCGAACCGCCACAAGCGGCATCTACAAGCTTTTGTCTCTCGAGTGATAGCTTCCAAATAAATGCTGCACGAGACTAGTCTTTGGGATTTCATGGTGGGGGCACTTTTCTTACAGGTCCTTGAATCTCTCCCACGCTTCATGGATAGTCTCGTGTGGCTGCTGGCAAAAACTGGAGATGCAGGCACACATCTGATTCAATTGCCCAAGAGAATAGAATTTATGGAGAAATACAGACTTTAGATCCTCCCATGTCATGACGACCTTTCCTAGATGGTCGACCCAATATAGGGCCTTGTCTTGAAGGCTGAAGGGAAAGGCGGTCATCTTGATTACCCCTAGAGGAATGCCAGGGTAGTGAGCAGTAACACAGATGCGGCTAAACTTCTTGAGAAAGATATATGGTTCCTCAGTGGTATTCCCATGGAATGTGGGAAGCAGAGACAGAAATTGCGGTTTCAGCTCGAAGTGGGCATGCATACGTGGAACCTGAATCCATCAGTGATGCGTCCCGCTCCTGGGTTGTATGTTTCCTTGAGCGTAGGTTTGGGCTGCGGTGGATCTGCTTCCACTGCGTCGAATTCTGGTCTTCACACTGAGAACTCATCTCTGACTTCTTCAAAATCTGGCTCTTGGTTTGGATCATTCTCCCTCCGATCGTCTCTTGCATCGGCCCTCCTCCTCAAATCGTTCAGCATATCTTGGAAGGCGGTTTGGGCCAGGGCTTGATTAGTCAACTGCTGCTGGATGGCTTGAATGGAAGCCAGCAGCTGACTGTTAACTTCGTTTTGCGTGGTATACTGTCCCTCCCCCGGATTCACTTCAGGCTCAGGTGGGGGCTGTGGTCCCTTTCCTCTTCCTCCTGTCATCTCAGAATGAACTTGTATTTCTGGCTCCTGATCGGGTGAAGAATCTGCATGACGAAGCAATCCCTGATCAGTATCTTCTTGAGCACCCGTTGTCGAGATGAATCTGGAATTAAGGTCAATCCCAGAATGTTGTGAACGGAGCATAGGATATTGACTGAAATCGATCTCCATCCACAAGGGGTTATTTCGGGGACAAGAGTAATCCCGATTTATTTGAAGGGGAAGAGCTAATTCGGGTTGCGAGTCCATCCCGAATAGTGGATTTATTGGTGACAGGCAAGTGTTGAAAGAAGCGAGAATAGGGGAGTCCAAGGAGACATTCGCGAGATCCGAACTAACTTCTTGGAGGTCACCCCTCTTTATGGAAGATGTTGCCGATACGGAATCGATGTGAGCGTCGGCGAAGTCCCGACCGAACCATCCGTGTGACGACATCTTGAGAAGGTCAAAGGAGAAGATGATGGATGAAGAGCACGAGGGTGAACAAGAAATAAAAGGGCTGTAAAACAGTAGAAGGCTCACAATGAGCAAGGGTCAAATGGAAGGAGAGCAAAAATGGCGCAAGGGCGCGGTGTTTTTGATCTTGACCTTAATCCAACTAGCAATCAAACACAAAGCAAGGGGATTCACCAACTCAACACGTGAAGTCGTAAGGGTTCGGCTATTATCTTTGTAGTTTTTAGATGAATTCAGGTTTTTATCTTTTAACGAGTCCTTAGAGCGCTACGCCTATAGGAGAGAGAGTACTGCCCGAAGAGTATCCCGTACTTGTCCTCCTCCTGTGTAACCTGTAGTCTGCACTTTTTGAGGTCCTTGTAACTCTTCCTGGATCCCTACTTAGCCAAAGAAATAGAGAAAGGAAGCCAATAGGCGAAACCAATACTTCGGAACTCGCTCGCAACGGAATCACCCGTGAGCGTGCAAGAACCTACTTGGACGCAAGACGATGAGACAGACACCCCCGTGAAGGCGTGGCCTAGGCTCGATACTTCGGACAAGGTCGATGCTCTACACAATAGAGAGTAACCAATGTTGACCAAGCCCTACTCTTCCACGTACGATAGAAGCGCCAATACTTCGGAAATCCAGGCGATACACAAGGCAGCCACAGACTGGGTTTTGGGCTCTAATCCTATACGAAGCACTCTGATCACTTGGAAGGAGACCTTCCCATGCAACTTGAATACAAGTGAGGGTGTGACTCTCCCCAATCAATGAGTCCAATTACCAATTTTATTTAGGTCAAAGTTTTCTTAGCAGTCCCTTTTTTAATTTTTTTGTGTTATCGCTTCTTTTGAGTAATTTCAAACAAGCGCCTAATGTTTTTGTTTTTTCTTGATTCCTATTTGATCCAAAAACAGAGGGAGAGAAGAGTCGGAAAAGCCAATGCAAGTGGCACTAAGATGGAAATCTCACCTTAGTGCCTAAATGATGAATGCAAAGATAGAAGACTTACAGTGACTCCCAGCTCTCTCCATGCGGGATGCAAAGCAGGAATTTATAAACCTAATCTATATGCCGGTATGCAATGAAGAAATCGTCCTAAGCAGGCAATTGCTAGCGTTAAGAACCACAAGTTAACCACCAATCCTCGATCCTAAGAGTCCGGTCTAGACCCCCCCTCCTCTTCTCGACACATCGAGTTCAGGAGTAGCGCTTGATGGGGAGGGCTCGCGGTGCAACGGATCTAAGAAGGTGAGTTAACTGTTTAATTAAACTAAGTCCAAATACGATCAATGGGTGCATGCAAAGGTTATTAGTGTGTTTGGACCTAATCTAATCGATCAAGCAAAAGCCTAGAACTAAGGGCTCAATCCACAAAAGAAAGTGAAAATGAAATCAAAACCGGAAAATGACAGCGGTGAAAAACTCGTCAAAATCATCGGTGAGCCCCCAAGTGAACAAGCACTTGGAAATTGGGCCCGAAAGTTCAAGTGTCCAAGTCCTGTATTATTACAAATTAATAAATGTCTCTCTCTCACGAAAAATGGGAAAAAACTATCTCTCTCTCTCTCTCAAGTCCTCCTGCTCTCTCCTGCCGGCTAGGGTAGAATAGTCGGCTCCTCCTCCCAAGGCTGCTCAGGATCCCTTAGGCGATCCTCCTCGGTCAGTGGTCCCTCGCAAGAAAACAAGAAAGGGATGTCAGACAGTTCCAAACAAATTATGAAATAGAAGAATAAATGATAAAAAATGGCTAAGCAGATAAAAGACACAAATGTACTCTACAAGCCGATGCTCCCCGACAATGGCGCCATTTGAAAAACGAAAATGCGAGAGCCGCTAAATAGTGGTCTGACAAATCAGACTCACTGTCGCTGATGCGACTACTCAAGCCTTCCCGTTCGTCAACAATTAACCCACACAATCAATCAATCAATCAAGAGCAAGGATTAAAATTTATTATTCCCTACTAAAAATGTACAATGGCAAGTAAGTAGGGGTCGAACATAAGAAACAAAGGTGCAGAGTATAGACAAAAGTCAGAACCTAGGTCTAATGGACTACTTAGCCAATCTAGTTTTTTTTGTGGGTTTTTAATTTTTAATTTTTTTAATTTTTAATTTTGTATTTTGGTTTTTAATTTTCTGATTTTTATAATTTTATATTTTATATTTTTTCTTTTTCAATATTGGAATATAAAAATAATGTAATACAAGGAGTGATAAAATATTTATAAAAATATGCAAAAATAGCTAAAAATTCAGAAATAAAATCTTTTTGGTCTTTTTATAATTTTTTTACCGTTTTTGTGATTTTTGGGTATTTTTCAAAATATTTTTGGTATTTTTAAACACCGAAATAAAGCAAAACAGTGAATTAGCTACTGGCTGGGTGTAAAATGGGAATTAAAAATATCAAAAATCCACCAAAATTTTCCAAACTAATTTTAAGATAAAGATAATACAATGTAGAACCTATAGGAACTTAGTTTGTATTTTTTAGAGTTTTCTATAATTTTTTTAGATTTTTTTAGAAGTTTTTAGGTGTTTTTGAATTTTTAAGGTTTTTCTTTTGAGATTTTTAGTGGTTTTTGGACTGACACTAAAATATGATAAAATAGACAGTAGGTAATTTTTTTGGAAGTTTTTAAGGTATTTTAATATTTTTGGTATTTTCTAAGCTAGACAGTGCTGAAATGGCATGTTTTTGATTTTTAATAAATGATAAAATGCGACAAAAATAAAATCTAAAAATATGGCGTAAAAGTACTAGCAAACAGGAGCCTAAGTTAATTTTTTGAGAATTTTTGGCACTTTAATGATGCGTGCAATAAATAGATCAAACACACAAAAATCCTAAGCCTAGTAGGGGTATATATGCAATTACAAGAACATCCAGGGGCTTAGGTGCAAATTTCACCAAACTACACGCGCCGAACACGTGATCTGTCATTCATAGGGGCATATTTGCAAATACTAAAAACCAGCGGGGCAAAAATGCGATTATCCCAAAAACATATTTAAATAACTACGCACAAGGGTATAACTGCAAATAGATGAAAGTTTAGGTTATAAAATGCAAAATACCCAAAAGACACGCGCCCCAGTCACGTGAGGTGACGTGGCCGAGGACTGAAGTGCAAATATAAAATGTTACTGGGCCTACGTGCAAATATTACAAAAACTTTTAAACTGGAAACTAAAGTTTTAAGACTAAACGTTAAATACAAAAAACGCTTGGGCTTAAAATGCAAAATACCCAAGATCCTGATCGTGCGGCCGAGGGAGCTTCACTTGACACATGGCGTGCATCGGACGGCCCGTACCCCTTCGCTCAGGGCGGCTGGGATTAGATCGTGAACGACTGATCGGACAGCTGAGCGATGCCCCGATCCGACGGCTGCTGAACGACTGGAAAAACGCGGCTGATCCGATGGCTGGGCGAAGATGACGGAGAACACTGCCTGGGGGACTTTGGAATGGCGATTCCGGCTGACACACGGCCTCCACCAGCCCCGGACCGAGGGCAAAATGGTCGTGGGGCTCGTCCGCGTCGATGGAGCTTTTCAGCCGAGGCTGAGGTGACCGGAGGTGCTCGGACGAGGGAGGTCGCCTGGAGGTGCTTCCATGAAACTTCGAGGCTCGATTGGGCCTCCTTTTGACTTCTTTCCTGCAGGGTTAGAAGCACGGCAAAAAGGGGATGCTCGGAGTGCTCTCCGATGGTTCGATGGAGGCGAAAGGTGCCTGGGATAAGGAGCTCTGGCAAGCGGCAGAGAGGGGAGCTCGATATCTCGATCTGGGCGAGAACGAGGTGGTTGGAAGGGTGGAGCGGAGTGACGGAATGACGAGGAAGAGGATGGAGGTAGTCTTAGCGGCTATCGAGGATGGAGGTGGTCGGAAAGTGGGGGCGGAGCTAAGCTCCGCCGTGGGCTTTGATCGAAGATTCATGGTGATTAACGCGAGGGGAACCTAAACTGCTCCTAGGCTAAGCTATGCTACGCTAGAGCTACTAGAAAAGGAAAAGAGAAGGGGGTGAGGCTCACCAGAGACGTCGGGATGGAGGTCGCGGCGGAGCTCCGGCGAGGGATGGATCTGCTTCGATTCGACACCAGATGACTCGAACCCCGGCTCGATTCGCTTCCTGCTGTCAACAGGAACGCGATGGGCTATGGGTTTTCGGGTGATTTTGGCGGAAGAAGGATCAAAAATCAAAGGGAAGTCGGGGGGTGGCTTTTGAATGGTGATCGACAGGCGAGAAGAACGAGGGTCAAACGCCTCGATCAGCGGTCCACAACCCAAGAAATCCCTTGGGCGTGAATCACCACTAATCGAGAAGCAAAAACTCAGAAGGCATCGACATGATTTGGTGCAAGGTCAATCCTAGAAAATGGCGCGAAGAAGATACAAAACACATCTGACAATGGGCACAAGGGGCGGGTCAGACAGTTGACCGGGGTCAACTGTCCAGGCCCTCTGGTTGGTCCACGTGGACCAACCAGAAAAATCCCCTGGAAAAAGATTTAAAAAATGATTTAAAAATACTAAATGACATTATTATAATTAGGTTATAAAATAAAAATTGTTTATAAATTTATAAATTATTTTATTATGAATTTTAATTATTTTTATGAGATTTATTTTTATAAGTTACTTATTATAGCCTATATAGGTATAATATCTACATATTTTGTTCTTTTATTTTTATTTTGTGTATTTTAATTTTATTATTTTTATTTAGTATTTTAAGAAATTATAAAAGACTTTTATACATATAAATATATTTTTGTTTTATTTTTCTGATATGTTTTGTATATTTAATAAAATATGAGTAGGTATTGTATAGGTATGTATATAGGTATAATACATGTGTATTTTATATACATATATTTTTATTTTGCATTTTATTTGGGTTTTTTTTCCAGTTTTAATGTACATAATTATTAGAAATAATATTCACAAAAATGTAAAAATATAAAAATACAAAAATAATGATCAAAGAATAAATTGAATATTTTAAGCGGTACAAGTATACAATGTGGGTCCAAAACTCAACTTTCAAACCGTAGCTCCGCCAAATGCAAAACTACCGTCATTAAATAGATTATTTTATTCTATATACAATCAAAGGTGAGTTTGCTGCATTTGGAGTTTTCATTTGTGAGATATAGGTCTGGGAAGTTGGGATTCTGGATTTTTACTCAGACCATAACTTTTTATCTGTACATTATTTTTCTGTGAAATTAATTTTGTATTTTTCTTTATTTAATTATCTACAACTTTCATGTACGAAGTTTCTTTATTTGATGTATAAAAAGTGGGATCAAAAATAGGTCCCAAAATGGATAAAGAATGAATAAAAATAAAAGGAATTTATATTGTATTTTGGCCCTTATCTCCCCCTACTTTATTCCTTGTCGACCTATTCATCAAGATGCCTAGGTCTCGGGGTTTCGGGTCATAAAATATTTACAATATTTTATTCTTTTTCTTTTCTTTTCTTTATTCTATAATTTTGGCTTTAAAAACCCCATTTTATACAATATTTACACACATATGCATGAATGCTTAAATGCATGAATTAATGCTATTTACAGGCATTTGCTAAGGTTTTTGAGGCCAAAATGATAGAATAAAGATGATGAAATGTGGATTCATCAGGCGGTCAAAACCGTCCCTTAAAGTTTTAGAGGGGACGGTCATGACCGTCCCTCTTAGTGAGCACAACGGGGACGGTTCCCCTTTGGTCCTCTGCTAACAATTTTTTTTCATTACCCCTGATTTGCTCTTCATTTTACGCTGCAAAGCGTGACACTAAACATTAAGTACATGTTACAATAATTGAATCTTCATCACAAACAGTATGCTCAACATAGAAAATAACATTCATATGTAGACAAAATATTTGAAATTACGAATACGCTACAAGATTCAAATAAAAGTACGGAAGCATAAACTACTAAAACAAAGTAACCTATCCAAAGTAATTGTCCAAAATAATTATACAATATACTACACTATATCCTAGCTACCAACTAAACAAACTATCTATATCCTAATCGTCGTCCTCATCTGCATTGTCATCCTCGTCGTCGTCGTCATCATCATCATCATCATCATCGTCATCGTCGTCGTCGTCGTCGTCATCATCATCATCATCATCATCATCATCATCTTCTTCTTCTTCTCCTTCATCGTCGTCGCCTAGCCTCACAACTTGATTATGCACTTGTGTTGGCTGGCTAGTCGACATTGCACCTTGATATGTCTGTATGAATGCATTAAAAATTATCATTTGCTGTTGCAAATCCTGAATCTTCATATTCATGCTAGACACTTGACTCTCTAATTCCCTCTCCCTTTGTGTCTTCTGAGAGGAAGATGATGAGCCGCTCCCTACTCCATACCAATTCCGTAAGGTGGCACCACGACCACCACAACGGACTCGACCTCGATGCTCCGGACCAGTCACCTGAAGGAAGGCTGCATCAGGAGTAAGAAGCGGTTGACTTGTTCCACTGCTGTCTAGAGAGTTAGTGGTCGTGAGTCTTATCACCTCCTCCTGAAAATTTATCCAAGTAATCTCAAAATTCATTTAAATTATAAAAAAGGTGTAAAACTGTTATGATTAGCATACATGAATTGGACCATAGGCAGTATCTACCCAATGAACTTCCCCGCCCACATCGCGACTCTTAGACCTCTCAAAGACTTCCATCCGGCTGGGCACACGATTGTTCTCCACTGCCTAATGTGAAAACATAACTAAAATTTACAATACCATTTTAATATATTTTAATGGATGAAATTTAAACATAATTAGTACAATAGATTACTTACAAAGTCATCCTTCAGTTGATTCGTATTTCTTCTCCCCATTCTATGGGTAGACTTGTAACCTTTTTTCCGATTTTGAGCATTTCGCCTTGAGATGCCCTATACAAAGATAATAATTTCAATAATAGAATTCGAAATAATTGATAACACACACACACACAGATATATATATATATATATATATATATATATATATATATATATATATCATACCGCATGTTTTTCTCCCATCCAAATATATATCAACATCCTCCAGTATTCAACGGGTACATTTGGAGGACAATTTGCCAAAAGTGTCTCCAATGGAAGCTCCGGATCGAAGTACTGAAAAGTTTTTAAGGAAATTACTTACATAAATAAATGATGAAAAATCAAGTTATTGTACTTACTCGGGCCTTCAGACGATCTCGATATTTACGCAGCAATTCCGTACAATGTCCTAAAATTAGAGCATCGGTGGCCGGATCACGATCCCATGAAAAATTAGACTGCAAGGAAGGTGAAGCAAAAAAAAAAAAAAGTTAAGTTTATAGACCGAACAACAACTTTACTTTGTTTTTAGTTTTTAACACATCCAAGTCATGAAGAATGGCATCTTTTATTGATTGCTCCTCTAAACGTTTGTCTGTAACGTGGATAGGAACCCTGGCTCTGCACACCTGCCCCAAGTAACTCTGAAACACAGCCGAGTTCTCCCCCACTTCATCACCTCCAACTATCCGCACCCTAAGTGTCTCATTGGGATGCAGACGGTCCAACACTCGGCACTGTGATGGGCCTCTACGTCTGGCCAAGACACTTGATCCGTCAGGATCAGAGGTCTCACTCCATGCACGTGGTGCATCCCGAATGCGTCTAGGACGTAGATGCATATCTGCAAATATAATGAAACATTTAAATGATATAACAAGAACAAAACATTGATTGACCCGAAAGATCTAACATCCCCAAAATATTTTCCAAAACATTCTTCTAAATATGCATGACATCCAGATTATAACGAATTTGTAAATATTTCCAGTATGGTAACTCTATGAAAAAAAATACTTTGTTTCTTCCATCCACCGGCTATACTCTTCTTCGAAGTCCATCCTAAGCAACTGCTTTGTACAAGTAATTGTTGTTCCCAAATAATGGTGCCACTCACACGAGCTAAGTCAAGTCGGTGTCCAAATGGTAAACTGTCAAATTTCTTATTACTATCTGCCCTTTCCCATCTATGCTTCGGTGGCAAGAATCGATGATGACCCAAATAGCAATGCTTCGTACTCCCAGTAAGCCAAGTTGAGTGTGTTTTTTCAAGACTGACAAGACACGCGAGTTTTCCCTGGTACTCCAAACAAACAAATTAGCATAGACTGGGAAATCATTTATAGTCCACAACAGTGCAACATGCAACGTAAATATTTCTTTCCTACATGCATCATATTTAGGTATTCCTGCGGTCTAGTTTTAGTTCATCCATTAACGGTTGAAGGTACACATCAATTGCGTTACCCGGACCTTTAGGACCAGGAATAAGCAGTGTCATCATCATAAATGGAGAACTCATTGCCATCCATGATGGTTGTAGACGATCAAAATCACGAGCCAAATGTTGTAACTCAAACTCATATTACAAAACGGATTAAAACCATCTGAAGCTAATCCCAACCGAATATTTCTCTCATCTTGAGAGAAATGAGGGTATCTCTGATCAAATTTTATCCATTCTTCTGCATCAGATGGATGTCTCATAATTCCATTAGCATCTCGTTTATTTGAACGAGAATGCCATATCATCCACTTTGCGATTTTTTCTGACATAAATAGATGTTTCAGTCTTGGAATTAATGGGAAGTAACGTGATATCTTCACCGACTTCTTCTTCCTCTTTAAATTACTTTTTTCTTCTATATACATGGAAGCTCCACAATAGGGACGAAATACTAAATGTAAATTTTCTCCTCGGAAAAGTACACAATCATTGACACATGCATCTATTTTTTCGTATTGCAGACCTAGTGATCGGAATCGTTGCTTCGCCTCTTTCCGATCCTTTGGATAATTCTCAGGATTATTCAATAACTTCTGGATTAAGGTCAGTACATCTGTCATCATTTCCACGGTTGATCCGTTCCTTACTTTCATCTTAAACAACTCTAATAAAAACTGTAAACACGTCATGTCAACACCAGGAGCTAACATCGTTTCGGCAACTGGCAAACTGCTCTCAAACCTATCATCTAAACCAATGTTTTGTGTCTCAGGTCTTCTTAAGTCATCAATTAATTCAAATAACTCGTGATTAATATTATTCAAGGATTGTGTAGTGGCTCCTACACCTACATCCATATCCTCATCCATTCGCAAATGATCTATAACCTCTCCATGTTCAGTCCGAATGGAGTAATGCAACAAAAATCCGTTGAGTATGAGGTGGTTATAAACTTCCTCTCTAACATTACATTTAATATTCTTACACCTCACACATGGACAATAAATCTTACATCCACCAAATATCTTATTAACACTTTCTAATTGAAATGCCCAGTCCAAAAACGTGATAACTCCTCTCTTATATCGCTGAAAATAATCGTATCTCTTATCCATCCATGTTTTATCCATTTCGCTGCACAATTTTGAATAATAATCACTACGATGTTTTAATCATATGGAGACAAGTTAAATGTGGGGCAAACATTTCTAAATGAAAACAAGATATATGGAGTCAAGTTATATGGAACAACAAGTTAAAAAGATAAGTTATATGAATAAGTTAAACACAACAAGAAAAGATCATATATATGGAGTCAAGTTAAACATTGGGAAAAATGGAAAAAAATGGAGAGATATAAACATGGCATACATCTTTCATTTTTTCATCTTATACATATGAGGAAAAACAACCATATAGACTTCACTAAACAAAATGGAGAATAATAAACACAAAGGAGTGTTAATAATCACCAGAGACGTAGGATGGAGGAGGCCAACAAGCACGAGAGGCAACGGGGCGACGGAGGGCGGCGGGGAGGAGGGTATTTGCGTAATGGTAAAGTGCGCAGGGCGAAAGGATTTTTTTCGATCTGACCATCGAGGACAGTCAAAACGACTGTCCTCGATGGTTGTGTCTAAGTAAAAAAAATCATGTCGTAATAATGGAGATGGTCGCGAGAGGGTAGAGGGGACGGTCATTAAAGACCGTCCCTTTTGGTGAGGCCATAGGGGACGGTCCATAATGACCGTCCCCTTTTGCCCCCTTATGTTGATCGCGGCACCAACAAAACCACGATGGGGACGATCTGAACCATCCCCAAAAGCCCCTTCCAGGGGGCAAAATAGACCAGTAACTTGGTGAGGGCATAGGGGACGATCATTAATGTCCGTCCCCTCTGTACCCATGCCACATACGCGATCGCGACGGCAACAGAGGCGTAATGGGGACGGTCATAACCGTCTCCAAAGATCCCTCCCCGAGGGCGAAATAGACCAGTGACTTAGGGAGGGAAGAGGGGACGGTAGTTAGTGACCGTCTCCTCTGGTCCACCACCCATACCCCAAGCCCGATCGCGACACCAACAGAAGCGCAATGGGGACGGTCATAACCGTCCCCAAAGGCCCATCGCGGGGAGCGAAATAGACCAGTGACTTGGTGAGGACATAGGGGACGGTCGTTAGTGACCGTCCCCTCTGGCCCACCACCCATGCCCAAGTCCTACCGTGACACCAACCGTCCCCAAAGGCCCCTCCCGGGGGACAAAATAGACAGTGACTTGGTGAGGGCAGAGGGGACGGTCATTAACGACCGTCCCCTCTGGTCCACCACCCATGCCCCAAGCCCGATCGTGACGCCAATAGAAGCGTAATGGGGACGGTCATAACCGTCCCCAAAGACCCCTCTAGGGGGCGAAATAGACCAGTGACTTATGGAGCGCAGAGGGAACGGTCATTAACGACCGTCCCCTCTGGTCCACCACCCATGCCCCAAGCCCGATCGCGACGCCAACAGAAGCGTAATGGGGACGGTCATAACCGTCCCCAAAGATATCTCCCGAGGGGGCGAAATAGACCAGTGACTTATGGAGGGCAGAGGGGACGGTCACTAGCGACCGTCCCTATTACTTAGTTACAAAAGGAGACGATACCCCTAAGACCGTCTCCCAGTATATGGGTACTGGAGACGGTTGTCTTTCGATCGTCCCTGAAAAGTATCAATAGGGACGGTCGTCGAGAAACCGTTGCTAGTTGTCGTCCCGAAAAGCCTCAATTCTTGTAGTGTATTCCACTTTTTCCTTATTTTTCCTTATCTACTCCCTTATTCTTTTTCCCCTCTTCCTTTATTCTTTCTTATCTCTTAACTTATAACCCTTATTCTTTATCGCTCATGTAATACCTAAATAGAGAATACCACTTACCTATCCTTATATTCTGCATTATTCCCCTTATTCTTATCTTTCAACCAAACAAAAATAATGCTTATTCCATCTCATTCCCCACTCTTATTTCTGCTTGTTCTGGAACCGAACATCCCATTAATAGAAGTTAAAGACAATAGAGAAGACGATAAAGAAATGATACCTGAAGCATTATTAATCGATTAAAATAATTAATCAATCATCTTGAATTTATCAAAAGATAAACAAGCTTTTTTTTAAACTTGAACCGGGGATTTTAGGTTTTTGAAAGAGGGGTAATGTTCTATATAATATGGAATATATAAAGGAATGGGTAGGTCGTCTTTTAGAGAGTTGGTAGAGATAAATTAAAGATTTGATAAGACGTGATTGATTTCACAAGAAAATGGAGTGTCCTTGAAGTTTGTGCGACGCGAATGGAAACTTTGTTAAAGTTATCAAAAGATAATCACTTTGAAATGTGGTGCCTAAGAGAGAAAAAAATTTCAAATCAAGCTCCAGTAGTCTTGAGTAGGTGTAGAAACATATCAGATAAAATTCACAATCCGATCCAATCCGATGCTATTGGATTGGTTTGATTTTACCATTCTAACAGATCGGATCAGATCGGATTGAAATTTTTGAAATCCGCTAAAGTATTGATTGGATTGGATCTTTACCAAAATCGAATCTGATCCAATCCGCACACATGCTCACATGTAGAAACATACATATATAATATTTATGTACACCTATTTCAAATTCTCTTTAAGGATATAATCAATGTCATTCATATCATTTTTTCCATATCAATATTGGATACATGTCCTCTTGATATCATCATTTCTTCTTGGGGATGTCAATCTAAGTCTACCCATAGGGTACCCGACCCGAACTCACCCCATTTAAGAACCCGAAACCCGCTCCATTTACTTTTGGACGGGTTCAGATTTTGAATTGACTACCCATGCGGGTATGGGTATGGGTTTGGGATTGTCTTGTGGGTACCCAAACCCAAACCCACACCAAACCCGAATAAAAAAATATAAAAATATACGTGTATGTTGCATTTTAATCAAACTAGAACAAAATCCATTTCATATCTAATGTGTATCGATCTACATGTATAAATGTCCAATTCATTTTTCTCCTCTCCATCCATTTATTCATATTCAACAAACTTTTTGTATCTTTAATAAAACACAAAAGAGTTAAATACTTAACATATATAGACATTTAATATTCTCTATATATTGCATAATTTTATGAATCACCATATTACACAATCTCACTCTATTTCATTTATTTGTAAAAATCTTATATACATTCATAAACAATTTAAAATTTACCATGTCGAAGATACGGGTACCCATTGGGTACACAGGTACCCGACGGGTATATGGGTACCCGCTAGAAATTACCCATTTAATAAATGGTTGGGTATGGGTAGTGATATTATAAATGGGTATGGGTTTGGGAATAATAATACCCGCCCCAAACCCGACCCGCTGACATCCCTATTTCTTCTCTCTTGAAAGGCAAATGTCAAATCTTCAAAATAATAAAGTATGACTATAATTTGTAAAACTATAAATCCATGTTATGTTATTCCTCTCCCACTTTTCCCTTCTCTCTCATTTCACTACTGGCAGCAAAAATTCCTCCTGATTCCCTCTGAGTCCATTTCGATGATCCATCTCTTGCACAATGTTGTTCCCCCCCTCCCCAAACACAATTTTGCTAGTGTCCCTTCCACGCGATGTCGTTGTCCATCTCAAACAATATAATCTCCTCCTACACGATACCATTTTACCTTAGTATGTTGTCACTCTTCTTGTCTTAATTAAAATAAAATAGATTTGGGATAGTTGCTGACTATATTTGTTGCATATTTTTTATCCCTTTACTTCTTACCTTTTATTTGCTCTACCTTGTAACCTTATTTTATTGATAAAATTGGGTCAATTACATGATCAAATATGTAACACTCGTTTAAGAAGAAATATGCATTATTTCAATTTCTTTCATTTTAAATTTGACATATAGTTTTATTCATATTTTCATAGAATTTGTCTATTTTGATTATAGATATTATCTTACAAATAAACACCAATTCAAGTCTATTTTAGATGAGAGACATTATGCCTAATCGGTAGGTTATATTTAAATTCATTTTGTCCTGCATACTCAATCGAGTATGAATGTTCTATGATTCTCGTTTTTAGTGATATATTATAGAGCCTTGAAGGATGTTCTTGCGAGTAGTTGGGTTTGGCACATCTTAACATTCTAAGTTAATCATGGAGTTCATCAATATATGATCACGGAAATTACAATTTTTATTTATCTAACTTGTATTTGTATTGTTATTTAATAACTTGTATTGTTTTTATTGGAATAATTTAGCGGAAATCAAATGCAAACAACAAATCAACGCATTATTTATTAAAGAAAACTTAAATTTTGATTTCAATATATCATTTAGTTTGATTGTGTGGTGTTGGGAAAAACAAGAGAGTTCTTTATTCCTTGAGCCCTAGGCTCTCTTATATAAAGGAGAGGCCTATGGGAAAAAAATTACATAAGCATACATGAGGAAAAGAAATAGATAAACGAGTAAAGAAACATACAAATATATATCTACACTCTCCCTTGAGTTGGAGCATTGATATCTATCATGCTCAGCTTGGATGAACACCTTTGAAATGATCTTCTAAGTAATGCCTTGGTGAAAATGTCTGTCGTCTGGTCCTCTAAGCTGACATGGGATGCAGAAATGAATCCCTTCTGAATCATTTAACGTATATAGTGACGATCGAACTCAATGTGCTTCGTCCTTTTGTGGAATGCATGATTATCAACAATAAAGAGGGAAGCATGATTATCGAATTTTAACGACATGGGAATATGTATATCTATATTAGATATGAAAGGACTGCTCGAACCCACATCATTTCTGTACATACTTGTGCCATATCCATGTACTTAGATTCAACACTAGATCTAGCAACTACAGTTTGCTTCTTACTTTTTCATGAGACAAGTGAATCTCCGGCAAATATAGCAAATCATGTTGTAGACTTCATGTCCTAGGGGCACCCTGCATAATATGCATCTGTGTATGCTGAGATAATGATGGTTCCACCTCTTTTAAATAGAAGCCCTGCACATGGAGATGATTTAAGATACATTAGCATCATTTGTATATCATTCATATGTACCTTACGAGGTTATTCCATGAACTGTTTGCCCGACTGACAACAAATGAAATATTGGGTCTGATAATGGTGACATAAAAAAGCCTTCCCACCAGTTCTCGGTATCTTCTCCTATCAACCTCATCAATATCAACATCATATAGTTTCATGCTTGGATCCATGGGTGTGGTGGCGGGTCGATACTCAAGCATACCCGTGCCACTCAGCAAATCAGTAACATATTTCCTTTGAGTCAACACTAGCCCTTGTTGATTTCTTGCAAACTCTAGTTCCATAAAGTATCTAATAGCTCCAAGATCTTTGGTAGAAAATTCACAACCCATAAACTCTTTCACCCTCTTTATTCCTTGTATATCATCTCCTGTAACACGTATATCATCAAAATACATTGTAATAGCAACCTTACATCTGGAGGTTCTCTGTATGAAAATAGAATGATCTGCATTCGACCGTCTGAACCACTGCTTCTCAAACAAGTTTGAGAGCTTCTGGAACCAATTTCTTAGGCTCTGCTTAAGACCATAGATTTCCTTATGAAGTCTACACACATGTGAACACTCCTCCTCAGCAACAAACCCCGGCACTACTGCATATAAACTTCCTCCTAAAGATCACCATACGAAAAGGCATTCTTGACATCAAGTTGAAGCAGAGGCTAATCTCGAACCACAACAACTGATAAAAGAATCCATATGGTAGAATGACGAGCAACTAGAGAAAAGGTGTCAAGATAATCCATCACACATGTCTGAGTAGAGCCACATGCTACCAGTTGAGCATTGTTCGGATTAATACTGCCTTCTGCATTCTGCTTTACTGTAAATACCCATTTGCAACTTACTATAGGCCCCAGTGAGGACTGGGACCAGACTCCAAGTACCTCTAGACTAAAGAGTTACCATCTCCTCCTCCATAGCTAGATGTCACCTACTATCTGTCAATACCTCCTAGTAAGTTTGTGGTATGGCCACAATGGGCAAAGCAACAACAAAACTTTTGAAATCACCTATCAGACGCTCGAAGGTGACACAAGAAGCAATCATATATGAGGCACATGAATGCTTCTACTTCCTAATAGCAATAAGTAAATCACGATCATCATCGTCATTCCTGCCACCAACCTGATCATCAACCTCCTGAGATAGCCCCTGCTAAGAAACAATATCATTCCCATCATTAGACATAATGCCATTAGAATAAACCTGTGACGTGTTGGATGATGGACCATGAGCACGAGCAGGCCGTCGGCTGCAGTGAGGTGGTAGTGGTGAAACCGGAACAATTGGAGGTTGTGGGGCTAATGTGGTGATGGTAGTGGAGATGGTGAGGAAGGTGGTTGGCGCATGGATGTAGGTGGAATATAGACCTCATTATCCAAATATGAAGTTGTCAACTTGTCACCAGTAGGAGAAAAATACATGACAGACTAAAAAAATGTGACATCTGCGCTAACATAATATCTTTTGTGTAATAGGTCATAACAACGACAACTCTTCTGAGTTATGGAGTACCCGATAAAGACACATTTGACAGCCCTAGGAGAGAGCTTGTCAATCCCTTGAGACAACTGATGGAGAAACGTAGCAGATCCAAAAACATGAGGGCTGAGAGAGAATAACTCCTTGTCAAACAAAACAAGGGAAAAAGGAATCTTCTCCAATAACATCGAAAATGACATACGGTTAATGAGATAACAAGCCTCGAGAACTGCATCACCCCGGAATGAATGAGGTGCACAACTCTGGATCAAGAGAGTACGTGTAACATCAAGAAGGTGACATTACTTCTTTTAGCAACACCATTCTGTTAAGATGTTTATTTGCATGATGAAGAATACCATGAGATGATAAGAATTGAGAGAGCATATGAGTACATAATTCCAGGCATTATCCATACTTACAATTTTGACAGAGGTGAAAAAAATTCTTCACTTCTTTAATGAGATTTATTATTGCATTTCCATCTTCTACTTTACTCTTCAAGAAGAAAACCCGAGACAAATGACTAAAATCACCCACAAAAACTAAATAAAATATGTATCCCTGATGATCGGGAACACGACTTGGATCTCATATGTCTACATAAACAACTCAAAGGGTAACTACTACTCCGACTCTGATGACTAGGGAAGACAGACCGATGATGCTTCCCAAACTGACACGTCTCACAGTTGAATGGCGAGCGAGGTGAAATCTGAAGAAGTACTTGACATTGTTTCTGAAGTGGAAGATGATCGAAAAGCAGATGCTAAAGTAGGGGAGAGACTGGTCCAGTGGAATGGGAGGATAGTACAACATACAATGTTTGGACTGGTCGATAGAGCCTGACCTGTTCACGGCCACAACCAATCACCCTGCTAGTAAGAATGTCCCGAACATAAGAGATGATGGGTCAAATATTGCTCTATAGTTTAAATCCTTAGTAATCGGACTGATAGACAGTAAATTCATTGAGAAACCAGGAGCATGCAACACATTCTACAACCTCATAGAGGGCATTAGGGTGATCTCCCCATGTCCTGTGATTGAAGAATGAGTCCCATCTATTATGACTTATGACCACAATCCTTCCTGGAGAAAACTACATGTAGACTATGAGCTCATCTCTATCTCTACACAAATGATGTGTGCTACCAGAATCTATGATCCATCCTGAGATATCTGAACCATGATAAGGAGTAGAGGCATGAACACTACCTGAGGTACTAGCTCCTGTAGTAGCAGCAATGTCTGAGCTGATCTCTGAAGCAGGTGAAGAGGTACTGGCTGGGGGCATGATTTCTCTCAGTAGAGACACAAGCTCATCATATCGCTGATCTGATGTGGGTGGAGTTGCATAATGATGAACATGCTTTACTATGTGTATGGATGATGGGAAACCATGCTTGGAGTAGCATGTATCCTCGAAATGACCAGATCGATAACAATAGGTACAAGGTGGTCCATGACCACGACCACCTCTACCACATGATCCCTGTCTACGGAGCTGAGATGAACCACCTCTTCCACGAGCGACTGTCATGGCAGAGTGATGAGCGGCCTGAGCGACTAAGGTAAGATGGTATCAAAGGTCGTTGCGACCTCAACCACTCAGACCGAGCTCAACAAGAAAAAGAAGACCACCAAACTAAAAATCAATCAATCAAGAACAAATAGCGGTCTCGCTATTTTATTTTACTTGGTATAGCTACCGGGATCGAACACCGGGAGCACGTGATGCTAACGCTACGAAGTAGTCGAGAATGCCAAAAAGATAAAAAAGGTGGTTTTTAATTTTTTTTATTTTTTTGTAATTTTTAATATAAGAAAAAGGGTAAAAGGCAAATACAAATCAACACTCAAAAAATTATTTTAAGACTCAAAAATACTCAAAAAATCAAATTAAAAATATTTTTAGGTTTTTAAATATTCAAATGTTTTTCTGGATTTTATGGAATTTTTATGATTTTTAATTGATTTTCTAAAAATGAAATAAAAGCAAAAACAACAAACAATGTACAACTGAGATCTAAAGGCAAGTTAAAATTATTTGAAATGCTTGTAAAATCCTAACGACAATTTTATAATAAACTACAAATAAAAACCTAACTACAAAAGAAGAAAACACATTTTTTTGAATTTTTATGATTTTTTAATGATTTTTCTAACATTTTTAGTCTTTTTCAATATTTTTGAGTTTTATAAATGGGAATCAGATGAAATTTAGACTAAGGTTGAAACACAACAAAACATACAAGGATTTTTTCAGAATTTTTAAGGGGTTTTAGTATTTTTAGTTGAATTTTCAAAGCAAACTGGAGCTATTTTTGAAGTTTTTGAATTTTTAAAAATAATAAATAAAAATAAAATAAAACCAAAATTTCACAAAAATTCCTACACCATGACAGGAGCCATGTATTAAAATCTCGTGATTTTTGAATAATGTTTGCTATTTATTGAATCAAAAACTAAACACACATCATATAGGGACTATCTGCAAGGAAACTAAGTTTCAGGAGCTAAATAATAACACGTGGAAAAACTATAGGGCCCAGATTGAAATTTCTCCACAAATTCCAGCACATGTCACAATTCCATAAGCACAGGGGTATATTTGAAAATACTAAAACTTAATATTCATTTCGTAACATAGAATAAGTCCAAGACAATAAATGCAAATAACCCAAACAACACGTGGTGAAGCACGCGGGTCCACACAGACAGGACTGAAATACAAATATAGAGAACTGCAGGTACCAAAGTGCAAAAAGTCCTATTTTATACTATTTATTTACAGACTAAAAGACAAACTGAAATAAATGTAGGGGTAACCGAGCAAATTACCCATGCAGGACGTACGAGGCACGTAGGGTGGGCATGTGGCTGACACTGAGTAGGCGAGGGCATGCGGCTCCGGCGTCTATAAGTGGAAGATCAAACGGTCGTCAGACGTCAGCTACATGGGCGGTACAATGGCCGTTAGATGTCAGATCTAATGGCCTGACAACTACAGGCACTGAACGACTACGATGGAGTCTGGCAGAGGGGCGTGATCCAACTGCGACGAGGGGCTCATGAAGAACTCCACTTGGGTGAAGTTCATCGGAGCACCAAGGGAGATCGACGACTACACCACAATGGGTCCTACACGCGTTGTATGAAGAACTCTCACGGCGCGGTGGTTCCGAGGCTAAGTGAGAAGCAATTCAATTTGACTAAGTCCAAAGGTTAACTATAGGCACAAACAAATATATTAGGTGTTTGGCCTTAATCTATCGCAAGCAATCCTAAAACTAAGGGCTCAATCACACAAAGTAAGGAAAACAAAACCAAGAAACAAAATAAAAGAAGGCGATGAAAATGCGACAAAAACCGAAAAAACCGCGGTGAGCCCCCAAGTGAACAAACACTTGAAAATTGGGCCCGAAAGTCCAGAGTTCCTGTATTATTACAATAATAGAGTCTCTCTCTCTCACTAAAATTAGATTTTTTATTATAAATTTTTGAATTTTAGTTTTATAATTTTTTGTTTGGTTTTTTGTTTTTATACTTTTTATTTTTAAATATTCAAAAGATATTTTTTTTCAAACACTGAAATATTAAAAGAAAAATAAACAAATAAATAATGCACTATTTTTGGAATTTTTACCTTTAGAAAAAATACATAAAAAATTTAAATAAAATTATTTATAGGTTGTACAAATTTTCTGATGTTTTTTTTAATTTTTTTAGAATTTTACCATTTTTTAGAGTTTAAAATAATTGATGGCAAACAAGTTGTGGGGCTCCTCCGCATTGGGTGCGTCGGTCGGATGGGCTCGCGAACGGTCGGATCTCTGGGAAGGTGGTTGGGACCCGGGCGATCTTCGGCGAAGCAGGGCGAACGAGATATGGGGTGTCTCCACGTGAACTAAGACCTGCAGGGTAACGCTCAGACTCGAAGCAGAGCTCCGGTCAGGGTTATTTGATTGAAAACAAAGAGAAGCGGTGGTGGATAGAAAGGGGGGTTTCCGGCGAAGTGACAGAGGAAACCTAAGACCTAATCTTGGCTCGGATAGCCGAGATTCGGATGATCAGGTTGCGTAAGAAGGGTGACAATGAGTCGATGTGTCGATCGGAACGGGTGAGAGTGACTGATGAGTCTCCGACCGGCGGGTCGGAGCTGGCGGAGGTGCGATGGAAGTGAAACTAAAGATTGAACTGATACGAGAGGTGAGGACTATGAGATGGATACCTGAAGATCCTAACTGAATCCTGAGCTCCAAGGGGTGCTGTCGATGGTGGTCTTTGCCTCGACCTCCCTGCGGAAGGCGAGGGAGGCACGTCGCGACGGTGCTCCGACCACGAGTCTTGAGCGTCGGCTGCAACAGTCCTCTCCGATCACCAAGGGTCTCCTCCGATTGCTGTCACCAAGGCGAAGGATTATAGGGTCTCAAGGGAGTGTGCGGCGTGAGCGAATGAGCGGGGAAGGTGATGGAAGATTATATAGCATGTCACAGGTGGTCGGAGCAACTAGGCAAGGGCGTGCAATCCGAGGACGATCCGTAGCTCCCTAGGGATCCGCGAGGATCACCGATCCACTGGGAAGATGCAGGCACCGAAATCGAGGCAAGAGTAAGCAGTATCCGATCAAGAAAAATGGGAGAAACTAGGGCAAGAGTCGGATCCGCGCGCTAGGAGGGTCTGGGAGGGGTAGTTGACGGGGGTCAACATCCCTCCCGGACCAATCAGAAAATAGCTTGGTCAAAAAGATTTGGAAAATAAAATAAAAATAGAAAATGATTTTAAATTAAAAAATGTTCAAAATGAAAAATATTTATTATTTTTCAAACTATTTTTTTGTGATTTTTAAATATTTTTGTGAAAAATAATTTATGGTATATACAATATATTATATTATATACATGTATAAAATACCTATGTATTTTATACAATTATTTTTAATTTCTTTTTTTGTATAAATACCAAATTTTTTATTTTATTTATTTACAACATATTATTTGGAGTCTAAAATAATTTTTATTTTTATTATTTATTTACAAGTGTAAAATAAACAAGTATATGGTACATATATACATGTATTATGTACAAGGTAAGAGAGAGAAAATTTTATTTTATTTTTATTTTATATTTCTATTTTTTATTTTTATTTTTAGAAATATATATACAAGGGAATAAAAACATCTTTTTATTTTTATATTTTTTTTAAAATAAAATATATACACATAGGAAGGAGTATGTACAAGGTAGAGTGGCCCTATCTCTCTCTACTTATTTTATTTGGCGATCAGGCCCATGCTGGACCCTTTCTTGGGTTCAGGTCACTCAATATTTATTCTAAATCTTTCCTTCTTTTCTTTTATTCTTTATTCTTTTATTTTTGCACAATTACATGCTAATTATTAGATATTAACAAATGCATGCTTATTGATAATCTATTGTATTTACCACAATATACATGATGCTTTGCCAAGATACTTAGCTAAAAATAAAGGAATAAGGAGTGATGAATGGGGATTCATCATAGAGGAATTCAGCACTAGAGTAGAGGTTGAAATATTGATCAGGCTCAATCTACAGAAGGCATCCTCCATGGGAGGAATAGTAGCATCAACCAGTATCAGGGAGGAAGCGGCTTCATACTGTAAGTCGAGATATGCCAGAAAGACTCCAACCATCGTAGCATTCCGGTATGTCTTCAACTGATCTGGAGTGGCTGTTAGATCATGAAGCTATGAAGCTTCTCAAACATCCCGTGCAAGGTAGTATAGTGAGCATGTAGGGGTCGACCATTCTTCTTTAAAGTGAGATGTCACGCTGAAGCTGTAGAATTTTTGTCTCATTCTTAGCCTGTGAATACATGTTAGCAAGAATATCTCACATGGCTTTAACAGTGGGCGAGTGGAGTACATCATTTGCAATCTCTAGTATCAAGGTACCGGACAACCAGACTTGAGCATATGCGTCATCAGCCTCCCATGAGGCATACAACCATGTCTTCTCCGTCGGCTCATCCTCGGTAAGAATATGCTTCTTACCCATCGATTTCATTAGGTTCATGAACTGCAGGACCCATAACTCGCAATTCGACCCATCCATCTTGACTATGGATGCTGGACCTCTGAAGGCGCCCATGGTGGGGGATATCTATCTTGTTCTCTGACATGTTGCCGATCAAAGTAGATAAGGATCGTAGACTTGACTAAATAATTGTCTACACTAGCATAAGGGAAGTTGGTTGCATGTGTTGACTCAAATTGCAACCAACTCATCAAGAAAAAAACCCTGGCGCAGTAATGGATTTAACCATAGGAGTTGTGGCGGCTTCGATCGTTGCAGGTGACGGTCGGTGGCTACAGCCGCAGGAGGTCCTACTGCAGGACATGCTAGCGAGGTGACTGACTGGCGGCGGGATCACGGTGATATAGGACTGCCGCTCTGATACCATGTTGGAAAAAATGAGAGAGTTGTTTATTCCTTGAGCCATAGGCTCTCTTATATAGAGAAGAGTCCTATGGACAAATTACATAAAGCAAACAAGAGGAAAATAAATAGATAAACGAGCATAGAAACATAGAAATATATCTCTACATGTGGACTTCAACTTTTTATAATGGATTAATGGAATTCTTCAACTTTCACTTGATATGTGTTTTTTTCTTTTCTTTAATCTATGATCGATTTTTAAGTCATTATTCGAATGTTCAAGAGATAGTGTGCTATAAAGTATAGATGTGTAAAGTAAACTATTGAGCGAGAAATTGTAAGTATAAAATCTGAACCAATCCGATCCAATCCGTAATCCGATGGATTGGATATGAATGGATTTAGATAATTGATGGATTGAATTGGATTCAAAAAAATAAAAATCTGTTAAGGTTGGATTGGACACGAATTAAGCTAAAATCCAAACCAATCTGATCCATGCACATCCCTAATCTCCAACATCGATTGATCAGTCTGATAGTATTAATCGATTAGGCATTGATCGATCAGACAATGATCAATCACTGTTAAGATATTGATCGATCAAAGGCAGAAATGATTTTAAAAAGAAATAAAAAGCTGGGTTTTAAGAATCATCCTTTAAAAGTATGTAAACCAAATTCTCTTCTTGTTTTCTTATATCAAGAGATAGCAATGGATTGTGTAAAAAAGTCTTTGCCATCTGACCATCTGCATGTCTTGTGCAAAGATCTTGAAGCCTTGTGTTCAAGACATTCACTTCTGTATGTATTTCTTCTCAAAATCTTGTAACTCATATACGAGGGGAGCTCTTATATTAGGTTAAAATGAAAATGATATCAACGTATTTGTGAAACCTGATGTAAATAGGTCGGCCCAAAACGAGCTCAACTTTGAATCCGTGTTACAGTGTCTGAGTCCAGTTCTCAACTGCAGATCGTTTGATGTATGGGCCAAATTGGACGGTTGAAATCCAACACACAAGGGCTGTTATTAGGGATGCAAAAGCTGCTGATTAGAAAGGAATGGGAAGCAAAGGCTGAAACCGTGGACAAGATCTAAGTTGAAGATATATTTGACGTCTACACCAAGAAGATCGCAATGAAATTATAGAATACTTAAATATAGTTTATTTATAAGGAGTCAACACACCTCGATGGGTACTTGATGGTGAAAGAGCGAACTATGGCGAGCAAAAAGAAAATATATGCAACAAAGAAATGTACAAAAAAGAAATCGTAGATAATAAAGAAAGGATCCATCAGTTTTAGGAGACTTTCTTTTGTGCAGGTAGAGTCTTCAAGTAGCAACGTCAAAGAGCTATTGCTTAACCGTTTAATTTTGGGTTTGAGGCGAGTCAGGTTAAGAAGGTTGGGTTTCACACTGGGTGGGATAGGGATTTAAAAAATCGAACCGGTCGATCAGACCAAGAACCGACCTTGAATCAGTCGGTTCGCCCGGTTTCATTTATGGATTGACCCCGTTTTGATGGTTCGGTAAATTTTTAAAAAATAAAGGTTTAAATGATCAAATAATAAGGTTTTTGTCACTAGTACCTTTCTTAAACTTCTACAATATCAATTATGCCCTTCTCTTTTTAGAATATCAGTTGTGCCCCTACATTCTTGGAGTAGTTTTCTATATATAAGCAATTATACATAGATGATTATAATATTATATGCATATCTAATGTTAGAAAATATGGCTAACTTTTGTAGAGTTTTATCTGAAGTAGACGATCATGTTATTCTATTGAAAGATTTAATATTTTAAATGATTGTTTCATTGATATATAAGTGCATACTTACGTAATGTATTCGGTTCTATCTGTTCAAAAAACCAGTTCAACAGGTCGAACCAATAAATTAAGCCCGACCCATTTTTCTGAACTAGTAGATGATGACGTAATGCTGACATTATCACCGGTCCAACCGGTTTGGATCGCTGATCTGACCTGGTTGGACCAAATCGAAGACTAACCAGTTGATCGTTCGATCCGATTTTTAAGACCTTGGGATAGCCAACCAAGTTCTCATTCCACAGGGAACGATGTATCGGTGCCTATCGAATTAAGAAAATTGAAAATGTGAAAATAGCTTTGAGTTCAAATAGACAACATACATTGATACATAATATGATGTAGTGGTGCGACAATAGAGAGAATGATGGTTGGACTAAATCAAATGTATGTACATGTAAATGAGGTGTACTTGTGCATAGTAAGTATCATGTATCATTGTATAATTTATTGTATCCATGAAACATCTCTTAATAATAATACTAATAAAGCTGGGTTTTTCCATCTTTCTCTGACTAGTGGATGGGCTTTTTGGCCTTCAAGGGATGCTCCATATTCTGACATGTGTATGACTCTTCCGCTTCCATCGGTTGCAGTCGGTTCGGATTGTTGCGTTTTTTTTGGAGCACTCCAGTCTTTTCTTTATTTGCCACATGGCACTCTCACATGTACAAGGTTTTTTCTCCTTATTTTTTATTGTTAGAAATACTATTATTTGTTAGACGGTGCATGTGGGTAGGTTTCGTGCATAAGGTTTATAGAGTTGCAGTAGGGCTCCCCATCAGCTGTCCTACTTTTGGACAGATGTATCTCATGTGCCTCTTCATTTTCTTTATCAAAAACCATAAAAAAAGGAATTCCGATTTCACCGTCTTCCCCTTTGGTATGTTCTTCTCGAGGCTTTGCGATCTCTATTGTGCTTCTTACTTCTCTCTGTTGGTGTTTCTGTGATAGGTGAACTCCAGGTTTGTGATCTCTATTATGCTTCTTGCTTCTCTCTTTGGTGTTTCAGCGGGATGTACGGCGAGCATGGCATGGTTTTCTTATCTTAAGCATTTTTATCGTAATTTTCTTATCATTCCTCTTATGTCATTTATATCATTGTAGTTGTTATTCATTATTTATCTTTGATAAACAACATCAATAATCTTTAATATGTTGTGGGTCGGATAAAGATGGTTCGCACAAATGTTAAAAAGGTTTCCAGTTTCTCCATTGTCCCTTTGGTGAGTTCTTTAAATCTGATTTTGCGATCTCTATTGTGCTTCTTCCCTTTCTCGTTATTGGTCTTGCGAGAGGAGCTACAATAATCCTGTAATAATTTTTAAACTTAAATATTTGTTTAATCACCACATGACGTTGTTTAATGTATGATGAGTAGAAATTTTAATTGTATGCTTGCAATATTTTGTCTCAGTTGTAATTTGTTGTTTGTTCATATTCGAGATATCGAAATCTCTTTTTCCTTTCCTTTGACGTTATACAATATAGTATATGTGTGATACTTCTATAATTTATTATAAATAAAATATTAAGATTTAGCCTTCATGCTGAAATGATTTTTGTATAGATGTAACGTGGACAATGTGATAGTTATTGTTGTTTTGTTTATTTTTGTTTATTTAATTTTAGAGTTTCCATTATGATTCTTATGGCTATTGTGTTTTCTCATTGATTGTTTAAACTGTATGTTTGTCTTTAGTATGCATACGTAATTTATTGTAGGCATAATCTTGCGTAACCGTTTAGCTTATTAATGTTGTGAATTGGTGAATTTTTATAATGATTTGTTTCTTTATTAGTGTTGTTTCTTTGCGACATTCTGATTCTTATGGTTACAATGATTTTCCTTTATGCACTGATATTATACTGTTATAAATTCTCTTTTTTTTCTCCCTATAATAGTATAGCATGGAGTATTTTTGTGGTGGTTTATGATTGTAAGATCGTGATTTGATCCGCAACTGGATCAGAAAATGCGATAAGAAGAGAGACTCAAGGACGAGACTCAATAATTTATGGAATGATATGTTATTAGATTTTTCAAATTGTAGGAAAATACATAGATCTCGCTGATCAGAGATCATATAGTATTGTTCATGGTTTGTGCTGCTTCGCCTTGACTGAGGTGCTGGATTACTCGATCAAGGTTCCAGTCGCTCCTCCAAGTGCTTTCAAGTTATTCAATGGTTCTAAGATGCAATGCCTTGAGAAAATGCTATTCAAAACACGAAGGTAAAGGGCATGGATGGTGAATGGATCAATCCCTCATGAAGGTGGAGGATTGGGGGTTGATTCTCAGATTTGATCGGGTGATCCGATATGAAATGACGGGTAGTGAAGCGGAGTATGAAGAAGCAGATGATCGTGATGGGGTGGATCTGTGATTGGACATCAAAG
This sequence comes from Ottelia alismoides, assembly GCA_037367405.1. Classification (NCBI taxonomy): domain Eukaryota; kingdom Viridiplantae; phylum Streptophyta; class Magnoliopsida; order Alismatales; family Hydrocharitaceae; genus Ottelia; species Ottelia alismoides. Next base: position 198,836 of record JAZKJV010003173.1, on the reverse strand, counting down.
AGAGAATATGACCTTCAATTAAGAGGATCAGATATTAGATCTACATATACTCTACAGGGTTCAAAATCAAACAAATTAAAATGAAATTACAAGAGAACCAAGGCTATGATAACTAGAAATCAAGACGAATTCCAAGGTAAGGAAATGAGATTCTATCCTCAACATGTACATGTAGGTACTGAAACCTTGAGCAAGGTCGAGCAGAACCCCGCCGGTACCAGATCTCATCTGAACCTCTCTCGTACGCTCCTACTCTATGGAAGTTGAAAGTTAAAGACGAATGAGAATTGAAATGAGGCACTTGGAATGGGTTTTATAGGTGGGGAAAAGTCTCAAAAGATTGAAAAGTAGGCATGGAAAGGAAGTCGGATCTGTAGCTTTATTAATTGGGCGTAGGTTAGGAGATGAGGTGGATCAAGAGGCGGAAATATCAGGTCTGATGGGTTGTAAATTTAGCAGAGTAATTGGGAGAATAAGGTGGTTTGACAATTTGTTCTTGGTTCTGAAGGTGGAGAGAGTTGACAAGGCAGGTCAACGAAATGAAACATGCCAATATGAGACGACCATAATAAGGACAAAATAGGTAATATTAAAAATACAAAATAAATACGAAATATATAATAAATGAACTTAAAATAATAATAAATAATTCATAATTTAAATAAATTATTTTATTATGTTTGTAATAAATAAATAAATCAATTTACAAGGTTAAACTAATTAAACAAAGGTATTCACAAGTACAAATTCTACAACTGGTTCTTATTTTATAAATATACATATTATATTATATTTTAATCATTTAAGAAATATACACATATTTTTATTTTATTTTTGTGAATTTATTTAATGATATAAATAACTACAAATATTTACAAGATAGGTTAAATTTATCTATATACAAGGTATAAATATTTTTATTAGGTTTTTTAATACCTTTTTATTAGTTTTGTATTTTATTTATTTACAACATATATGAAGTTTTAATACATTTTTGATTGATTTTATGAAAATATCTACACGGATAAGTAAATAGTGCTATTTATAAGATATGTATTACTTACCTAAACGATAAGGGTTCAATGGGGGTGTCCCTCATTTTTCAGCGATTTTTTTTTGTTTTTTTCAAAAATACTATCATCTTTTTTAGTACTATATTCCTCTATTATGACATTCTAATTACATCAGAAATAGAGACTCATATGCCCTCCATCTAGAACTTATTTATTACAACAATTCTAAAACCCTTAAAATTACATGTACTAAATGGGAGCCGGAGTGTTTCTAAGGAAATTGGGGGAATATAGTGATGAAAATACATGGTGGCATTTTCAGAAAAAATCCGTCGGAAGATGGGGGCGGGGCAACATCATTTTTCCCGTACAATAAATTAATTCATTTATTTTTATTTATTTTAGATTTTATTATTTTTATATGTAATTATATAATGAAAATAAATTCTTGACAAAACATTAAAATATAATATTTATAAAAATATGAAAATAAAATAAATACAAGGCAATGTACAATTGTACATGTATAATGGTACCTCAAAACGCCAACTTTTGCATCGTAATTCTAAATCTTGTGAAGCCACCTTCATTTAAAAGATTATTTTATTTTAAACACAATGAAAGTGAGTTTGATTCATTTTTAGTTCATATGGATTGGATATTGAGCTTACATTTTAATTTTATGGCCTTTTCTAAGTATTGTACCTTTTATTATATACAAAATTTGATTTTGTAAATATTTTTATTATTTAAAGAAACATTTTTATGCACAACTTTCAAGAAGAATGCAATTTTACTTGATGTTGTTTTGATGATAAATAAAATATCATAAGATATGTGCAACATGAGTAAGATGAATATGTATAATGTGAAGTTGGTTTTTTTTTGAGATTTTTATAAGTTAATGACCATATATCCTCCAACTTTAATCTTTTTTGATTAGGTCAATACTTGATCTCCTCTCGGGATCAGGATCCGTCTGTATCTATTATGCATATATACAACCTTCTTTTCTTTCTTTTGTATTTTCTTCTTTATTCTTTTATTTTTATATAAATAAGAAACAATTATACAATACTAACAGATGATGTTATTTGTTAATAGATGAGAATTAGTGATACTTACATGTATTTTATAAGGGATTTTAAACTAAAATGAAATAATAAAGACGATGAATTACCGATTCATCAATATGGTAACTCCAAAAAGGTTTGGATTTGACGTCGAATACCTGAGTACAAAATATTATATATAATTATATTAGAGCTTAATTTATTGTGTTTAGCAAACAATTGAGCTAAGCTTATTTCCATCTAATGAAGTTAATGTATCCCCTCGACCTCCAACGACCACTGTGACGTTCTGTCTTGACAACTTCATAGTAAATAATAATAGGAGAAGCCTCATGTTGGCTTCAACCCCTCAACGGTTATATCTTTAGAGCAATCCTATACTATTAATAACTTTAATTCATTGGCTAAATATTTTTCTCATGGTATTTATGTACATATTAATGTGTATCTTTTTTAAATCACTTCTTGCTTGATAATAATTTGACTAAATACTTTATCTTCATTCAAACATGGTATTTATATTTAATCTCGAGTCGATAAGTACTTTTATTTGCTCTTTGTTCGATCTTGGTTCATACTTGATATATATTCGATTCGAATTTGTATCCAATTATGTTAGAATATGACTTTCTTAATCCATATCCGTATCATATCCCTATATGTATTCATATTTGTTATAAATAAAGCGAAGATGAAGATGTAAATAGGCATATATGATATGTATTCGATCCGTTTCCATCCCTATATAATATATTGTCCGAGCAACATCCTCCCTTGAATCTTCGACGGTCGATTGCAATAAACAAATCCCAGTGTTTTTTCTCTCGCAGCAGGGGATCATAAACTCCTCCATGCAGTTCTTGTTGGAAGGAGGTAATAAAACTTTGAGCGTGTCCCACATTACATTCATTTGGATTATCATCAAACTTTGGTACATTGTATCCTATAATAACCCCAAGGGAAATGCACAACTTAACAATTCTTCCACATAAATATCTTGAGCCCGTATCAGTTTAGTTTTGGTGATGATATCATCACTAGAAAAATATAGTCTCATCAGCCATCTAGATATTCGGCAACTACCAAACCCATAGGTATTCATGATACACCAATCACCAGAGAACACGTTTTAATATAATGAAATAATTGATATGTTATGTACTTCCATTGATAAGATAAACACAATTCCTATCAATTTAAGAGAGATAAGAATACATAAAAAGGTCATGCGTTGTCAAGTTGATCCGGATAATACCACACCGCCTAATTGAAAATAAATATGTCTATTTATATATAGATGGTCATCTTGTCGGCATAATAGCACGATATGGGAACGATCCGGTGTTTCTTAACGCTGTGGAAAGTCTCCGAGTCACCTGCTGTAGAAATACAGTCCTTGGAAAAGGAACGCTCTGTGTCCATATGCTTCCGAGGGCTGAGACGCGTGTGCGGAGCCCTATGAAGATGCGACGGATATGGAGTAATCTTGGCCGTCCCAACAGTTATTCGTTCGGTACTTTGTGTTAACAAAACGGGGCTTACCATATCGTGCTTCCATTTTTATTGACACTTCTCTTTTGTTTGTTTATTATTGTATGTGTCATGAATTAGACTACAAATTTTATTCCAACAAAAAATTGAAAATGATTGTATATGCTAGAATATACTCCGTGCCTATATCTTACAAAAAAAATTGAAAATGATACCCATAATCCATGTTATAAAAAAAATAAAACTCTCTATCTATATTCGTAATCCATATCCGTATTCATGTTATAAAAAAAATAAAAATTCATATCCATATCTATATTTGTATCTGCAAAAAATCATATCCATGCTTTTATCCATGTTCGCAAAAAACAACCCATATTTGGTATTTTTTTCATATAATAGATATATTTAATGTATTTGTATCCATATTCACTACAATATTTTGTAATCATATCTATATCCATATCATAAAAGTTCATATTTATATCCGTATCTGCAAAAGAAAAATCCATGCCCATGTCAGTATCCATATACTTGTATCTTATCCGACCTTTTGCATCCATATACGTATATATTTTTAACAGTGGTATATCAATTACAAATATTGAAGAAGAATACATTCCTTAGCATTTGTATGTAATAGAATCCTAGTCCTTAAGGGATAATCCATGTTATAAAAAAAATAAAACTCTCTATCTATATTCGTAATCCATATCCGTATTCATGTTATAAAAAAATAAAAATTCATATCCATATCTATATTTGTATCTGCAAAAAAATCATATCCATGCTTTTATCCATGTTCGCAAAAAACAACCCATATTTGGTATTTTTTTTCATATAATAGATATATTTAATGTATTTGTATCCATATTCACTACAATATTTTGTAATCATATCTATATCCATATCATAAAAGTTCATATTTATATCCGTATCTGCAAAAGAAAAATCCATGCCCATGTCAGTATCCATATACTTGTATCTTATCCGACCTTTTGCATCCATATACGTATATATTTTTAACAGTGGTATATCAATTACAAATATTGAAGAAGAATACATTCCTTAGCATTTGTATGTAATAGAATCCCAGTCCTTAAGGGATGCCTAGAAATGCCTATTTTCATGTATGGGAGAATCTGATTTCCATTGTAATCGTTATTCGTGTCTTAATATGATCCAACAAACACAAAACGGGGCTTACCATATCGTGCTTCCTTTTTTTATTGACACTTCTCTTTTGTTTGTTTATTATTGTATGTGTCATGAATTAGACTACAAATTTTATTCCAACAAAAAATTGAAAATGATTGTATATGCTAGAATATACTCCGTGCCTATATCTTACAAAAAAAATTGAAAATGATACCCATAATCCATGTTATAAAAAAAATAAAAATCTCTATCTATATTCGTAATCCATATCCGTATTCATGTTATAAAAAAAATAAAAATTCATATCCATATCTATATTTGTATCTGCAAAAAATCATATCCATGCTTTTATCCATGTTCGCAAAAAACAACCCATATTTGGTATTTTTTTCATATAATAGATATATTTAATGTATTTGTATCCATATTCACTACAATATTTTGTAATCATATCTATATCCATATCATAAAAGTTCATATTTATATCCGTATCTGCAAAAGAAAAATCCATGCCCATGTCAGTATCCATATACTTGTATCTTATCCGACCTTTTGCATCCATATACGTATATATTTTTAACAGTGGTATATCAATTACAAATATTGAAGAAGAATACATTCCTTAGCATTTGTATGTAATAGAATCCCAGTCCTTAAGGGATGCCTAGAAATGCCTATTTTCATGTATGGGAGAATCTGATTTCCATTGTAATCGTTATTCGTGTCTTAATATGATCCAACAAACACAAACATAAATGATAATTCCATTCTCCCCTCTATACCGTACAACAAACTGGGTCTTATAGTCTTGCTTCTAGTTGCGCTGTCTAATCACTAATCTTTTTTTCATCATAATAATTTTGTATTTCACATTTTTGGTGCCTTCAATATTTGTCATTTTTATTGATATTCTCCCTTTATTTATACTCCACAAGATCACCAGGGTCATAACTTAAGAAGCATGTTAACAACTAGTGGGATTAACTTTCATTGTGTTTTTTTAATATAGAATTACTTGTCTTCTTTTTAGTTATCTTCGGAACAAAATAATTATAGTTCATTTGATATTATTCCTATACAATTACTTGTTATTTCCTACGCCATATTTTATTTTCTAAGTGAATACCTTTATCTTGTAACATATTGCATGCCTATATAAAATAAAGTAAGCACGTTGAATATAGTAACCATAAACTAATCAGAAATTATTGTACCCATATTATATAATACGTTCACTATTTTGCATTTATTTAATCATTTTATTGATAAAGTGAAAATAGTTTAGAGTTTAAGTACCGAAGTTGTTGAAAAAATCATGATTTCTAAAGGTTAGTAGTTAGAGATAAGACAAGTCAATTAGAATATTTTAGTACGTGTATATTAAACCATATTTATTTGTCAAAAACTCTTATATGGGTAGTGGATATCTAATTGAATCTGTATTTTGAGGATATGATCTTTTTTTAGGGATTTTTACACCTATAACTCTGAGTAATTTCGCAATTACATTCATAACCTCGCATAATTACGAATTACACATAGAACACTGAATAGTACTTAACTCTTACACTCATACTCTCGTGTTAACTTCCTTTTAGTTTTCCGTTAAAGATGATATCCGTCAAGTTTTTTTACCCTTTAAATTATAATTATTTACAAGTAATGCCATTCTCTCCTTCGTCGAGCCAGCTCCCTCCCACCTGCCGACCTCCTCACCTTCATCCTCCAGCACCTCATCCTCTCTTCTTCCGACCTCCTCTTCTTCATCCTCCCAGTACTACCTCCTCATCCCCTTCCTTCCCTCGTCGAAGCCCCCCTCCACCGCTCATGTTTTACCCCACGCAAGCCCTCATCGAGGCCCCCATCCCCTGCCAGCGAGCCTATGCCCTCCTTCCCCCATCTCCTACTCCAGCCCCCTCCCCAACCTGCAGGCCCCCTGTTTCCCGCCACCCCCACCCCGCTCCTGTACCCCCCGTAGAGGCCCCCGTCCCCTGCCCTCTCTCCCCTCGCTCCCGTTCCCCTGCGTAGAGGCTCCCGTCCCCTGCCCCCTCTCCCCCTGCTACCATTCCCCTGTGTAGAGGCTCCCGTCCGCTGCCCTCTCTCCCCCGCAAGTGCTGCTGTAGAAAGCAGTCCCCCGGTCCCTGCACTACCGCACGATGTCACTAGGTCCAGAGGTGCCAGATCGCGATCGCTATTTCCTGTCACTGCTATGCATCAGCGTCTGCGGGTGGAGGTGAAGTTGGCATCTATGGTGTTGTTGTTGTCGTTGTAGATCCTATCCCTGAAGGTGGCAAAAGCGGCCTATCCGATTGTGTGAGCGCCGGAGAGGGCTGCGAGGTCGCACACGCTAAGGCTCTTACTCGAGAAGACGGAGATGAGGGTGGTGAGGCTGTTGGTGAACTTGGGTTGGTCGCTGTTCGTCAGAGATATGCTCGCGGTGGTTGAGTCCCTCCTGCTGAGCTTCATTGTCCATTTTCGACCCCCACCTGCATGCATGCTGGTTGCTTAGATCGTGTAGTTCCGACCTTCCCCGAGCACCCACCCTCACCCCACCCATCCTAGGGCAGTTCGACCTTTCCCGTGACCCCCGCCAACACTCTCCATCTCAGGCAGAGCACCCCCCCTAAAAAAAACCAAGCCTACCTCGTCCTAGGGCAGCCCCAACCTCCCCTGACATCCCGCCTACCCTACCCCGACCCCGACCCCGCCAACACTCTCCATCCTAGGCAGAGCCCTCCTCGTCCTGGGCAGCTCCAACATCCTCTCCAGCCCAAGCCCCCCACCACCCTTCTTCCTGGACCGAGAGAGAATGGATCAGATATTTTTCTTATTTTTTCTTTTGACTTTTGATTGATACCAGCATTTAGATCGCGACTTGGTTAGATTAACTCATTCATCTAGTTGAGTTAATGAACTAAACTAACGGAGGGTTATGGGTGTAAAACAGAGGGCTATTTAGGGTTTTGGATGTAATTCACGATTATGCAAGGTTATGAATGTTATTACAAAATTAATCAGGATTATGGGTGTAAAATCTCCTTTTTTTTACATTCAAATGATATATATTGTATATGTTTTCAGATTATAAAAATGATTGACAACACTTATATTTATAACGTAACCGACCATTTTCAACGCTGCATATGACCCTTAAAATATACAATAAACATGTTCTAATGTTTTAAAAATATAATTAATCTAAAATTTATAGATTTATTTCATATTATTTATTATAGTGGAATTTTAAAAATAAAAAATTATCATTTTAAATATATTAAGGAAACCGTAATTTGTTTATTAATTTCTATATTGGGGATCACGTTTGTTCTTAATGAAATCTTATGAATATATTTAATTATGACCTTACAGGTTTATTCAAAAGTTTGCATACTACGAATGTAGGCATCCATTGGACTTCTGAAATATAAATGATATATATTTCTACTAAAATCATCGTCCATTCGAAATATGGAAAATTATCTAATATATGTATACAAAATTACGAATACGTTTAGGTATGACAAACCAGAAATGTCTTCTAAGATAGCTACTCCTGTGAGAGGTCCAGACTGTGGGAGCATGAGAGCAATGAGTTCGAATCATTAGATTCTGCTCATCTCTCTCCTCCTCCAATCAATCAGTATGTGATGAGCAGAATCTAATAGCTCAGAGTCATTCTCTCATGCTCCCACAGTCTGGTGCTCTCACAGGATCACCCCTTGTCAACTATTATATGAAAGGATGGTTTAAAATTAGCTATGCTTGAACGATATTTGATAATTATCTGTGTTTTATAGAGAGTTATTTTATACAATTGTACCTCTATGAGATTATGTAATATCAGTTATATCCTTACTTTTTTGCAATAAGGAACCAATAATTGTTGTAGCTCCTTGCCTCCACAAAGTGAAGCCCTTCCCCCTAATTGGCATGAAAGGGGAGGTACACAATTATAATAAGTTTTCCTTTAACCAGACATTGGTTTGTATAAATCGTGGTAGGCTCATCTAATAGACATCCATAGTTATGAAAGGGTACAAGCCGCATAACTATTAATGCTGCAGAAAGATAGGGGAATAATTGTTATTACAAAAAAGAGTGGGGCATAATTGTTATTACAGTCACTGATGGACACACGTAACTTTTAGTTATTTTAAAAATTATATAGTCATTGTTCTATTACATTTTGATATTTTTGAATGTTTGACTTGAACATCACACACAGAAACACATGTAAATACCTACATACGTACACAAATGCATACATTATGGTTTCCTATTTAAAAATGTTGACATCATTTTAATCTGATTTTTTTCCTATTTATGGTTTCTATGTGTTTCTCTCTTCTTGCCAAAGTCTTGTTACTGCAATATTAAAATCGCCGCAATCCTTGTGGTGGCCCTGTCCTCACCAAAGGGCTCCGCAAATAAATTCACAACATCAAACCCTTGAAGGGGGCTCTACCTTGTAAACTGAAAAGTCCTTTATTTTCGTGGTTAAATGGTACCATAACTTTAGAACAAATCTTCATGTTTGAACTTTTTTGGAAGTCTATTTTACCTGTATATGTACATGCTATTCTTAAACTTTTACTGGTCTAGACTTATTAACACTTTTGGCCTATGGACTTTTGATGAATAAACCATGATGATTTTCTCCAAAAAAAACATGTATGCATGTGTGCATGTATGCAGACATGCACACACACACATGTGTGTATCTTTTGTACGTGTGTGTATGTGTCTTATATGTATGTATGCATGTATGTATGTATTGACACATATCCACACAAAGGCACACACTGATACACACAAAGACATACAAGCATGGGGCCCTTTAAATGAGGTGGGGGAAAGCACATTGTAGGGCTGCAGATCTCAATCTAATTGTTACATCCATTTTCCTTTATGATTCTTTCATAAATATTCAATATGTTTTTCATCGTGATTGGAGCAAATTTGTGCTTTGAAGAGTAGAAAACCTTTTTGTAAGGTTTATATTTCTTTTGTATGTTCGTATGCTGCTTTGTAAATTAAAAAATCAAATATTAATATTTCGTTTATTTTTACATTCTCGATGAATAAATTTAAGTAAAATGCACATTCTCTTTGTAAAGGTGTACGATTCTTTGTAACATGAATTGTAAAAGGGTAAAATGTGTATGCCCCCTAGGGGGAGCTAACTTAGCTCCCCCCGCCCTTTTTTCACAAAATTTTTTTATTTTTTTTGAAATCAAAAACCGTGTAAATTCATTATTAAATCCCTATATTATGTCATTCAAATTTCATTCGAAACAGAGACTCGTACGACCTCCATCCAAACGGGGCCGATTTAAAAAATCCTGTTACCGTTAAAAAATGACTGTCTGGATGGAGGCCGTAGGAGTCTCTGTTTCATACAAAATTTTTATGACATAATATAGGGATATACTGATGAATATTCACGGAAAAATTTTTCAAAAAAAATAAAAAAATTTGAAGAAAATAGGGCGGGGGGAGCTAAGTTAGCTCCCCCTAGGGGGCAGCCCCATTTTCCTCATTGTAAAAGGGTAAAATGTGTATGCCCCCTAGGGGGAGCTAACTTAGCTCCCCCCGCCCTTTTTTCACAAAATTTTTTTATTTTTTTTTGAAATCAAAAACCGTGTAAATTCATTATGAAATCCCTATATTATGTCATTCAAATTTCATTCGAAACAGAGACTCGTACGACCTCCATCCAAACGGGGCCGATTTAAAAAATCCTGTTACCGTTAAAAAATGACTGTCTGGATGGAGGCCGTAGGAGTCTCTGTTTCATACAAAATTTTTATGACATAATATAGGGATATACTGATGAATATTCACGGAAAAATTTTTCAAAAAAAATAAAAAAATTTTGTGAAAAAAGGGCGGGGGGAGCTAAGTTAGCTCCCCCTAGGGGGCAGCCCCATTTTCCTCATTGTAAAAGGGTAAAATGTGTATGCCCCCTAGGGGGAGCTAACTTAGCTCCCCCGCCCTTTTTTCACAAAATTTTTTTATTTTTTTTGAAATCAAAAACCGTGTAAATTCATTATGAAATCCCTATATTATGTCATTCAAATTTCATTCGAAACAGAGACTCGTACGACCTCCATCCAAACGGGGCCGATTTAAAAAATCCTGTTACCGTTAAAAAATGACTGTCTGGATGGAGGCCGTAGGAGTCTCTGTTTCATACAAAATTTTTATGACATAATATAGGGATATACTGATGAATATTCACGGAAAAATTTTTCAAAAAAAATAAAAAAATTTGAAGAAAATAGGGCGGGGGGAGCTAAGTTAGCTCCCCCTAGGGGGCAGCCCCATTTTCCTCATTGTAAAAGGGTAAAATGTGTATGCCCCCTAGGGGGAGCTAACTTAGCTCCCCCCGCCCTTTTTTCACAAAATTTTTTTATTTTTTTTGAAATCAAAAACCGTGTAAATTCATTATTAAATCCCTATATTATGTCATTCAAATTTCATTCGAAACAGAGACTCGTACGACCTCCATCCAAACGGGGCCGATTTAAAAAATCCTGTTACCGTTAAAAAATGACTGTCTGGATGGAGGCCGTAGGAGTCTCTGTTTCATACAAAATTTTTATGACATAATATAGGGATATACTGATGAATAAATAGTAATATATTTGTTAATTTTCATATTTTCTTTGAATATTATTTAAAGTATGATGCGTAAGTTTGATGGTTTATCTAAAATTCATAAACGTTTTATGGTGGTCTGTAAAAAAATATATCAATAAAATTTTTTTGGAAAGACCATATGTAAAAAAATGCAAAATTGTAAATAAGTAAAGAACTATGTAAGATTCGTATATTCCATTTTACTTAATTCTGGATCTGGAGCTTGGGGAAGGGAAGGGGGGTTGGGGAGCAAGTGCGCCCCTTGCTGTAAACACGTAACCGGTATCTCCTCCGTTCGGATACTGGTTAGTGGAGGTGAATCACCGAATATGGATGCCGATGCACAATCGATCTCTACCATGGAAGCACTGAACAAGAAGAATGATATCACGAAATGATGGTAGTTGGTTACCTCTACCAATCAATGGAAAAGGAATAATTAAGAAGTAGAACGAGTAGAACTTTCACCATTCTCTCTCCCTCCCTTATTTCCCTCCTTCTCATTTTTTCTCTTGAGGTACTTTCTCTTGTTGTGGTGTGGAGGTATTGCTCCCATCTCCCTCTATATAACCCAAATACAAATCCATAGTCCTATTCCTATTTAGACTACACATAAACTAGAACTCAATTACAATTATGATTAAGAGTCAAAGCATTTAGATTTCCAATCCTAATATGACACATGTTCCTAATAATCTCCTTCTTGAGTTGAATTCTGTCAGGATCACTTTATCGTCTTGAGTCTACACTAGACTATCCTCGTTATCTGCAAGTCTCCTTAACATGAACTCACCACCTCAAAATACCTCATCCGTCATTGGATGCCCTTGATGCGCCCCCTCTTGGACATGCTCGCACAACTCACTATTGTGCCTCTTGATGCAACACCACAAATCTCTTGTGACTATATATTGTGTTATCATCCTCGAGTAATGTTAACCACACTTGCTTCTCCTTGTTGTGTACTTCAATAATAGAAATGCTAATCACATGCTGCTCTCTCATCACACTACTCATCTAGGGAATAACTGGAGATCCATCACTTGTTACAACCCTTCGCTCAAGCATGTACATCCTATTCGGCATCCTCTTCCCATGCATCACTAGGTTTGCTTTGTTTCTTGCTCTGAGAAATCCCCTTTTTAGTGGTGACTCGATGTTCTCATGACTCAATCGTTCCTAATGAAATCGAATTCTTAATGGTTGTAGGAATATGGCCGACATTTGTTAGAGTTCGTACTGCTTCATCAAACATGAGAAATTTCACTAATATGATTCCCTTGATATAGCGAACCTTTCCACCTCCCATCTTGATCATGCCATAAATGTATGTTTGATATATATCGAATTACTCCCTAGACGAGCACCCATGATATAGACATGCCGAGTCCAGATCCCATCATGAATGTGCCTTAATTCCCCTGTAACATGCTAGCAAGTCTCCTTTGCAGACTGCCATTGGAGTCCTCTTGGTCAGATTCAAAATCACTGACCTTCTTCTTTCTTTTCTCTATCTCACGCCTTAGTCAATCTACTGTTTTTTGAACCTCCTTGTTACAATAGAAGCATATGATTGGACCTCATGACTAGGATCGACTTTTTGAATCATGTCTCCCTTGATCTTGAATGTTTGTCTTATCTGTCGACCTCCATTAAAACTCATTCATAAGCAGTGATGTAACTTTCTCATCTAATCTAATGGTATCCTTAGCATAGAATAAAGTCATCAAAATGTCATCATAAGAAGATGGAAGATAACTCAAGATCATCACCTTATCCTCTTCATTGAACATATATTCTCTTTTCACGTTTTTCTACTCAAGAGCGAGTATATATGTCAGATTCTTGTTGAATTTATCCAAAGGCACTTTGAGTTTTGTCTCGTAGGTAAGGATGCAAACGGTCATGGATCTGTATCCGATCCGTCACCATATCATTTTATATATATTTTGACATCCGTATCCGTTTTAAAATGGATACGGATATGGATATCGTTTTGATACCCGCAAACATCCATATCTGTATCCGTATATTCGTTTTCGTATATAAATATAGTCATAGATTTATTTTTAACCTATATAACATAATTCTATACCTTCTTCTACCATATTTGTATAATTTTTATGATATAAACACATTTAATAAAATTATATCATATGTTTTCCATCCAATTCCCATATATTTATGTCGATTCTATATAGTATTTCTAACATTAATTGTAGCGATAAATATCCATTTTACATCCGTATCCATATTTTAAGGATATGGTAAGATAACTTTAATATCCGTCAATATCCATATCCGCATCCATATTCGTATTAAAAAAACAGATAAGGATACTGTAATACCTATATTTGTATCCATATCTGCCTGTTTGCACCCCTACCCGTAGGTTATATTTAGACTATAAAGCTTCTTCTTCATCAATAACCAGTTTGTTAGAGATTTGGACTTATATCATTCCTCAAGTTTCATCCAAACCTCCGTCGAATACTCCAGGACGATGACTTCATGAATAGTGTCATCTACCTAGAAAAATTGTATTGCATTTTTTGTGAAATCCCTCATCTCCTTCAACCCTTCCTCTTTCATCTTCTCCAATTTCTTTTCTTTATCTCGGAGAGATTTCACAAATCCTTCTCACATAAGTATATTCTTCACCGATTGTTGCCATAAAGTGAAGTCGCTCGTCTCATTGAAGGGTTCCATGGATATGCCCCTCGATATGAACTTTACCATAAGATTTACTATTTTACCTCCTTGCATGTATTGAAAAGCGAAGAACAATCCTCCCCATATGAATTGTCCAACTCATTCGCAGCACGTGAAAACACATATCTATACTCTTGTATCACCTCAATTTGATTTTGGATGCTTCTGATCTCAATAGTTCACTATAATTGCCTATTCTTCACAACTTTTGAAGAATGTGTACATATTGCATCATGTCCTCATGTCTACGTCGAACCAACTCTAGTCCGTTGTGTCATGCATCACTGATGACATCGAACCATGCTCTGATTCCAATTGTTGAAAACATGAAACCGGTATCACCTCCGCTTGGATATTGAGAGTTATAATTAATCGTCGGATACGGATGAGGATTTGCAATGGACCACCACCAAGGATGCACATGAAAAATAAGAATAAGGCACGACATGACGGTAGAAAAGAAAAACATTGAGAAATAGGACAAATACAATTCTCATCATTCCATCGTTCTCTCCTTTCTCTTCTCTCCTGCTCACTTTTTCTATTATGGTATTCCCTCTAGTTGTGTTGTGGACATAATGTCCACCTCCCCTGAAACCTATAGTCATATTCCCATCAAGACTACAAATAGAATACAACTCAACTACTATTAGGATTATGAATTCCATCCCTTTGGATTCCAAATCCTAATATGGTCCTACATCCCCCTTCTTTTTTCTCCCTCTCACTTTTTTTTGATGTATTCCGTTGTGTTGTGTTGTGGTGTGCAGGCCATGCTCCCATCTCCCTCTATATATATCAATTACGAAACCATAGTCTTATTCATATCAAAACTATACATAGACTATAACTCATCCTATTAGGATTAGAGCCCGATCCCTTTAGATTCCAATCCTAATATAGGCTATGTTCCTAATAATCACCTTCTTGAGCTAAATTCTATCACGATCACTTTGTCATCTTGAGTCTACACTGGGTTATCATCGTTATATGCAAGTTTCCTTAGTAGAAAATCACCACATATGGATTTCACACCCATCATTGGATGCCCTCGATGTGCCCCCTCTCATGCACATTCACATAACTCGGTATTGTGCCTCTTGACGCAACTCCACAAATCTATTGTGACTATATATTGTATCATTATCCTCTAATAAAGTGAACCGCACACGCTACTCCTTGTTGTGTACTTCAACAACATAGATGCTTATAACATGCTGCTCTCTCATTGTACTGTTCTTCGTGAAAGTAACTTGAGATACATCACTAGTTACGAACCTTCACTCACACATGTACACTTTATTCGACATCCTCGTCTCATACATCACCATACTTGCTCCATTGCTTAAGTTAAGATGGGCATACACGCAAGCTCTCACAATGGCAAAGAAAATACATCTCAAGTCATAAGGGTAAGAAACCAAACGACTCGATAGCATTCACAACAACTACTCAAAAACTCAAGCTATACTTTCTAGCGCATCTTAGTCCTAATAAGCACATTGCTAAGGAGAATGCTCAGGTGGCTCTCATACTCCAAAAGTGGGGACGGAGTTAAATATCGACATGAAGGGGCTAAAAGGTTGCGACATTATTTGTCTAGTTTGTTCTACCATTGTCTGCCATTCTAGTTGACATCATTTTTGAGTTTTATTTAGTTGTATAATATGGGGAAATGATTCTAAAGCATTTGACATCAATACTTAACGGAGAGTATTTACATAAACTCCCTTGTAAACTTCTGAATTTATGCAAAAAATCTTGCAATCGATGTACTAACAAAAATAGTTATGCAAAATTCTTCATTGTATAGAAATGTTCTTCATCATGTGTTTGTTAAGGAACATCATCGACTCCACCATTTTTAAAGAGAAATGCATTTTAATATAGCCATACTCTTTTTTTATCTATCTCTTCTTTAACTACACTCTAACTTGTCTTTTTAAGATTTTTTCCCTACAATCCATCACCTCCCTTAGCTCTATTTTGGAATGCAACAAACTCGGAAAAAGGTTCATTGTCGTGAACTCCCATGTTTTAAATATAGACATGATTTTGTAAGAGATGCCCTTTTTGATGTACTCAGGCATGCGGGAGTTGCTTCAAAAAAAGAAGCACCTGTGAATTTTTTGACAGATCCACAAGAGGGAAGATCGACACTCAGACCAGCAGATGTTTTAATATTTGGATGGGCTGGAGGGAAGCACGCATGTGTTGATTTGACTGGAATTTCTCCATTGGTGGGGCCGATAAGGAGTGATTTTATTGTGGGATACGCTGCACAGAAAGATGCCTCGGCTAAAGTTGATAAGCATGAGAAGGCTTGTATTGACAATTAACATGTATTCATTCCTTTTGATTTTGACACCTTTGGATTCTTGGCTACTGAAGCAGTAGGGCTCCTCAAAAGGGTCCAAAGAATTATGCATAGCAATGTTATGGTTCCCAGATCTATAGATGTTGTATTTTGAAGAATTGGATTTGCCATCCAAAAGGGATTGACAACGCATCTTGTTGCCCGTCTCCCATCAATCCCTCTGTAATAGCATTTTGCTGTGTACGAGTAATAAAAATATGTTCCGAGGTTGTCCTTACATCTCCTATCTTAACGATCCTGTGTGAAAAAAAGTGTAAAATTATGTTAAATGTGGTTGAAAATAAATTTAGAACTCCATTTATATATGAAAAATGGACACATTGACATTTGTAGGTATCCAATTGATTTTCATATATGTATCCCTTTTAAAACGGATACAAATACATATGTCAAAATCTGTATCAAATAAGTACAGTGACAAATCAGTTACTGATATGCCCATATCTTTTTGCATCCCACAATGAGGCATGTATCCGACTCAAGGTTTACTGAACGCTCACCCCAAAGCTAGCAACACATGGTTAATATTGGCTGCAGATTACATGAAGGATTTCGCCAAGAAATACGAAGGGTATTATAAGTTCGATGCAATTCCTCAACAACCTCCTCAAGGGAGATTACTGATGAGCACGGATTCCGAGCAACTAAGGTAAAGTGGTATCAATGGTCGTTGCGACCTCAACCCCTCGGGCCAAACTCAACAAGAAGAAGAAAGACCACCAAATATAAATCAAGCAAACAAAACGAATGGCGGTCTCGCTATTTTATTTTACCTGGTATAGCTAACAGGGTCGAACACAAGGAGCACTGATTGGAAATCCTACGAAGTAGTCGGAAATCAAAAATGAGTATTTTTGGTGGATTTTTAGATTTTTAATTTTTTTGGAAATTTTAATTATTAAGAAAATTAATAAAGGAAATAAAAAAGGCACACACCAACAATTATTCGACACACTAAACCAAGTAAAATTATTCAAATAAAAATATTTTTGGATTTTAGATATATTCAGATATTTTTGATATTTTTCTTGGATTTTTTTGATTTTTAATGGATTTTATAAAATGAGATAAGGTGAAAAATCAAGGGTACTGTGCAGCCAGAATCTAAAGGCTATTAAAAAATATCTAAATAGCCTATAAAATTCAAGCAATAATTTTTTTGAGAAACTAGAAATAAAAGACTAACTACAGAAACTGAAATTATATTTTTTTTATTTTTTAAAGAATTTTTAATGATTTTCTAAGTTTTTAAGTATTTTTCAATTTTTAGGGTTTTTATAAGTCCAAATGTAATGAAAATTAGGTAGAATAAAAAACACAACAAAAGAAGCCAACTACATTTTTTTAAAATTTTTGAAGGGTTTTTAATATTTTTAGTTGATTTTTGAATTCAAACAGAAGCAAAATTCAGGGTTTTTTGATTTTTAAAATTAGAAAATGAAAACCAAATGAATCCAAAAATTCAAAGAAATTTTTACAACATGGCAAGAGCCATGTGTACAAATTTCGTGGTATTTGGATGAATTTTAGTATTTAATTCAACCAATCAAAGACAAGCAACATATAAGGACCTAAGTGTAAAGAAAGTTAGTTCCAGGGGCCAAACACTAAGACATGTAAAAAGTATGGGACCAAATATGCAAAATATCCCAAATCGCACGAGGGAGGTGCACGAATCACACAAAGAGGGGCATAACTATAATTCCTATTTATAGCAGTTCAAACAGTAATAATGCATGATGAAATTTAACTAATTACTGGAACTAATTCTTTATATATATATATATTATAAGTTTTTATTATAGTTTCGTTTTTATATTTTTATATTTTTATATATTCTATTTATATTCTTATATTCATTTTATATTTCCTATATATAATTTTATAGAATTGGATTTGTAGTTTTATTTTTTTATTTTTATTAAAATAAAAAAATAACAGTGACACAATAAACTCTAGGGAAGGACGTGCAAATAAACCACAAAACACGTGGCAGACCACGTGAACTACTATTAGAGGGACTAAATTGCAAATAAAATAAATATGAGGTCCTAAGTGCAAATTGTCCAAAATAAAAACAATGGTTAACACATATTTACAGGTCTAAACTGAAATACCAAAAGTACGAGGGCCTAAGTGTAAATTACCCTTTATTACAAATCCGACGGTCGAGTGGTCTTCACTTGAGATCGAATGGTTGAGAGCGGGCGATACCCCTTCGATGATGAGCGGACAATATCTGATCCTCAGATGGATCCAACGGATGAGAGCTCCCTAGAAGCGAACGACGGAGATTAGAACTGGTGCAGGGGTTCGATCCGACGACGGAGTAAGGACCTGGATGAGCGGCGAAGAACTCACCGTCGGTGAACTTCAACTGGCCGATACGCGCTGCTGGTGGGTCCTCTGAAGCTGCTAGGATGGGCGAAATGAAGCTGAAGGTGGTCCACAGCTGCTGGTGAGCTCCAATGAGGCCGGGAGGTCCTGGAAGACCCCGGCGACGCTAAAGACCTGGAGCGGCTGTGCTCTGATGCTTGGACCTCCAGATGAGGCCCTCTGGCGTTCAAACCTACACAAGAAGACTGCTGGGTCGAGGGCAAATTGCCTCGACCCAGTTACGTGCGAAATAGGTGGAAGGGTGAGGCGGAGCGGGGTCCTCCGGCGATGCGACGACGGAGGAGGACCTAAACCCTGTTCCTAGGAGAACCAGGGGGAATAACAGGGTGGAGAAGATGGAGAGAGGTCTCGCAAAGGTGAAGGGATGGTCGGAGGGATGAATCGATGATCGGAGTATGAAGAACGATCCGATGAAAGCTTACTAGCCGAAATCTAAAACTTGGAATCTAAGGAGAACTAGAGGTTATCGAGGGTGCCTGATGGCTGCTGGCGTCTGTGCTGGATGTCAGCTACCTCCTGGGGTCTTCGCCTCGATGGAGCAACGTCTCCAGAGGCCCGGGCTCATTGGTGGCGGAGCACGGCGAGAGGGCTCGCTGGATCTGAGGCTAGAGGCCTCGATTCCTCGCTGCAACACTCTCCTCTCTTGATGTCAATCAAGGAAGAAGAATGGATATCACAGGAGCCGAAGGCAATGGCCAAAATCAAGAAGAATTGGCGGCTCCGATGTACTTTATACTCAATGAGGTCCGAGAAGATGGGAGTGAAAGCGCGCGGATCGAGTAGCGGATACCTACATGAAGAATTGGGCGTGAATCACAATTCGTTCCTTGACAATCGGAGCCTCGAATCGAGAGGAAAGGTGGGCGGATCGATTCGGGATAAATCGGGGTAGTCGGGCGAAAAATCAGATACACGAGAGAAGTGGTCCAGGGGGGCAGTTGACCGGGGTCAACGTTCCCCCGTGGACCAATCAGATTATTCCGAGTCAAAATTATTTAGAAATTAAAAATAAAATAGAAAATGATTTTATTTAAAAATATCTAAAGAATAAAATTTTTTTATTTATTTTCAAACTATATTTAGTGATTTTTATTTATTTTTCTAAAAATAAATTGTGTTATATACATTATATTATATTATATACAGGTATGGAATACATATGTATTTTATATTTATATTTTTATTATTTTATTTTTACATACAAACCCAATTTTATATTTTATTTATTTACAACATAAAAGTTGGGATATACAATAATTTTTTCATTTTTATTAATTATTTACAAAGGTGAAATAAATAGATGAATTATTCTGATATACATTGTATATATACAAGAAGAGAGAGAAATGATTTTCTTTTTATTCTAATTTTATTTTTCTAATTTTTATTTTATTTTTATAAATATATACAAGGTATTAGAAACACATTTTTATTTTTATTTTATTTTTATGAAAATAATATATATATATATATAAAAGAAGGAGTGTACATGAGGTTGAATGACCCTATCTCTCTCTACTTGTTTTATTTTGTGGTCAGGCCACGGCTTGGTCCTCCCTTGGGTTCGGGTTACTCGATATTTATTCTAAATATCTCCTTCTTTTAATTTTATTCTTTATTCGTTTATTTTTGCACAAAAACATGCTAATTACTGATATTTACAAAAGCATGCCTAGTTGGTAACTTATTGTATTTACACCTATCTCCATGGTATTTTGCTAAGATTTGTAGGTAAAATAAAAGAATAAAGAGTGATGAATGGGGATTCATCACCTCTATACTTTACTTTTGCTAGTCCCTTAGCAAACACTTATTTGAGAAAGAAGTGAAAAAGAGAAATAAAAAGAAAAAGAAGGGAAATCAAGATTGATTATTAACATTTCCTTCATTAAATTGAAATATGGAGCTCAGCCAGACCTTTGGATTATTAATTTGTCAGAACCTTATTTGGACTTAAGCTTAAAACTCAACATCCTCTAAGTTCCACCAATCTATGGTCAAGACTCCTCAACAATCCAGATCTGAAGAAGTCTACATACACAAACTCTAATGACCATGAATCTTTCCTTGTACTGTGTAAGTGAGATGTAGCTCCCCACCTCAGAAATGACAAAGTGACAACCCCCTTAACAAGGTAACTCTAATGCCTCAGTCTAGCAACTCTTTCCTCGAGGAGCGGGGTATTGTCTTCTAAGTTCAAGTACAACCGGCTCAAGAAGAGGGGGGAAAAAGAGAATGGGCCATGACCAGTGTAGCCATGTATCCTTGGGAGCCCAACCAGTGTAGCCGAGTCTCCCGCTGCAAGCTTTATGAGATGGTCATGTGTAACATAATCTTTGCTTTATTTGACTATATACACTCCGGTGGGTATTTTATTTTCAATCAGACCCACCACTTTTTTGGAGTTTTTCTTTCTTTGCATATTTTTTTGATGTGCATATGTACAACATATCTACATGGTGCATCATATATACATAAGGATTTTTCCTTTTGAGCCAGTAGACTATCACTCTTTTGAAGCTTTATTGTAACCCACAACTCCTGTCTTTAGACTTCATCACCACCTGACCAAGTTGAGACGTACTTCCTTCACTATAAGAAGAAGAGAGGTTCCGCCTAGAAGTACTACCCTCATATGCTACCCCAAGCCAAAGGAAACTGCCTCCTCACCACCTCATCCGTGGAGAGTTAGGTGTAAAGTGCTGGTGCAAGTAAAGCCATTGTCTCTGAGAGTCATGTGTGCATTGTTAAGTGTTCTACTTAGGCTCATCAAGATGACATATGCTCATAACCTAGTGGACTCAAAGAATTAAGTCCCAAATGGACCTGAAAAGTCTTAATCCTAAGCCCTATAAGGTTCCTCTTAAAATTAGGTGGACTAAGGTCTTAACCAAGCTCCATTTTCCAATTTAGTTCCAAGATAGTTTAAATGTTAATCAAGATTAGGGAAACTGTACACATATTTACAAATATGCAATTTTTACAAAATTTTTGAAAATGTGCCAAATTTTTGAAAATGTTTGAAAACATGGATGTATGCATGAATGCGAAGTTTTGCAAAATATTTACACACATTTACAAGAGTTTTTGCACATTTTTAAAAAATTTTGTACTATATACATAATTTTGATATCAAAATATTTAAAAACTATTTACACAAATCATTTTATAAACATTTGTACAAAAATAATTTTTATAAATAGCTATGTATGTGCAAGAAGAATTTTATATACAAGGAAATTTTTTTAAATTTTTATGGTTTTTTGGATGAAAGAATTTTAGCCATTTTTATTTATTCACACACTCACACAAAGTACGAGTTATGGCTAAAGTATATATGAAATATATACGACACCCCCGTATACTTAGCTCGAACGATGTCCTCAGAGTGAATTAAGAGCGATGAAGAAGATATAACTCGTACTTAGTATAGAGAAGTGAAAAGGAATGGTATACTACAACGATGAATCAAAGAATAGAATAAAGAGGACTCGATGTTCGCCCCTATACTTAGGATCAAGTAATCCTAAGTATAGCAAGCTGTACATGAAGGGAAATCTGAGTGGAAGAATGTATAGGGTCTACCTCCCCTATACTTAGGGTAAAATATCCCTAAGTATAGGTAGCAAAACAGAGGTAGAAAGAAACAAAAGAATACCCAAGAGTTCTACACCCCCCTATACTTAGGGTAAAGTACACACTAAGTATAGCATAATCATAAGATGAAGATGGGGTGTGGAACTAAAGAATGGAGTGATATGGACAACTGGATCTATACAAGGTAGAAGACAGTGATAACCAGGCGTGAGATGCTATAGATGTGAGTCAAAGACCACACCTCACGCAAAATGAATAGGGGCGACGCCAACAACCATTAGCTCATTATCTAGATATGGTTTGAGTTGTTGCCCGTTAACACGAAAGGTAGATTCATAAGACAACTCAGATATATCAATGCTTCCATTGGCATGTACCTTTCGGACCAGATATGGTCCTTTCCACTTACTCTGTAACTTCCCTTGAAATAATCGAAGCCTGGCATCAAACAACCATACTCTCTGATCTGGCTCAAACTGCTTGTGGCTGATATGAGAATCATGCCACTCCTTCACTCTCCCCTTATAATGTAGGCTGCTCAAAAAGGCTTCATCTCTAAGCTCCTCCAGGGCTGCCAATTCTGCCCTTCTCTGGTCTCCTACACTCACTGGATCCAAAAGTATCTCTGTAACAACCCAAAGTGACTTATGTCTCAGCTCAACAGGTAAATGACAGGGCTTGCCATAAATGAGGTGAAAGGGAGATGTACCCAAAGGAGTCTTGAAGGACGTCCTATATGCCCATAAGACCGAGTTCAAAAGCTGTGACCAATCCTTTCGGTCAGGGAGGATCACCTTCTGCAATATAGTCTTGATCTCCCTGTTGGACACTTCAGCAAGACCATTGGTCTGAGGATGGTATGAAGTGGCTACTCGATGTTCTATGCTGAACTCGCTAGCAAGGGCCTTTACCTTATCGTTGATGAAATGAGACCCCCTGTCAGAAATCAACACTCGAGGTATCCCGAACCGTGAAATGATATTCTTCCTCAAAAATCGGCATATAGTTCTAGCATGTGCAGTTCGGGCGGGGATGGCCTCAACCCAACGACTCACATAATCAACGATCAATAGAATGTACTCGAATCCCTGACTCTTAGGGAATGGACCCATGAAATCGATGCCCCATGCGTCAAAAACCTCACAGAAATGAATGGGCTGCATCAGCATCATATCACACTATCCACAAGTGCCCATCCTCTGACAGTCAGTACACCTCTTCACGAATTCATCAGAATCCTTGAAGAGAGTAGGCCACCATAGGCCATATTAGAGCACTTCTGTGCTGTTCTCCTCCCAGAGTGATGTCCTCCTGCCTCCAGCTTGTGACAGTAGGTGAGGACGCTATGGTGCTCCTCTTGAGGAATGCACTCTCGCCAGACACTATCCCCTCCCTCATGGTAAAGGATGGGATCCTCCCAATGGTAAGACTTGGCCTTCACTAGGAAGGTCTCAAGTCTCTGCCTGGGCCAACCTTGTGGAACTTTATTGGCGACAAGATAGTTCACAATGTTGACGTACCAAGGGAGTGAGGCGATAGAAAGGATTGCCTCATCTAGGAAGGTCTCACAAATATGGTCAATCTTCTCAGAATTCTCAAGATGCTCTAATCGGGAGAGATGATCCGCCACCACATTCTTGACTCCAGGCTTATCCTTAATCTCAATATCAAACTCCTGGAGTAGAAGGATCCATCTAGCCAATCTCGCTTTGGCATCCTTCTTGGCCATGAGGTACCTGATGGCAGTATGATCAATGTAAATAATCACTCCAGATCTAATGATGTATGATCTGAACTTATCTAGGGCAAATACTACGGCTAGCATCTCTTTCTCTGTTACCGTATAGTTCCGCTGTGCGACATCCAATGTATGACTAGCGTAGTGAATGTCAAAAGGCAATCCATCCCTCCTCTGTCCTAGAACAACCCCCACGACAAAATTGGAGGCATCCGTCATGATCTCGAATGGGAGAGATCAATCAGGCGACTAGAGGATAGGAGACTCAATAACTAGACTCTTGAGAGTCTCAAATGACGCAAGACACTTATCATCAACTATGTAATCGGTGTCTTTGGTCAGCAAATCAGTCAACGGTCAGGCAATCCGGCTGAAATCATGAATGAATCGTCGGTAGAAACCGACGTGCCCCAGAAAAGATCGTAACTGTCGCAAGTTGGACAGTGGATTGAGTTTTCTAATGATATCCACCTTGACCGGATCAACCTCCATGCCCCTATTGGAGATGATGTGGCCAAGCACCGTCCCTTGAGTCACCATGAAGTGACTCTTCTCCCATAAAACAAGGTCGACCTTAATGCATCGCTGTAGGATGCGGTCTAGGCACTCAAGACAAGCATCAAACCCATCGCCGTAGACCGAAAAGTCATCCATGAAGACCTCCAAGCACTCACCCACCATGTCCGAAAAGATGGACAACATACACCTCTGGAATGTTGCCGGAGCATTGCATAGACCAAAGGGCATGCGTCTGAAAGCATATGTCCCGAAGGGACATGTGAATGTAGTCTTGTCCTGATCTTCTGGCGCAATGGCCACCTGATTGTATCTGGAGTACTCGTCCAAAAAGTAGTAATGACTCTTCCTTGCTAGCCTCTCTATAATCTGATCAATAAAAGGCAGTGAGAAATGATCCTTCTTAGTGTCCTTATTCAATCACCTGTAGTCCACACAGACCCTTGAAGAAGTGGGTACCCGGGTAGCGATCTCCTCTCCAGACTCACTCACAACTGTTGTGATGCCCGTCTTCTTGGGCACCACATGTAAGGGACTAACCCACTTGGAGTCAGAGATGGGTTAGATAAAATCGACGCTCCACCATTTCGAAATTTCCTTCATGACAACCTCTCGAAGATTCGGGTTCAGCCACCGCTGGAACTCACGCGACGGCTTTGCGTCATCCTCGAGATAGATATGGTGGGAGCACAATTCCGGACTTACCCCCTGGAGATCGACTATGCTCCATCCTATTGCCTTGCGTTTCTTTTCCAGAACCCCCATCAGACGGGATTCTTGCTCTCCAGTCAAATCCGCTGAGATGATGACTGGGTGCATCTCATGCTCACCCGCAAGGAACCTATACTTTAGAGACTGCGGCAAGGTCTTCCGCTCTGGGCAATTGGGAGCTGGCGGATCTGGCCTCTGAAATGTCTGAGTGAATGCGACCAAATCTGCATGGGAAATGAGGACTCTCACTGAAAATCTGAATCTGGTGGAAGTTGTTCTGCTGGTGTGTCTCTGCTCTGAATGGAGTCAGTCTCCATCGTAGATGTAGGCTCTGGGGAAATCAGATAAGGAATCATGTCATCAAACTCTGCACAATCTATGTCTGACTCCGAGGAATCTGAATCTGAATCAACATCATCATCTGCCTCGCGATCGGGAATGGGCTCTGCTGCCTGAAATGTATCCTGGACCAGGAATGTGCTCCAAAGATATGGAAGGTAAAAATATGACTTTAATAATATTTTGGTTATTTAAAAAAATGTTCTAGGAAGGATCTGCAGAATATGTTTGTTTCTGCATATTGGCAAAATCATCGTATATTTTTTGGACGAAGTTTCAGTTCCATTACTAGTGAAAACTCAATTTAACATTTTTATAGAATATGAACATTAACAAAAAACTATAAAATCTTTTGAAAGGCTGAAAGATAATGATTGGACACTTCAGTTCCTCTTACAAACTACGCACAAAGCAAGTAGTGCTCCAAAGAGAGTATATCTTTGCCAACAACCCATTGGAGGCTCCTTGATTGGAAGTAAGAAGCAATAAAAGTGATGCATCCTTGCAATTGTAACTGATATAAATCCGTGATCAACTCAAATATGTAACATGCATTGCAGTCCTTTCATCTCATGTGATTATCGACACTAGATATTGAGATCTCTGATGGGTATAGCGATTTTAATGAAAAATACTGACTAAAGTAAAAGCAACATACCCAGATCTTCTTCTGACAACCTTCATGGAGAAACTATATGGAATGATGAGAGACAACATGGAGAAAAATCCATGCATGGCAATAAGGAGGAGGAGAGTAGGAGTACTTTTTTTTAAAAGATCCCAAATGGCTTATTCAAGCATGCAACAGTTGCTGCATGAAGAAAGGCTACAACTATGTCCTGTAGAGAAACATCACATGCAATGCTACAAGGATTCAAAGTAGTTGTGGATCACTTGCAGCTCCCTTGGCTGCTATTCGGTTGCTTCAGAAAGGCCTGGAGTAGCACAACAACAGGTGTAGGGTACTCCAGGAGAAGCAACTCAGCTCCATGATGTAGATGTTGGCCCAAAAATAAAATCCCTAACCAATGCTGCAGCTATAATAGAGAGGAGGGGAGGAGGGTTTAGAACTCTCGTTGGAGTTAGGAAAGGTAGGATGTATGGGCTTTATATTATATATATAGAGGGGAGGATAGCTACAAATCCATCCAAATGGAGAAAGCAAAAGGCCAAGTGGAGAGGAGAGAACCCCACCGTGGAAGGAAAGAAAATGGCCAACAACTGGAGTTTGCTACCACTGTAGCAGAGAAAAAAATTATTTTATTTTATTTTCTTTTTATTTGAAATATTAAATTCTTCCAAAATCACGCCTCGGATTTCCAATTTTGACGTATAATATCTCGATTTGATCGTCTCGGAATGACAATCAAGATAAGTATAATATTGATATATTTTTAATCGGGTTTGGATGTCCGAAACTTTCGAGATACGGTTTTTGGATTTGGGGTTAAATTTTGTGATTTAAAAATATTAAACGATCTCCGATTGACGAACGGTTGATTCCGTTGGTCTTGTTTCGTCGAATCAGATCTGATGACGGTCTCGATTCTTTTCATAGTTTCCGAATTTGCATCACAGCTTTTTTCGCGGTACGCGTCACGATGAGACCAATTTTTGGTCGATTACGCCTGAACGACTTTTGATTTGCGATTAATTGCTCGATTTGAGTCGTTTAATGCCGACTGATAACTTTATCGGGTTAAACGGACCCTAATCGGGCCAGGTTTGGGCTTATGCGGATTCCAGACGTTACAAATATAAAAACCTCAAAGGGAGTTTCATCCTCGAGACTCGAGTCAAGGTCCTTATGTATCTTATTTGTATTTCGTCTGGTCATAAAAATCTCAAAGGTTTTGAACCCATAAAAACCTCAAAGAGAGAACAAGCCATATATTTTAATATATATCTAATTACAAAAGCTCGTTTTGTTTATTACCTTAGAAAAGCTACGGGTGTCATGCCCGCATATCGACTTCGGTCTCCCATGTCGCTTCCTTGATGCCTTGTCGGTGCCATAACACCTTGATTAATGGAATCTCTTTGCTGCAAAGCTTCTTTACAACACGTTCAAGTATAGGTACCGACCTCTCCTCATAGGTCAAATCAGGCTCCACGTCTAAATTCTTGTAACTGATGACGTGTCGAGGGTCTTGAAAATACTTCCTCAAGTTGGATACATGGAAGATGTCGTGAATAGCGGAAAGATGTGGAGGAAGGGTTACTCGGTAGGCAACCTTCCATACTTGAGCGAGAATCTCAAAAGGTCCAACATATCGCGGCGCCAGCTTGCCACAAACACCGAATCTCTGTATTCCCTTCATGGGAGATACACGCAAAAATACCCAATCTCCAACCTATAATTTATAGGAATGTTATTAGTATGAGATTAAGTTAAATTTGTAGAAAAATAAAGAGAAGAAGATTGGATACCTGAAACTCCGAAAATCTTCTCCGACGGTATGCATAGTTCTTCTGGCGGCTTTGTGCCATCAGAAGCCTCCGTCTCACAAGATCAACAGCTCTGACAGTCTCCTCGAAGAGATGTACAGAATATAGAGCATGATCACCTACCTCACGCCAACTGAGAGGTATGAGGCATCTTCGCCCGTATAAGGCTTCCGAAGTGTGCCATGCTCATACTGGAATGATAGATGTTGTACACGTGAATTCAACCAATGGCAGATGGTCCTTCCAGGACCCTTTCAACTCCAGAGAGCATGCTCGAAGTAAATCCTCTAGTGTCTGAATGGTGTGCTCACTCTGACCGTCAGTCTGCGGATGATATGCATAACTCATCTTTAGCTCTGTCTGTAGTGATGACATGAATTGATGCCAATAATGCGAAGTAAACCTCAAATCCCTATCAGACACCACTTATCGTGGTATACCATGTAGCCTAATGATATTATTCACATATATCTTGGCCAATCTGGATGGAGTGTAAGTCGAGTTGATAGGTATGAAATGGACTGACTTAATCAACCTATCAACAACGACCCAAATGGAATTATGGCCATCTGGTGTCTTCGATAATCCCGTGACGAAATCCATAGAAATGCTCTCCCACTTTCACTCGGAAATGAGGAGAGACTGCAGTAATCCTGGTGGTCTCATGTTGCGCCACATTGCACATCATTCCATCCCACCAGAAATGTTGAACCATATGACGGTACATCTTCGTGATACCTGGATGGATAGAGATAACCATGAGAAGCGTGCCTCACCAAGAATATCTCTGCATAACTGCTCGTCGTTGGGCACAATGACCCGACCTGCTTTCCATAAAATAGACTCTATGACAACAAAGTCATCAACCTCATCCTTGACGGCGCGCATGTATCTATCTCAAATCCAAGGATCTGTCTTCTGGCCTTTGAAGATGCGATCCCACAAACTGTTGAATCGTGGAGGTACGATAGTAGAAATGGATGCACTCTCCTGTGGATGTCAACCAGTCAAAGGTGCGAGCATATCCCATGTGTATAGCTAGTTTACCGTACCCTCTACATGAGCTCTCCTGCTAAGTGCATCAGCCACCATGTTTTCCTTATCAGGATGGTAAGAGACCGTGCAATCATAATCGTTCGGTAGCTCGAGCCATCTGCGCTGTCTCATATTCAGCTCCTTCCGATCAAAGATATACTTCAAGATCTTATGATCAGTGAAAATCTCTAAGTTCATCCCATAGAGATAGTGGCACCATATCTTTAAGGCGAAGACAACTGCTGCTAACTCCAAGTCATGGGTGGAGTAATTCCGCTCATGCGGTCTCAGCTGTCGTGATGCATAAGCAATCACATGTCCTCTCTGCATAAGTACTGCTCCTAGACCTTCTCCATATGCATCCGTGTAGACTGCATAGTCTTGAGTGTCTGAAAGAAGAGCAAGAATGCGTGTTGTAGTCAATCTCTCCTTCAGTGTACTGAAGGCCTGCTCGCATGAATCGTCCCAAATGAATGGAACTCCCTTCTACGTCAATCATGTAAAAGGGCAAACAATGCGTGAAAATCCATTGACAAAGCGTCTATAATAGTCCGCTAGCCCGAGGAAGCTCCGAATCTGTGTTACTGTCTTGGGCTGCTCCCAAGACATAACTACCTCAATCTTCGCAGGATCAACTGCGATACCTGCTCCAAAAATGACATGCCCTAGAAACGAGACCTGGGATAATGATGAATCTCCATTCATCACTCTTTATTCCTTTATTTTAGCTAGAAACCTCAGCAAAATGCCATGTAAATATTTGTAAATATCATAAATTATCAAAATACATGTATCATGTAATTAATCATAATTAGCATGTTTTTGTGTAAAAATAAAGGAATAAAGAAACAAAAGAAAAAGAGGGAAATATTTAGAATAAATATTGAGTGACCTAATCCTAGGGGAGGGCTCAGCATGGGCCTGACCGCAAATGAAAACAAATAGAGAGAGATAAGGTTAATCATGCTTGCACATACACTTATGTATATAAATAATTTTATTTTCCTCAAAATAAAAATAAAAAGGTTTTTCATATTTTGTACATGTTTATAAAAATATGATAAAAATCAGAAAAATAAAAATAAAAAGAAAAATAATAAAATTCATTTCCCACCTTGTATATATACCATGTACATATGTATATAGATCAATTTATTTAACTAATGTAAATAAATCATAAAAATAAAATAAAAAATACCTTTTTATTCCAGATTTTAAGTTAATAAAAAAATATAAAATTGGAATAATTGTACAAAAATAAAACAATAAAAATAAAAATTCAAAAATACATATGTACATATACCTACATATAATAATAATATAATGTAAATACATCATTTATTTTTCAAAAAAATAAATAAAAATCACAAAAAAATAATTTAAAAAATAATAAAAAATTTCCATGTTCAAACTTTTTTGAAATAAAATCATTTATTAATTTATAATGAATTTTCAAATAATTAAAAAAAATGGAATTTTCCTATTGGTCCACGAGGGATTGTTGACCCCCGGTCAACTCTCCCCCACGGACCCCTTCCAGGCGAATCGGGTTTCTGACCTGATTTCTCCAAATTTTCCCAACCTAATCCAACCTCCATTCGCCTAAACCTCGGGCCCCGATTATCATCGATTGATCCGAGACCCTCGCTCGAGGATCTACCTAGGGATCCGTACACCACAGTGCCCTTCCTACTCCTTCTTTGCCGGATCTCCACCATTATTTAGCTCAGCTCCTCCGCAACTTTTCCCTCATCTTTGGCCATCTCCTTCCAGTCCCAGGACCTCCATTCTTCTTCCTAGAGTGACAGCTATCGAAGGAGGGTGTCGCAGCGAGGAGTAGAGGGCTACAGCAACTGATCTGGTGAGCTTCGCCGCCGTGCTCCGCCACAGAGCGAGCTGAGCCTCTAGCCTCGACGAGCCATCGAGGTAAAGACCCCAAGAGCTCCCTGACCTCCAGCACAGTCGATTACGTCCATTAGGACCCTCGATACCCCTTAGGTTAGCCTAATTTCCGATTTTGCGATTTAGCGCCGTCGGCAGTCGCCGACCATTTCACTCCGATTGGTTCACCCATTCGATCATCTGACCCCGGATTCACCTTTACGAGACCTCGTTCCACCTTCTCCACACCTCCGATCACCTTGGTTCGCCCCGTAACCAAGGCTCGAGTCTCCTCCACTGTCGCTTCGCCGTAGACCCCCGCTCCGCCTCATTCCGACCCCCCCTTCGCCCGCTAACGGGTCGAGGAACTTTGCCCTCGACCCAGGTTTTATTCTGTGCAGCTTGCTGGTCAAATCGACCTCATCTGGAGGTCGAATAGTTCGGGCACAGCAGCTCCGAGCCACCTTCGTCACCGGAGCTTTCCAGAGCTCCTTAGCCTCATCAGAGCATAGCAGGAGCTGCGGACCATCATAGGCGATCTTTTCCCCATCTCAGTAGCTCCGGAGGAGCCCTCCACCATGTGCATTTGGCCGACGAACCTCGCCGACGAAGAGTTCTCGTAGAACCTCCAGATACCTTCCGATCACCCTCCTCCGCCAATTCAGATCGTAGCCATCCACCTACGAGCGCTTCCAGCCGTTTGATTCATTTGAGGGTCGTATCCAGAGCGTCAATCTAGCAAAGGGTTACCCGTGCTTCTCAGCCATCAGATCTCCACGTGGAGCTTCCTCCGCCGTCGATCGTTAATAAGAGGGGTAATTTCACTTAGGCCCCTCCTCTTTTAGCATTTATAGTTTAGTCCTGTAAATATCTTGCGTAGTTGTTTTTATTTTGGCATATCTACACCTTTGACCCTATGTTTATTTTATTTGCATTTTAGTCCCTTCCTGTGTGAGACACGTGCTTCGACACATGAGTTTTTGGACATTTTGTATGTATGGGCTTGAGTTTTCTGCTATGTTATGAAATGAAATTTTAGTTTTAATATTTGCAATTATACCCCTATGCGTGAATTTATTTGAACAGGTGCTGATTGTTTGCGAATTTTACACTTTACACCTTAGTTTTTTGCATGTATTACAATTTAGCCCTCCGAATTATGTTTTCTTGCAAATAGGTCCCTGTGTGCTGTAGCTCTCTTATCGGTTGAATAAAATAGCAGTTAAACTCCAAATCCAGTGAAATTTGGATACGTAGCTCCTGCCACTGTGTAAAAATTTCACTAATTCTTCGGAACATTTTTGTGGCATTTTATTATTTTTAAAAATTCAAAAACATGTATTTTTGTTATTGTTTGAAAATGAAAATCAATTAAAAATATAAAAACTTTTCCAAAAATTCTAAAAAAATTAGGGATTGTTTATTTTGCCGTGTTTAAATTTCTGTCCAATTTTTGTGCTATTTGGACTTATAAAACCATAAAAATTGAAAAACCTAAAAAATCTTATAAAATCATTAAAAATTCTATAAAATTTAAAAATGCAAACTCTTTTTCCGTAGCTTAGTTTTTATATATATTTTTCATAAAAAATGTCTCCCGATTTTTATAAGCCACTTTTATATTTTTAATTGGCCTTTCATGTCTGGCTACACATTAACCCACTTTTTTCCCCTTTCTTGATTTTTAGAAAATCAACCAAAAATTATAAAATTGCCATAAAATCACCAAAAACACTTGAAAATATAAAAACACAAAAATAATTTTATTTGAATTTTCTGAGCATTTTTGAGTGTTTAAAAAACTTGTTGAATTTGCTTGTTTATCCTTTTCTTACATTTTCTTACATAATTAAAAACACAAAAAAATTTAAAAATAGCTAAAA
This sequence comes from Ottelia alismoides, assembly GCA_037367405.1. NCBI lineage: Eukaryota > Viridiplantae > Streptophyta > Magnoliopsida > Alismatales > Hydrocharitaceae > Ottelia > Ottelia alismoides. The sequence continues at coordinate 165,825 of JAZKJV010003173.1, read as the reverse complement.
TCCATCAAAAACATTTTATTCTTTATTTTATATATTTGACTACTTCGTAGGCCGTCTCGGCCAACCCGTGCTCCTTGAGTCCGACCCTGGTCGCTATACCAGTTTAATAAATTAGCGAGGACCGCGGTTTGATTTCATTGGTTTATCTTCGATTTGGTGGTTCCTTATTTTTCTTATTGAGTCCGATTCTCCGAGATCCGGATCGCAACGACTCAAAATTGATTTCTACCTTACCCGGATTTAGGAAGGGATATTTCGGCTCATCAGAATGGCGCCGTTGCCAGGGAGCACGACTTTGTAGTCTTTGGATTTTTCATAGTTTTCGCAGCTTTTTGTGCATATTTGTAGATATATTTTTTATCTGATTTATTTACATATTTTTCTGAACTGACACACTTTTGTTTCTATTTCTTGCGAGGGCCCGAGGACCGAGGCAACTTTTTCGGAAGCTGAAGCAACCATGGGATTCAGCTCTCTTCTGTACGGAGCCACATGAGAGCGCGAGGAGAAGAACCGAAGTGCGGGAGCCGCGGAATAGCTGCGAATTTAGAGTAGATTTATTTCCTGCAGAACTATATTTTTGTGATAATATAGGGACTCAAACGTAGACTGTGGTGACTTATCGGGGTCTGTTTCGCCGAGCATCAGTTTGCTCGAGGGACCTCACCGCGGTTTTTCGCCGGTTTTGTTTTATCGTATTTTACTACTACTTATCTGATTTGCGTGGATTTAGCCATAGCTTAGGATTTTGTTGATTATGACGTAATTAATTAAGGCCCAATCCCTAATTATCTGCCTATTCCTAAATCATAAGAAAAAGTCGGATTATTTAGGCTCTAGTCCACGTGCCTTGAGGAGTCACATACAATGCATGTAGGATCTGTTGTGGCGGACACTGAGTGGCTCCCAAGATAGGACTCGGGACTTAAGCTTGAGTACCCGACTATTGTTCTGCATGTGTAGAATTGCTTCGTCTAAGGCCGTTTTCCTCGTGCATCATATAGGTAGTTTTATTTTAGTCTTTATTTTATGCGCAGATCACTCTGCTTGTAGACTACTGGAGTCAGGTACGCATTTCTTACTTTGCATGCATCATTGATTTATTGCTCATCGACTTTTTTGTCTTCTCCCTCCGGTTTTTGGACTTAAAATAACCAGGTGAACCGAAAAATTCGTTAGGTGTTATTTGCTTGAAAAAACATCTAAAAAAGAAAAACTATAAAATTGGGACTGCTAAACACACTTGACCCTAAAACACACCTCACTTAAAAATTTGTCTTGAGGAGAGCAACCCCCTCATTGTCTGGTTTGATTGAGCGAGAGAGAGAGAGACCCGCATACTAGGCTAGTGCCATATCCGAGCCCCGATCAGACTACTGGACTTTTATACGGGACAACCTGGTTGGCGGATTGGATTCCTATCAGCTCGCGTAATTGCTCTGATATCTTGACTTTCTCACCTAAATAAAATTGACAAGATAATTGACCGATCTCTTACGGTCTTCAGCTCAGTGTTGAGTAGGTGAACCCGGGGTTTTTTTGCTCATCTTGTGTATTTCTAGATCTCATCCGCCGACTCGCCAGATTAAGTTGATGGGCAAAAGGTCTCTTAGGCAGCCTCTGGATGCACCGCTTTTTAGCACTCCAGCCCGTTCATCTAGGTTGGTTCATGAGAGCCGAGACCCGCTCTCCGAACCCGAGTTCGATTCCTCCATGTTCCCCCTTGGCCACCCTTCTACCAGTCCTGAGATGCAAGTGCCAGATGCGAGACAGTAGACAGATGATTTATCGGCACCTGAGTTTGGGTCTTTTGCCTTTGCAGAGACCATGACCGGTGATGAATCCCCATTCATCATTCTTTATTCCTTTATTTTAGCTAGAAACCTTAGCCAAATACCCTGTAAATAGGTGTAAATATCATAAATTGTGAAAATGCATGCATCTTGTAAATATGCATAATTAGCATGTTTTTGAGTAAAATAAAGGAATAAAGAAACACAAGAAAAAGAGAGAAATATTTAGAATAAATATTGAGTGACCTAATCCCAAGGGAGGGCTCAGCATGGGCCTGACCGCAAAATAATCCAAGCAGAGAGAGATAAGATCAGTCATGTATGTACATACCCTCATGTATTTAAATAAATTTTTTTTCCTCAAAATAAAAATTAAAAAGTGTTTCTCATATTTTGTATATATTAGTAAAAAGAAAAATAAAATAAAAATAGAAAAAATAAAAGAAAAATAAAATTAAATAAAAGTCTCTCTCATCAGTGTACATAGACCATGTATATAAAATAAAAGGCCTATTTATTTTCTCCTTGTAAATAATTAAGAAATCTAATAAAAATATTTTATATACTCCAGGTTTTATGGTGTAAATAAATAAAATAAAAAAATCATAAAAATAAAAACAAAATAAATAAAAATCAGTTCCCTCCTTGTATATATACCATGTACATATGTATATACACCTATTTATTTAACTCATGTAAATAAATTATAAAAATAATATAAAAATACCTTTTCATTCCAAATTTTATGTTGCAAATAAATAAAATATAAAATTTGAATAATTATATAAAAAATAAACAATTAAAAATAAAAAAAATACATATGCATATATACCTATATATAATAATAATATAATGTAAATATGTTATTTATTTTTTAAAAAAAATAAAAATCACAAAAAAAAATTTTGAAAACTAATAAACATTTCTCATGTTTAAACTTTTTCGAAATGAAATCATTTACTATTTTTAATTGAATTTTCAAATAATTAATAAAAGGCAGCCTCCCATTGGTCCACGGGGGATTGTTGACCCCGGTCAACTCCCCCTCTTGGACCACCAGCCCACGGATCCTGCGCCCTGACCCGACTTCGCCTATTTTTCGCGTAGTGATCCGACCACCATCAATCGAAACCCCGGGCCCCGATTATCCTAGAATCATCCGAGACCCTCGCCCGAAGGTTTTTCCTAGGGATCCGTGCACCACCATGCCTTGTCCGACTCCTTCTTGGCTGGATCCCTACCACTATATAGCCTCACCTCCGGCCGTAATTCCATGCCATCTTTGGCTCCGCCCTTCCATCCCAGGACCTCCATCACCCTCCTTAGAGTGACAGCTATCCGAGGGCGGTGTCGCAGTGAGGAGGAGGCGTCCCCAACCACTAATCCGACGAGCTCTTTCGCCGTGCACCGCCGCAAGGTGCGTCGAGCCTCGGACCCCGACGAATCCTTGAGGCAAAGACCCCCGGAGGTCCAACATCTCCAGCCCAGTCGACCTCGATCACCAGGTAGTCCCGATTCCCTCTAGTTTAGCGTAATTTCCATTTTCCCCCTTTCGCGCCGCCGACAGTCGCCGGCCAATTCACACCATCTCAATCACCCATTCGATCATAGGACCCCCGATTCATCTTCACGAGACTCCTACCCACGTTCTTCGCCCTTCCGTTCACCTTGGTTCTCCCCGGAACCAAGAATCGAGTCTCCTCCACCGCCGCTTCGCCGGAGACCCCGCTCCGACCCATCCGATCATCCATTTCACCCCCTGACGGGTCGAGGCACTTTGCCCTCGACCCAGCGTTCACTCTGGGCCATTTTGCAGGTCAAGGAGACCCATCTGAGGGTCCAAAGTCCAAGCACAGGAGTTTTGCTCCTCCTTCGTCGTCGGAGCTCCCCGGAGCTTCTCGACCTCATCGGAGGTGCCCACCAGCTGCGGACCATCGTGACAGATCTTTTCCACATCTCAGCAGCCCCATCAGAGCCTCCCACCGCGCGCATTGGGTTGGAAAACTTCGCCGGCGAGCTGTTCTTAGAGGAGGTCCAGCCACCGTCCGATCAGCTCCTCCGCTCCAGTTCTGATTTGCACCATCCGTTCACGCGAGATCTACACCGTCAGATCCATCAGGGCTTCGATATGGACCGATCATCGACGAAGAGGCATCGTCTATTATTAGCCGTTCGATCTCCACGTGGCGACCCTTCGCCCATCCGATCTTAAATAAAGGGGTAATTTCACTTAGGCCCCTCTTTTTATTGCATTTACTGTTTAGTCTTGTAAACATTTGCCGTAGTTGTTTTTATTTTAGATATTTTGCACATTGGAGCTCTATGTTTATGTTATTTGCATTTTAGTCCCTGTATATGTGAGCCACTTGCATAGACACGTGAGGTTTTGGAATATTTGCATGTTTAGTCCTGAACTCTCTACTTGTTACTGTTTACATGTTTTTAAATAAGAATTGCATTTATACCCCTCTATGTCTGAATCACGTGTGTTGCGCGTGTTGTTTTGGGCTTTTTGCAAGTGTGGCCCTTGAGCTTTTCACACGTGTTATTGTTTGGCCCTTGGAAATATGTTTCTTTGCATTTAGGTCCCTATGTGCTGTGTGCCTTGTTTTTATTAAATAAAATATCAAATCAAATCCAAATTAAGTGAAATTTGGAAATGTGGCTCCTGCCACTGTGAAAAAATTTCCCAATTTTTTTGGGACATTTTTGAGGATTTTTACTATTTTTAAAAAATAAAAAATACGCAGTTTTGTTACTGTTTGAAAAAGAAAATCAAAGAAAAATATAAAATTTTTAAAAATTCTAAAAAAATGAGTGATAGTTAATTTTAGTGTTTTCTAGCTTCTATCCATTTTGAGCTTATTTGGATTTATAAAAATCTTAAAAATTGAAAAACCCTAAAAATCTCATAAAAATCATTAAAAATTCTATAAAATTCAAACAATACAAACTCTTTTTCTATAGTTTAGTTTTTACATATATTTTTCATAAAAATTTCTTCCAGACTTTTATAGATCAATTTTATATTTTTAATTGATCTTTCAAGTCTGGCATCGCAGTAACCCATATTTTTCCTCTTTCTTGATTTTTAGAAAATCAAATAAAAATTGAAAAATTCACCAAAAACACTTCAAAAAATTAAAAACACAAAAATAATTTTGTTTGAATTTTCTGTATATTGTTGAGTGATTTAATAAATTGTTGTAGTTGTTGTTTTCCTATTTTCTTATAAAATTAAAAACATAATTTTTTTAAAATCATTAAAATCCACCAAAAACATTTTCTTCCTTATTTTTCAATTTTGACTACTTCGTAGACCCTCGTGCTCCTTGAGTCCGACCCTGCTCTCTATACCAGGTTAATAAAATTAGCGAGGACCGATATTTGATTTTGATTGCTTTATTCCCTGTTTGGTGGTTCTTAGATTTTCTTGTTGAGTCCGATTCTCCGAGATCCGGGTCACAACGACCCGAGTGTGATTTTCACCTCACCCGTATTTAGGAAGGGATTTTTCGGCTCATCAGAATGGCACCGTTGCCAGGGAGCACATCTTAGTAGTCGTTTTCGATTTTTCACGGTTTTTCTTTTCCGCAGCTTTTTGTAGATATTTGTATATATTGGTCATCTGACTTGTTTATATATTTTTCTAAACCGACACACTTCTGCTTTTGTTTCTTGCGAGGGCCCGAGGACCGAGGCAGCTTCTTCAGAAGCTGGAGCAACCGCAGGAGTCGGAGGCGGCTTCTTTCTTTACGAAGCCGCAGAGAGCGCGAGGAGGAGGAGGAGTCGAAGTTCGGGAGCCGCGGAATAGCTGCGAAATAACTGTAGGATAGCCGTAGAATTGGCATAGTTTATTTTCTGCAAAAACCATTTTATTGTAATAATACAGGGACAGATTTGGACACTTGGTAGATTTCGGGGTTTGTTTCGCCGAGCACCGATGTGCTCGGGGGACCTCACCGAGATTTTTGACAATTTTTCGAGTTTTGACCGTTTATTTATTGCTCATTTGATTTACACGATTTTTACCCTACCTTAGGAGTTTTCTTTGATTGTGACGTAATTAATTAAGGCCAAATCCCTAATTATCTGCCTGTTCCTATAGATCGATAATTGGACTTAATTAATTAAATCACAAAGAAAAAGTCAGATTGTTTGAGCTCTAGTCCACGTGCCTTGAGGAGTCACATACAACGCATGTAGGATCTGTTGTGACAGACACCGAGTGGCTCCCAAGATAGGACTCCGGACTTTGGCTCGAGTACCGGCTACTGTTCTTCACAAGTAGAACTGCTTTGTTTAGGGCCGGTTTTCGCGTGCTTCATATAGGTAGTTTATATTCTGTCTTTATTTTATGCGCGGATCACTCTGCATGTAGACTGCTGGAGTCAGGTACGTATTTCTTACTCTGCATGCATCATTGATTCCCGCGCATCGGCTTTTTCGTCTTCTCCCCCCTATTTTGGACTTGAAATAATCAGGAGAACCGAAAAATTTGTTTGGCGTTGTTTGATCTGAAAAAGACCTAAAAACAAAAAAACTATAAAATTGGGACTGCTAAACAAACTTGACCCTAAAAGACACTTCATCTAAAAATCTGTCTTGGGAAGAGAAACCCCTCATTGTCTGGTTTGATTGCGTGAGAGAGTGAACCGCACACTAGGCTAGAGCCACATCTGAGCCCCGATCAGACTACCGGCCTTTTATACGGGATAGTCTGGTTGGTGGATTGGATTCCTATCAGATCACGTAACCGCTCTGATATCATGACATGATAACCTAAATAAAATATACAAGATAATTAACCGAGCTCTTACGGTCTTCAGCTCTGCGTGGAGTAGGTGAATCCGGGGTTTGTTTGCTCATCTCGTTTGTTTCTAGATATCATCCGCCCGACTCGCCAGATCAAGATGATGGGCAGGATGTCCCTTAGGCAGCCTTTGGCTGCACCGCATTTTAGCACTCCAACCCACTCATATGGATTGGTTTGTGAGAGCCCAGACCTGCTCTCCGAACCCGAGTTCGATTCTGCCCTGTTCCCCCTTGACCACCCTTCTTCTGTTCCTGAGTTACTAGTGCCAAATGCGAGACCACAAGCAGATGATATTTCAGCACCTGAGTTTGGGTCTTTTGCCTTTGTAGAGACCATGGCTAACAGCGAGGATCACACCGAGGGTCAGAGGCCAGAGACGACCACATATGTTCTGGACCAGGGTACGATCAACACCACTATGTTAGCCTCCCTTGAGACTATGTAGAGACAGATACAGGATCAGGGGGCTTTCATGGTGGAGATGAGGAGAGAGATGGAGCCGCGAGCCGATGGACGCAGGGATCTAGACCAACCAGTTCAGGCAGACCAGCCGGTAACAACAGCAACAGATCCGAGACCGATGCGGGAGTTGCACAACCCCGGATCGACTCTGTCACACCGCTGGGTGGTTCTTCCGGCCATCGTGGGGGACTTCAAATTCCCCCCGAACACACTTCAACTCCTACCCCACTTCCACGGGCTCGCCACTGAGGAGCCCCATCTTCATCTCCAGGAGTTCGAGATGATCTACAACACCTTCCACGATCGTCAGGTGGACGAGGATACTATTCGAATGATTGCTTCCCTTCTCCCTGGCCGATAGAGCAGCCAACTGGCTGAAGCATTTGGGGAGATTTGTCTATACCTGGGAGTAGCTCTGCACCGAGTACTTGAACAAGTACTATCCACTCGGGCGGACCAATGCTGTGAGGGCCCTGATCAGCAACTTCTCCATACTCCCCAACGAGCAGTTTTAAGGCATGGGAGAGGTTTCGAGAGTTCACCGACAGATGCCCGCACCATGACATCACGAAGCCGAACCTAGTTCAGAGCTTCTTCTGTGGGTTGACACCAGAGCTGCAGAGCCTGGTGAATGCTTCTTGTGGCGGTTCATACTTCGCCAAGGATGAGGATCAGGTCTGGGCCATCTACGAGGAGATGGCCGAGAACTACACAGTGATGTCCCAGACCTGACTCTACAGTCAGGGATGCCCACAACCATAGTCCGTGCAGTTTCAGAGGATAGCACGGGTCGATGCCGATCCTTCTTCTTCATCTACGACAGCCGCACAGGTCGAGTATATAGCCGCAGACATGGGGATCATCAGCGAGAAGCTGGACCGGATCGAGTTGATCGAGAAGAAGTAGTGCCAGGGCATCACGTAGATGGATCAGATGGCACAGACTCTGAGGGACCTGAAGACACAACTCATGTGTCTCCAGGAGGCACAGACGGCTTCTCAGCCCCGTCTTCAGGCACGAGGAGATCCGAGCAGCAGCGGCATCTCATCCCAGCACTCCAGTCAGACTAGATAGGTTAACCTTGTACGGGAGGAGCCGTACCAGCAGCCACAACCATACTACTAGGCACCACCATCTCAGGACACTCAGATGGTGGTCTACCAGCCGGATCAGCCCTTGGCAATACTCCCGCCACCCCCTACGAGCTGAAGCCGTTGATGGATGTCAACGGTATTTGGTACAACCGACCCCAGCCTGGTATCCGACGAGACCATCTTAGATTCCGTTGGTCAGCCGGAGGTGCCAGTTCCCAGCAGCAGCCTCCAGTTCAGGGTGGCCAATACAACCATCAGTGAGAGCACCAACAGCAGCCCCCAGTCCCCCAGCAGCAATCATCCCAGCCACAACAGTGGTATGGTCCTCGTCCCTATCAGCAGGGACAGTCTTGGAGGCGAGAGCAACCTCAGCAGTATCATCCCAGCAGTACCCCTCTCACCCGCACCAGCCACAACAGCAACCTTACTACCAGCGAGGCCACCCGTCAGGTTCTCATGGGCCAGCCTATGAGAACCCAGCCTTAGACGATCTAGCTCGCCTCATGACAGAGCAACAGGACACCTTTTGATGAGAGATGGATGAGTTCCGCCAGAAGATGCGAGAGATCGTGAGAGGGAAGGCCGCCATTCCTTCCCAGATTGAGCCGAACACAAACAATCTGAAGAGGAAGTCTGAGCATGTAGAGTTCACAAAGATTACCACTCCTAGTGATTCATTTGGTGATTTGTCTGCATACATGTTTGATGCTGATTTTGTTACACTTAGGAGAGCGGCAGTGATGCCACAAGAGATGATGACGGTGGTACTGATGACACCATGGACGCTGATCCGGCCGACGGTACTGAGGCCGTCGTTTCATCAGTTAGAGGAGGTGGTACTGACACCACTGCAGTTGCTGAGCCAGAGCGCGGTACTGATGCTGCGAGACGACATGCCGAGGGTGGTACTGGGGCCACCATTTCTACTTCTGCTAGTCCTGTTGTCTTTCCATCTGTACATGTATCTCAGGACATTTCTGGAAATAAAGGAATGGGTATGTTATTTTCGGATCCACATGTGCTGATTTATGATTTTTGTGTGGATTCTGCTGTTCATGAGCATGCCAGGCCCTCTCCTAGTCCTTTATCTGAGAAGGACCCTGTGATCCCCTTTCCACGAGCAATTCACATGGTAAAGGGGAAGAAAACAAAAAATCAAAAAAAGAATCATTAGATAGAGTTCAACCAACAGATGATAGATCGATTCCATATACACCTGACTCTTCAGGAGGCCTTGGAGCACATCCCTCTACTCTAGAGATCACTCAGAGACATGACCATAGTTAGGAGGAAGAGGAGGAACCATCAGTCAGAGATCTATGTGCTTACTCGAGCCACTTGTTTCGCGATTCAGAACCGTCTGCTAGCCAAGAGGCCAGATGCAGGAGCCCCGTATGTCAGATGCCACATTCATGAGCAGAGGTTCGACCACACTCTATTATACAGCGGTTCTTCGATCAACCTACTTCCGGCAGCCCTTCTCGATCGCTTCGAGTTGGGCACTCTTTGACAGAGCAGGACGGTCCTTCAGTTTGCTGATCGATCAGTCAAGAGGCCGAAGGGGTTGCTGAAGGATGTTGTCGTCACGATTCAGGGCCTGAAATTGCCCGTGGACTTCGTTGTGTTAGACATGGAGATCCATGGGTCTGTGACCGATACCCCCATCATTTTAGGATGTCGTTCTTGGCCACTGCCAAGGTAGTGTCCGACCATGATAACGGGAATGTATACATTCACATCGAGGGTGAGAGTATACAAATCGAGACGGTCGAGGAGACTAGAGCCAGAGATTCAGCCTGCTCAGAGCTGACTCCCGATTCAGAGCAGATGACAGAGGCAGGCCGAGACATCCACCAAGACTGCGATTTTATGATTACAGATGACGAGGAAGTTTAGGCAGATCCAATCGCACAGGCCATCCTCTCATCTTCAGAGTTCGCTGATGCAGAGACGCCAGTAGAGGAGAGCTTGGAGAGTGCATTCCTGGTCCACGATACTTCTCAGGCAATAGAGTCGATTTCCTACCGCGAGTACGATACAGATCCCTCAGAGTCAGATATTGATTGGACAAAGTTTGATGATTTGATACCGTGTCTGAATTCTACTGAGCCTACAACTAGGGAGGAGGTTGATTCCATTCCGAGTAGAGACAGTCCAGTCGAGCAGCATTCTCCAGATTTAGATTGTGAGCGAGAGTTTTCATTCTCCCATGCAGATTTGGCAGCGTTCACTCAGACCTTTCAGAAGCCAGATTTGCTAGCACCTACTTGTCCAGAGCTGATGCTGCTACCAGCATCGCTGAAGTATAGGTTCCTTGCAGGTGAGCATGAGATGTACCCAGCCATTATCTCCGCTGATTTGACTGGAGAGCAAGAATCCTGTCTGATGGGGGTTCTTAAAAAGAACCGCAAGGTGATAGGATGGAGTGTAACCGATCTTCGGGGGATCAGTCCGGCTCTGTGCTCCCACCATATCTATCTCGAGGATGAGGCAAAGCCGTCGCGTGAGTTCCAGCGACGGCTGAACCCGAATCTAAGAGATGTTGTCATGAAGGAGATCTCAAAATGGTGAAGCACCGATTTTATCTACCCCATCTCTGACTCCAAGTGGGTCAGTCCGTTGCATGTAGTGCCCAAGAAGATGGGCATCACTACAGTTGTCAGCGAGTCTGGAGAGGAGATTGCTACCCGATTACCCACTTCTTGGCGGGTCTGTGTGAACTACAGACGATTGAACCAGGCCACCAAGAAGGATCATTTCCCCATGCCTTTTATTGATTAGATTATTGAGAGGCTGGCAGGGAAGAGCCATTACTGTTTCTTGGAAGGGTACTCCGGTTATAATCAGGTGGCCATCGCGCTCGAGGACCAAGACAAGACCACCTTCACTTGTCCCTTTGGGACATATGCTTTCAGACGCATGCCATTTGGATTGTGCAACGCTCCGGCGACATTGCAGAGATGCATGTTGTCCATCTTTTCAGAAATGGTGGGGGAGTGCTTGGAGGTCTTCATGGATGATTTCTTGGTCTACGATGACAGATTCGATTCTTGTCTTGACTGCCTAGACCGAGTCCTTCAGCGATGCATTGAGGTTCACCTTGTGTTGTCTTGAGAGAAGATCACTTCATGGTGACTCAGGGGATGGTGCTTGGTCATATCATATCTAACAGGGGCATGGAGGTTGATCCGGCCAAGGTGGATGTCATTAGAAAACTCAATCCACCGTCCAACTTGCGGCAGTTACGGTCTTTTCTGGGGCACGTCGGTTTCTATGGAAGCTTCATTCATCATTTCAGCCGGATTGCCCGACCGTTGACTGATCCACTGACGAAAGACACTGAGTTCCTTGTAGATGATAAGTGTCTATCTTCATTTGGGACTCTCAAGAGCTGTGTTGTAGAGGCTCCTCTTCTTCAGCCACCCGATTGGTCTCTCCCATTCGAGATCATGATGGACGCCTCCTATTTTGCCGTAGGGGCCATGCTGGGACAGAGGAGGGATGAAGTCCCATTTGCCATTCACTACGCTAGCCGTACGTCGGATGCCGCGCAACGGAACTATACCGTCACAGAGAAGGAGATGCTATCCGTAGTTTTCGTCCTAGATAAGTTCAGATCTTACATCATTGGATCTAGAGTGACCATTTACACTGATCATACCGTCATCCGATACCTCATGGCAAAGAAGGATGCCAAAGCTAGATTGACCAGATGGATCCATCTACTCCAGGAGTTTGATATTGAGATTAAGGATAAGCCTAGAGTCAAGAATGTGGTGGTAGATCATCTCTCCCGATTGGAGTATCTTGAGGATTCTGAGCAGATTGAGCCTATTTGTGAGATTTTCCCAGATGAGGCGATCCTTGCTATCGCCTCACTCCTATGGTATGCCGATATTGTGAACTATCTTGTCGCCAAGAAAGTTCCACAAGATTGGCCCAGGCAGAAACTTGCGACCTTCCTCGCGAAGGCCAAGTTTTACCATTGAGAGGATCCCGTCCTTTACCATGAGGGAGGGGATAGTATCTGGCGTCGGTGTATTCCTCAGGAGGAGTACCACAACGTCCTTACTTACTGCCACCAGCTTGAGGCAAGAGGACATCACTCAGGGAGGAGAACAGCACAGAAAGTGCTCCAATCCGGCCTATGGTGGCCTACTCTCTTCAAGGACTCTGATGAGTTCGTGAAGAGGTGTACTGACTGTCAGAGGATGGGCACTTGTGGACAGCGTGATATGATGCCGATGTAGCCCATACACTTCTTTGAGGTTTTTGACGCATGGGGCATCGATTTCATGGGTCCATTCCCTAGGAGTCAGGGATTTGAGTACATTCTGTTGGTCGTCGATTATGTGAGTCGTTGGGTTGAGGCCATCCCCGCCCGAACCGCAGATGTTAGGACTGTATGCAGATTTTTGAGGACGAATATCATTTCATGGTTCGGGGTACCTTGAGTGTTGATATCTGACGGGGGGTCTAATTTCGTCAACGACAAGGTAAAGGCCCTTGCTAGCGAGTTCAGTATAGGCCATTGAGTTGCCACTTCATACCACCCTCAGACGAATGGTCTTGCTGAAGTGTCGAACAGGGAGATCAAGACTATATTGCAGAAAGTCATCCGCCCTGACCGAAAGGATTGGTCACAGCTTTTGGACTCAGTCTTGTGGGCATATAGGACGCCTTTCAAGACTCCTTTGGTACATCTCCCATTCACATCGTTTATGGAAAGCCCTGCCATTTACCCGTTGACCTGAGACATTGGTTACTTTGGGGTGTCACATACATACTTTTGGATCCAGAGAGTGTAGGAGATCAGAGGAGGGTAGAGTTAGCATCCCTGGAGGGGCTTCGTGATACCACCTTTTTAAACAGCCTACATTATAAGGAGATAGTGAAGGAGTGGCATGATTCTCATATCAGCCACAAGCGGTTTGAGCCAGGACCAAGAGTATGGTTGTTTGATGCTAGGCTTCGTCTATTTTCAGGGAAGCTACAGAGCAAATGGAAGGGATCGTATTTGGTTAGAAAGGTACATGACAATGGGAGTATTGATATATCTGAGTTGTCTTGTGATGCTACCTTTCGAGTGAATGGCCAACGACTCAAGCCATATCTAGATCATGAGCCGCGGGTCATTGATGTTGCCCCTATTTACTTTGCGTGAGATGTGGTCTCTTGACTCACATCTATTGCATCTCACACCTGATTATCACTGTTCTTCCGACTTTTATAGATCCAGTTGTCCATATCACTCTATTCTTTAGTCCCAAATCCCATTTCACATCTTATGATTATGCTATACTTAGGGTGTACCTTACCCTAAGTATAGGGGGGATGTAGGATTTTCGGGTATTCAATTGATTCTTTCTACCCATGTTTTGCTACCTATACTCATGGATATTTCACCCTAAGTATAGGGGGGGTAGACCCTGTTCATCCTTCCACTCGGATTTCCCTTCATGTACAATTTGCTATACTTAGGATTACTTGATCCTAAGTATAGGGGGAAACACAGAGTCCTATTTGTTCTACTCTTCGATTCATCTTTGTACATACCATTCCTTTACTTCCCTATACTAAGCACGAGTTATGTCCTCTTCATCGCTCTTGATCACTCTGAGGACATCGTTCGAGCTAAGTATATGGGGGGTGCATATATTTCATATATACTTTAGTCATAACTTGTACTTTGTGTGAGTGGGTTCATAAATAAAAATGGCTAAAAAGCCATAAAAATTTAAAAATTTTCCATTGTATATAAAATTCTTCTTGTACTTACCTATGTATTTAGACAAATTATTTTTGTACAAATGATTGTAAAATATTTTTGTGTAAATAGCTTGTAAATATTTTCATATCAAAATTTATGTATATAGTACAAAATTTTTGTAAAATGTTTTGAAAATAAAAATTTTTCAAAAACCTTGTGTAATTTTTGTAAATATTTTGCAAAACTTCGCATTCATGCATACAATCATGTTTTCAAACATTTTTCAAAAAATTTGCACATGTGTAAATATTTGTAAATAGCATCTTTGTAAATACTTGCACAGTTTTTCCAAATCATAGTTGACATTTAAACTGGCCTGGAATTAAATTGACAAATGGAGCTTGGTTAAGACCTTAATCCACCTAATAATAAGAGGAACCTTATAGGGCTTAGGATTGGGACTTTTCAGGTCCATTGGGACTTAATTCTTTGAGTCCACTAGGTTATGAGCTTATGTCATCTTAATGAGCCTAAGTAGAGCACTTAACAACACACGCATGACTCTCAGAGACAATGGCTTTATTTGCACCAGAACTTTACACATAGCTCTCCACGGATGAGGTGGTGAGGAGGCAGTTTCCTTTGGCTTGGGGTAGCCTATGAGGGTAGTACTTCTAGGCGGAACCTCTCTTCTTCTTATAGTGAAGGAAGTGCGTCTCAACTTGGTCTGGTGGTTATGAAGTCTAAAGACAGAAGCCGTGGGTTGCAATAAAGCTTCAAAAGAGGGATAGTCTACTGGCTCAAGAGGAAAACTCCTTGTATATATGCTGCACCATGTAGATATGTTGTACAGATGCACATGAAAAAAAATGTACAAAAATAAAAGAACTCCAAAACAGTGGTGGGTCGGATTGAAAAATTTAATAATCCCACCAGAATGTATATAGTCAAATAAGCAAAGCTTGATATCCATGTTCCATCTCATGAAGCTTGCAGCGGGAGACTCAACTACACTGGTTAGAGCTCCCAAGGATACATGGCTACACTGGTCATGGTCCATTCTCTTCTTCCCCCTCTTCTTGAGCCGGTTGCACTTGAACTTAGAAGAGAATACCCCGCTTCTCGAGGAAAGAGTTGCTAGACCGAGGCATTAGAGTTACCGGGTTGAGGGAGGTTGTTTCTTTATTACTTCTGAGATGGGGAGCTATATATCACTTACACCGTACAAGGAAAGCTTCATGGTCATTAGAGTTTTTGTACGTAGACTTGTTCTGATCTGGTTTATTGAGGAGTCTTGACCAAAGATTGGTGGAACTTAGAGGCTATTAAGTTTTAAGCTTAAGTCCAAATAAGGTTCCGACAAATTTATAATCCAATGGTCTGATTGAGATCCATATTTCAATTTAATGAAGGAAAGTTTAATAATCAACCTTGATTTCCCCTCCTTTTCTTTTTCTTTCTCTTTTGCACTTCTTTTTCAAATAAGTGTTTGCTAAGGGACTAGCAAAATTAAAGTATAGGAGGGTGATGAATCCCCATTCATCACTCTTTATTCCTTTATTTTAGCTAGAAACCTTAGCCAAATTCCCTTTAAATAGGTGTAAATATCATAAATTGTGAAAATGCATGCATCTTGTAAATATGCATAATTAGCGTATTTTTGAGTAAAATAAAGGAATAAAGAAACACAAGAAAAAGAGGAAAATATTTAGAATAAATATTGAGTGATCTAATCCTAAGGGAGGGCTCAGCATGGTCCTGACCGCAAAATAATCCAAGTAGAGAGAGATAAGGTCAGTCATGTATGTACATACCCCCATGTATTTAAATAAACTTATTTTTCTCAAAATAAAAAGTAAAATGTGTTTCTCATATTTTGTACATATTTGTAAAAATAAAAATAAAATAAAATGGAAAAATAAAAGAAAAATAAAATTAAATAAAAGTCTCTCTCATCAGTGTACATATACCATGTATATAAAATAAAAGGCTATTTATTTTCTCCTTGTAAATAATTAATAAATCTAATAAAAATAATTTATATACCCCAGATTTTATGGTGTAAATAAATAAAATAAAAAAAAATCAGAAAAATAAAAATAAAAATAATAAAAATCAGTTCCCACCTTGTATATATACCATGTAAATATGTATATACTCCTATTTATTTAACTCATGTAAGTAAATCATAAAAATAATAAAAATACCTTCTTATTCCAAATTTTATGTTGTAAATAAATAAAATATAAAATTGGAATAATTATACAAAAATAAACAACTAAAAATAAAAAATACATATGTATATAAACCTATATATAATAATATAACGTAAACACGTTATTTATTTTTAAAAAAAATAAATAAAAATAAAAAAATAATTTGAAAAATAATAAACATTTTTCATGTTTAAACATTTTCGAATGAAATCATTTACTATTTTTAATTGAATTTTCAAATAATTAATAAAAGGCAACCTCCCATTGGTCCACGGGGGATTGTTGACCCGGGTTAACTCCCCCCCTTGGACCACCATCCCGCGGATCCTGCACCCTGACCCGACTTCGCCTATTTTTTGCGCAGTGATTCGACCACCATCAATCGAAACCCCGAGCCCCGATTATCCTTGAATCATCCGAGACCCTCGCCCAGAGGTTTGCTTAGGGATCCGTGCACCACCGTGCCTTGCCCGACTCCTTCTTGGCCGGATCCCTACTTCTATATAGCCTCACCTCCGGCCGCATTCCACGCCATCTTTGGCTCCGCCCTTCCATCCCATGACCTCCATCACCCTCCTTAGAGTCACAGCTATCCGAGGGCGGTGTCGCAGTGAGGAGAAGGCGTCCCCAGCCACTGATTCGTCGAGCTCTTTCGCCGTGCACCGCCACGAGGTGCGCCGAGCCTCGGACCTCGACGAATCCTTGAGGCAAAGACCCCCGGAGGTCCAGCATCTCCAGCCCAGTTGACCTCGATCACCAGGTAGTCTCGATTCCCTCTAGTTTCACGTAATTTCCATTTCCCCCTTTTGCGCCTGCCGGCCAATTCACACCATCTCAGTCCCATTCGATCATCAGACCCCCGATTCATCTTCACGAGACTCCTATCCACATTCTCCGCCCCTTCGTTCACCTTGGTTCGCCCCAGAACCAAGAATCGAGTCTCCTCTGCCGCCGCTTCGCCGGATACCCCACTCCGACCCATCTGATCATCCATTTCACCCCCTGACGGGTCGAGGCACTTTGCCCTCGACCCAACGTTCGCTCTGTGCCATTTTGCCGGTCAAGGAGACCCATCTGAGAGTCCAACAGTTCGAGCACAAGAGTTTTGCTCTTCCTTCGTCGTCGGAGCTCCCCGGAGCTTCTCGGCCTCATCGGAGGTGCCCACCAGCTGCGGACCATCGTGACGGATCTTTTCCACATCTCAGCAGCCTCATCGGAGCCTCCCACCGCACGCATTGGGACGACGAACTTTGTCGGCGAGCTGTTCTTGGAGGAGGTCCAGCCACCATCCGATATGCTCCTCCGCTCCAGTTTTGATCTGCACCGTCCGTTCACGCGAGATCTATACCGTCAGATCCATAAGGGCTTCGATCTGGACCGATCATCGACGAAGAGGCGTCGTCTATTCTCAACCATTCGATCTCCACGTGGCGACCCTTCATCCATCCGATCTTAAATAAACGAGTAATTTCACTTAGGCCCCTATTTTTATTGCATTTACTGTTTAGTCTTGTAAACATTTGTCGTAGTTGTTTTTATTTTGGATATTTTGCACATTGGACCTCGATATTTATGTTATTTGCATTTTATCCCTGTATATGTGAGCTACATGTATCGACACATGAGATTTTGGAATATTTGCATGTTTAGTCATGAACTCTCTGCTTGTTACTGTTTACATCTTTTTAAATAAGAATTGCATTTATACCCCTCTGTGTCTGAATCACGTGTGTTGCGCGTGTTGTTTTAGGCTTTTTGCATGTTAGGCCCCTAAGATTTTCACACGTGTTATTGTTTGGCCCTGGGAAATATGTTTCTTTGCATTTAGGTCCCTATGTACTATTTGCCTTGTTTTTATTAAATAAAATATCAAATCAAATCCAAATTAGGTGAAATTTGATATGTGGATCCTGCCACTGTGTAAAAATTTCCCTAAATTTTTGGGACATTTTTGAGGCTCTTTACTATTTTTAAAAAAAAATAAAAAATACGCATTTTTTTTATTGTTTGAAAAAGAAAATCAAAGAAAAATATTAAACATCTTTAAAAATTCTAAAAAAATAATGGTAGTTCATTTTAGACTTTTCTAGCTTCTGTCCATTTTTGTGATTATTTGGATTTATAAAAACCTTAAAAATTGAAAAACCCTAAAAATCTCATAAAAATCATTAAAAATGCTATAAAATTCAAAAAAATGCAAACTCTTTTTTTGTAGTTTAGTTTTTACATATATTTTTCATAAAAATTTCCTCCAGACTTTTATAGATCAATTTATATTTTTAATTGATCTTTCAAGTCTGGCTGCACAGTAACCCATATTTTTCCTCTTTCTTGATTTTTAGAAAATCAAATAAAAATTGAAAAATTCTGAAAAATTCACCAAAAACACTTCAAAAAATTTGAAACACAAAAATAATTTTGTTTGAATTTTCTATGTAATTTTGTGTGCTTTAATAAATTGTTGTAGTTGCTTGTTTTCCCATTTTCTTATAAAATTAAAAACATAAAAATGGTTAAAAATCATTAAAATTGACCAAAAACATTTTCTTCCTTATTTTTCAATTTTAACTACTTTGTAGGCCGTCTTGGCCATCCCGTGCTCCTTAAGTCCGAGCTAGGTCGCTATACTAGGTTAATAAAATTAGCGAGCACCGCTATTTGATTTTGATTGCTTTATTCTCTGTTTGGTGGTTCTTAGATTTTCTTGTTGAGTCCGATTCTCCGAGATCCGGGTCGCAACGACCCGAGTGTGATTTTTACCTCACCCGGATTTGGGAAAGGATTTTTCGGCTCATCATCCTGCAGCGAGGAGCGCACCGAGGGTCAGAGGCCGGATACGACCACATATGTCCTGGACCAGGGTGCGATCAACACCAAGACCATGCAGCGACAGATACGTGATCAGGGAGCTTTCATGGTGGAGATGAGGAGAGACATGGAGAGGATGAGGACCGCACGAGAGCAGTCAAGAGCCAATGGACGGAGGGGACCAGATTAGCCAGAGGGACCAGAGCAACCGGCAGCAGCAGCAGAGCAACCGATACCGATGCGGGAGTTGCACAACCCCAGATCGACACTGACACACTGGTGGGTGGTTCTTTCGGCGATCGTGGGGGACTTCAAGTTCCCCCCGAACACACTTCAGCTTCTCCCCCGCTTCCACGGGCTCGCCACTGAGGAGCCCCATCTACATCTCCAGGAGTTTGAGATGATCTGCGGCACCGTCAACGATCGACAGGTGGACGAGGACACCATCAGGATGATTGCCTTCCCCTTCTCCCTTGCAGACAGAGCAACCAACTGGCTGAAGCACTTAGGGAGATTCGTATACACCTGGGAGCAGCTTCACCCCGAGTACTTGAACAAATACTATCCACTCGGGCGGACTAATGCAATGAGGGCTCTGATCAGCAACTTCTCCATACGAGCAGTTTCACGAGGCATGGGAGAGGTTTAGAGAGCTTACAGACAGATGCCCGCACCACAACATCACGAAGTCGAACCTAGTTCAGAGCTTCTTATGTGAGTTGACACCAGAGCTGCAGGGGCTGGTGAACGCTTCTTGTGGCGGCTCCTACTTCGCCAAGGATGAGGATCAGGTCTGGGCCATCTACGAGGAGATGGCCGAGAACTATACAGTGATGTCCCAGATCTGACTCTACACTCAGGGACGCCCCCAGCCACAATCCGTGCAGTACCAGAGGATAGCACGGGTCGATGCCGATCCTTCCACTTCGTCCGCGGCAGCCGTACAGACTGAGTCCACAGCCACAGACATGGGCATCATCAACGAGAAGGTGGACCGGATCGAGTTGATAGAGAAGAAGCAGTGCCAGGGCATATCACAGATGGATCAGATGGCACAGACGCTGAGTGACCTGAAGACACAACTCATGTGTCTCCAGGAGGCACAGACGGCTTCTCAACCCCGTCTTCGGTCAAGAGGAGATTTGAGCAGCAGTGGTAGCTCGTCCCAACACTCTAGTCAGCCTAGACAGGTTCACCTTATACATGCGGAGTCGTACCAGCAGCCACCGCAGTTTCACCAGCCACCACCATCCCAAGACACTTAGATGGTGGTGTATCAGCAGGATCAACCCCTAGCAGTACTCCCTCCACCCACCTATGAGCCGGAGCCGTTGATGGATGTCAACGGGATTTGGTAACCCCAGCCGATATCCGACGAGACCATCTCGGATTCCGCTAGTCGGCTGGAGGCACCAGTTTCCAGCAGCAGCCTCCAATTCAGGGTGACCAGTACGGCCATCAGCGTGAGAAGCACCAGCAACCATAGCCCCCGGTTCACCACCATCAGCAGTCATCTCAGCCACAATAGTATTGTCCTCGTCCCTATCAGTAGGGACAACCTTGGAGGCGAGAGCAGCCTCAGCAGCAGTATCATCCACAGTACCCCTCTCACCCGCATCAGCCACATCAGCCTCACTACCAGCGAGGCACCCATCAGGTTCTCATGGGCCGACCTATGAGAACCACGCCTTGGATGATCTATCCTGCCTCATGACCGAGCAGTAGGCTACTTTTCGTCGGGAGATGGATGAGTTCCGCCAGGAGATGCAGGAGATTGTGAGAGGGAAGGCCGCCATCCCTGCCCAGATTATGCCGAACCTGAACAACCTGAAGAGGAAGTCTGAGCAGGTAGAGTTCACTGAGATTAGCACTCCTAGTGCTTCACTTGGTGATATGTCTGCATACATGTTTGATGCTGATTTTGTTACACTTAGGAGCGGTAGGATGCCAGCAGGAGGCGCCTCGTCTGAGTGACGATCCCACGCCACTTCCAGGGCGCCAGGAGAGGAGGAGCGTGGTATTGACGCCGCAAGAGATGATGACGGTGGTACTGATGCCACCATGGATGTTGATCCAACCGACAGTACTGAGGCCGTCGCTTCACCAGTTAGAGGAGGTGGCATTGACGCCACCCGTGCAGTTGCTGAGCCAGAGCGCGGTACTGATGCCACGAATCCTCATGCCGAGGGTGGTACTGAGACCACCATTCCCAGTTCTGCTAGTCCTGTTGTTTTCCCTTCTGTATATGTATCTCGGGACATTTCTGCAAATAAAGGAAAGGGTTTGTTGTTTTTGGATCCGCATGTATTGATTGATGATGTTTATGTGGATTCTGCTGTTTATGAGCATGCCAAGCCCTCTCCTAGTCCTTCATATGAGAAGGACCCTGTAGTCCCGTTCCCTAGAGCACTCCATCTGGGTAAGGGGTAGAAAAAAAGAAAATCATAAAAAGAGCCAACAGGTAGAGTTCAACAAACAGATGATCGATAGATTCCATATACAACTGACTCTTCAGGAGGCCTTGAAGTACATCCCTCTGCTCCAGAGATCACTCAGAGATAGGATTACAGTTAGGAGGAAGAGGAGGAACCATCAGTCAGAGATCCATGTGCTTACTCGTGCCACGTGTTTCGCGATTCAGAACCGTCTGCTAGCCAAGAGGCCAGATGCAGGAGCCCTGTATGTCAGATGCCACATCCATGAGCAGAGGTTCGACCACACTCTATTAGACAACGGTTCTTCGATCAACCTACTTCCGGCAACCCTTCTCGATCGCTTCGAGTTGGGCACTCTCCGATAGAGCAGGACGGTCCTTCAATTTGCTGATCGATCTGTCAAGAGGCCGAAGGGGTTGCTAAAGAACGTCGTCGTCACGATTCAGGGTCTGAAATTCCCCGTGGACTTCGTTGTGTTGGACGTGGAGATCCCTGAGTCTGTGACCGATACCCCGATCATTCTAGGACGCCCGTTCTTAGCCACAACCAAGGCAGTGTCCGACCATGATAGCGGGAAGGTATACTTTCGCGTCGAGGGAGAGAGTATACAAATAGAGACAGTCGAGGAGACTAGAGACAGAGATTCAGCTTGCTCAGAGCTGACTTCAGATTCAGAGCAGATGACAGAGGCAGGGCGAGACATCTACCAGGACTGCAATTTTGTGATTACAGATGATGAGGCAGTTTGGGCAGATCCAGTCGATCAGGACATCCTCTCACCTTCAGAGTTTGCTGATGTAGAGACGTAGCAGAGGAGAGCTTGGAGAGCACATTCCTGGTCCAGGATATGTTTCAGGCAGCAGAACGGGTTCCTGACCGCGAGATAGATTTTTGTGAGTCAGATACAGATCCCTCGGAGTTAGATATTGATTGGGTAGAGTTCGATGATTTGATACCGTGTCTGACTTCCACTAAGCCTGCAACTAGGGAGGAGGTTGATTCCGTGCAGAGCAGAGATAGTCCAGCAAAGCAGCCTTTTCTAGATTCAGATTGTGAGCGAGAGTTCTCATTCTCCCATGCAGATTTGGCAGTATTCACTCAGGCTTTTCAGAGGCCAGATCCGCCGACACCTACATGTCCAGAGCTGAAGCCGCTACCATCATCGCTGAAGTATAGGTTCCTTGCGAGTGATCATGAGATGTACCCAGTCATTATCTCCGCTGATTTGAGTGGAGAGCAGAAATCCCGTATGATGGGGGTTCTTGAAAAGAACCGCAAGGCGATAGGATGGAGTGTAACCGATCTCCAGGGGATAAGTCCGACCTTGTGCTCCCACCATATCTATCTTTAGGAGGAGGCAAAGCCATCGCGTGAGTTCCAACGGCGGCTGAATCCGAATCTTCGAGAGGTTGTCATGAAGGAGATCTCGAAATGGTGGAGCGTCGATTTTATCTACCCCATCCCCGACTCCAAGTGGGTCAGTCCATTGCATGTGGTGCCCAAGAAGATGGGCATCACTACAGTTGTCAGTGAGTCTGGAGAGGAGATCGCTACCCGGGTACCCACTTCTTGGCGGGTCTGTGTGGACTACAGACGATTGAACCAGGCCACCAAGAAGGATCATTTCCCCATGCCCTTTATTGATCATATTATTGAGAGGCTGGCATAGAAGAGCCATTATTGTTTCTTGGATGGGTACTCCGGCTATAATCAGGTGGCCATCGCACCCGAGGACAAAGACAAGACCACCTTCACCTGTCCCTTCGGGACATATGCTTTCAGACGCATGCCATTTGGATTGTGCAACGCTCCAGCGACATTCCAAAGTGCATGTTGTTCATCTTTTCGGACATGGTGGAGGAGTGCTTGGAGGTCTTCATGGATGATTTCTCGGTCTACGACGACGGATTCAATTCTTGTCTTGACTGCCTAGATCGAGTCCTTCAGCGATGCATTGAGGTTCACCTTGTGTTGTCTTGGGAGAAGAGTCACTTTATGATGACTCAAAGTATGGTGCTTGGCCATATAATCTCCAACAGGGGTATGGAGGTTGATCCGGCAAAGGTAGATGCCGTTAGAAAACTCAATCCACCGTCCAGCTTGCAACAGTTATGGTCTTTTCTGGGGCACGTCGGTTTCTACAGGCGCTTCATTCATGATTTTAGTAGGATTGCTCGATCGTTGACTGATCTGCTGACGAAAGACACCGATTTCCTTGTTGATGATAAGTGTCTATCATCGTTTGAGACTCTCAAGAGTCGTGTTGTAGAGGCTCCTGTTATCCAGCCACCTGATTGGTCTCTCCCATTCGAGATCATGACGGACGCCTCCGATTTTGTCGTGGGGGATGTGCTAGGACAAAGGAGGGATGAAGTCCCCTTTGCTATTCACTACGCTAGCCGTACATTGGATGCCGTCCAACGGAACTACACCGTCACTGAGAAGGAGATGCTAGCCGTAGTTTTCGCCCTAGATAAGTTCAGATCTTACATCATTGGATCTAGAGTGACCATCTATACTAATCATACCACCATCAGGTACCTCATGGCAAAGAAGGATGCCAAAGCTAGATTGACCAGATGGATCCTTCTACTCCAGGAGTTTGATATAGAGATTAAGGATAAGCCTGGAGTCAAGAATGTGGTGGCGGATCATCTCTCCTGATTAGAGTACTTTGAGGATTCTGAGTAGACTGAGCCTATTTGTGAGACCTTCCCAGATGAGGCGATCCTTTCTATCGTCTCTCTCCCATGGTATACCGATATTGTGAACTATCTTGTCTCCAAGAAAGTTCCACAAGATTGGCCCAGGCAAAAACTTGAGACCTTCCTCGGGAAGGCCAAGTTTTACCATTGGGAGGATCCCACCCTTTACCATGAGGGAGGGGATAGTATCTGGTGTCGATGCATTCCTCAGGAAGAGCACCACAACGTCCTTACTTACTGCCACAAGCTTGAAGCAGGGGGACATCACTCTGGGAGGAGAACGGCACAGAAAGTGCTCCGATCCGACCTATGGTGGCCTACTCTCTTCAAGGACTCTGATGAGTCCGTGAAGAGATGTACTGATTGTCAGAGGATGGGCACTTGTGGACAACGTGATATGATGCCGATGCAGCCCATACACTTCTGTGAGGTTTTTGACGCATGGGGCATCGATTTCATGGGTCCATTCCCTAGGAGTCAGGGATTTGAGTACATTCTATTGGCCGTGGATTATGTGAGTCGTTGGGTTGAGGCCATCTGATGAATCCCAATTCATCACTCTTTATTCCTTTATTTTAGCTAAAAACTTGAGCAAAATACCTTGTAAATATGTGTAAATATCATAAATTGCCAAAACACATGCATCATGTAAATATGCATAATTAGCATGTTTTTGTGTGAAAATAAAGGATTAAAGAAACACAAGCAAAAGAGGGAAAATATTTATAATAAATATTGAGTGGCCTAATCCCAAGGGAGGGCTCAGTATGGGCCTGACCGCAAAAGAACCCAAGTAGAGGGAGATAAGTTCAATCATGGTGTACATAATCCTATGTATTTAAATAAATTTATTTTCCTCAAAAAAAAATTAAAAAGTGTTTCTCAAATTTTGTACATATTTGTGAAAATAAAACTAAAATAAAAATGGGAAAAATAATAGAAAAATACAAATAAATAAAATTCTCTCTCATCAGTGTACATAGACCATGTATATAAAACAAAATGCCTATTTATTTTCTCCTTGTAAGTAATTAATAAATCCAATAAAAATATTTTCATATACTCCATATTTTTATGATGTAAATAAATAAAATAAAAATCAGAAAAATAAAAACAAAAATAATAAAAATCATATCTCACCTTGTATATATACCACGTACATATGTATATAGTTCTATTTATTTAATTAATGAAAATAAATCATCAAAATAAAATAGAAATACCTTTTTATTCCAAATTTTATGTTGTAATTAAATAAAATATAAAATTGGAATAAGTGTACAAAAATAAACAATTAAAATAAAAAATAAAAAATACATATGTATATAGACCTATATATATTAATAAAATAATGTAAATGCGTTATATATTTTTCAAAAAAATAAATAAAAATCACTAAAAAAATAATTCTAAAAATAGTAAAAATTTTACGAGTTTAATTTTTTTGAAATAAAATCATTTACTAATTTAAAATGATTTTTCAAATATTAATAAACAAAATTTTCCTATTGGTCCACGGGGGATTGTTGACCCCCGGTCAACTCTCCCCCGCTGACCCATTCCTCTCGAATTAGGCTTTCGACCTGAATTCTCCTAATTACCCCCATCTGATCCGGTCTCCATTCGCCTAAACCCCGGGTCCTGATTACACTCGATCCATCCTAGACTCACGCCCGATCATCGCCCTAGGGATCGTGCTCCCAAAACCTCTCCCGAGTCCAATCTTATCGGACCCTTCTTAGTATATAGTCTCCCCTTCGCCACGCTTTTCACTCCATCTTTGGCCCCCGCCTTCCATCCTAGGACCTCCATTACCCTCCTTAGAGTGACAGCTATCCGAGGGCAGTGTTGCAGCGAGGAGAGAGCAGCCCAGCCACTGATCTGGCGAGCTTCATCGCCGTGCGCCGCCGCTAGGTTTGCCCGAGCCTCTGGCCCCGACGAGCCATCGAGACAAAGATCCTAGGAGCTCCGTCAGCCCCAGCATAGTCGACCTCAGCCATCAGGTAGTTCCGATACCCCGTAGATTAGCGTAATTTCCATTTTCCCCCTTTCGTGCCGTCGGTCGTCGCCGGCCGATTCACGCCGATCCGATCATCCATCTGCTCATCTGACCATCGATTCACATCCACGAGACCTCTACCCACGTTCTTCACCCATCCGATCAACCTGACTCGCCTCGGAGCAGGACCTCAGGTCTCCTCCGCCGTCGCTTCGCCGGAGACCACGCTCCGCCCCCTTCCGATCACCCATTTCACCCACTGACGGGTCGAAGCACTTTGCCCTCGATCAAGGAGTCTCTCTATGTTGTTTTGCAGGTCTAAGGACGCCATCTGGAGGTCCGAACATCCGAGCACAGGAGCTTTGCTCCTCCTTCATTGCTGGAGCTCCCCGGAGCTTCCCGTCCCCATCGGAGGTGCCCACCAACTGCGGAAGAGTTCGAGCAACCTTTTACACATCTCAGCAGCCCAGGAGGAGGTCCAGCGCCCACGGAGTGAGCCGGAGAACTTCGCCGGATTCGAGTTCTTCCAGGACCTCCAGCTACCGTCCGATCACCCACCCTCCGCCAGTTCTGATCATCGCCGTCCACCCGCGGAGCGACTCCACCGTCCGATTCACCTGAGATCCAGCGAAGAGGCGTACCTCTTCTGCCACTGTCATATCTCCACGTGGCGCATCTCCAGCCGTCAATCATAAATAAATGGGTAATTTCACTTAGGCCCCTGTCATTTTCTTATTTGTCGTGTAGTCCTGTAAATATTAGTTTATGTTGTTTTTATTTTGGAACAATTGCAGTTAGGACCCTAGGTTTATTTTATTTGCATTTTAGTCCTTGTTTATGTGAGCCACGTGTATCAACACATGAGGTTTTGGGATATTTGCACTTTTAGTCCTGTACTTCCTACGTGTTATTGATTGCATCTTTTTAAATAAGGAATTACACTTATGCCCCTCTGTATCTGAAACACGTGCTGCGTGCGTGTCATTTTGGGCTTTTTGCATTCCAGGACTTGAGCTTTATTTACTTGTTATTATTTGGTCCTGGAAATATGTTTCTTTGCACTTAGGTCCCTAATTGTTGTATGCCTTGTTTTTATTGAATAAAATATCAAATCAAATCCAAATTATGTAAAATTTGGACACATGGCTCCTGCCACTGTGTAAAAGTTTTTATAATATTTTAGGGCATTTTCGGAGCTTTTACTATTTTTAAAAAATAAAAAAACACGTATTTTATTACTATTTTAATTGGAAAATCCAAGAAAAATATCAAAACTTTTCTAAAAATTCTAAAAAAATTAGTGATAGTTATTTTTGGTGTTTCTAGCTTCATTCAAATTGTTGACTTATTTGGATTTATAAAACACATAAAAATCGAAAAACCCTAAAAAATCTTATAAAAATCAGTAAAAATTTTATAAAATTAAAAAATGCAAACTCTTTTTCTGTAGCTTATTTTTGTATATATTTTTCATAAAAATTGCCTCCTACTTTTATAGATCAATTATATATTTTTAATTGATCTCTCAAGTCTAGCTGTACATTGATCTCCTGTTTTCCTCTTTCTTTATTTTTAGAAAATAAAAAAAATTATAAAATCTCCAAAAAATTATCGAAAACATTTTAAAACATAAAAAACACAAAAACAGTTTTATTTGAATTTTTGAAGTATTTTTGAGTGCTTAAATAAATCCTTGTATTTGCCTTTGTACACATTTTCTTACAAAATTAAAAACACAAAAAATTTTAAAAATCATTTAAATCCACCAAAAACATTTTCTTCCTTATTTTCGATTTTGACTACTTCGTAGGCCATCTCGGTCATCCCGTACTCCTTGAGTCTGACCCTGGTCGCTATACCAGGTTAATAAATTAGCGAGGACCGCTTGTGATTTTCATTGTTTTATCTCTCTGTTTGGTGGTTCCTATCTTTTTCTTGATTGACCTATCTTCGAGTGATTGAGGTCGCAATGAACTGAGCTATTTATCTCCCTTAGACGCTCGTCAGATTTCTCGATCATCACCATCCCTGCCCGAACCGCATATGCTAGGACTATTTGCAGATTTTTGAGGAAGAATATCATTTCACGGTTCGGGGTACCTCGAGTGTTGATATCTGACGGGGGTCTCATTTCATCAATGACAAGGTAAAGGCTGTTGCTAGCGAGTTCAGTATAGACCATCGAGGAGCCACTCCATACCACCCTTAGACGAATGATCTTGCTAAAGTGTCGAACAGGGAGATCAAGACTATATTGCAGAAAGTCTTCCGCCCTGACCGAAAGGATTGGTCACAGCTTTTGGACTCGATCTTGTGGGCATATAAGACGTCTTTCAAGACTCCTTTGGGTAAATCTCCCTTTCACCCCATTTATGGCAAGCCCTTCCATTTACCTGTTGAGTTGAGACATAGGTCACTTTGGGCTGTTACTGATATACTTTTGGATCTAGAGAGTGTAGGAGATCAGAGGAGGGTAGAGTTAGCAGCCCTGGAGGAGCTTCGTGATACAACCTTTTCAAACAGCCTACATTATAAGGAGAGAGTGAAGGAGTGGCATGATTCTCAGATCAGCCACAAGCAGTTTGAGCCAGGTCAGAGAGTATGGTTGTTTGATGCTAGGCTTCTTCTATTTCCAGGGAAGCTACAGAGAAAATGGAAGGGACCTTAATTGGTTAGAAAGGTACATGACAATGGGAGTATTGATATATCTGAGTTGTCTTCTGATGTTACCTTTCGTGTGAACGGCCAGCGGCTCAAGCCATATCTAGATCATGAGCCGCGGGTCGTTGATGTTGTCCCGATTCACTTTGCGTGAGATGTGGTCTCTTGACTCACATCTATTGCATCTCACGCCTGATTATCACTGTTCTTTTGACTTGTATAGATCCAGTTGTCCATATCACTCTATTCTTTAGTCCCACACCTCGTTTCTCATCTTACGATTATGCTATACTTAGGGTGTACTTTACCCTAAGTATAGGGGGAGTGTAGGACTCTCGGGTATCCTATTTGATTCTTTCTACCTCTGTTTTGCTGCCTATAGTTAGGGATATTTCACCCTAAGTATGGGGGGGGGGGGTAGACCTTGTACATCCTTCCACTCGGATTTCCTTTCATGTACAGCTTGCTATACTTAGGATTACTTGATCCTAAGTATAGGAGGAAACACCGAGTCCTCTTCATTCTATTCTTTGATTCATCTTCGTATATACCATTCCTTTTCACTTCCCTATACTAAGCACAAGTTATGTCTTCTTCATCGCTCTTGATCACTCTGAGGACATCATTCGAGCTAAGTATGGGGGGTCGTATATATTTCATATATACTTTAGCCATAACTCGTACTTTGTGTGAGTGTGTTAATAAATAAAAATGGTTAAAAATTCATAAAAATTTAAAAATTTCCCTTGTACATAAAATTCTTCTTGCACATACCTATTTATTTATAAAAATTATTTTTGTACAAATGATTGTAAAAATGATTTGTGTAAATAGCTTGTACATATTTTCATATCAAAAATATGTATATAGTACAAAATTTTTGTAAAATGTTGAAAAACAAAAAGTTTGCAAAAACCTTGTGTAAATTTTTGTAAATATTTTGCAAAACTCCGCATTCATGCATACATCCATGTTTTCAAACATTTTTCAAAAATTTTGCACATGTGTAAATATTTGTAAAATTGCATCTTTGTAAATTCTTGTACAGTCTTTCCAAATCATAGTTGACATTTAAACTGGCCTGGAATTAAATTGACAAATGGAGCTTGGTTAAGACCTTAATCCACCTAATGATAAGAGGAACCTTATAGGGCTTAGGATTAAGACTTTTCAGGTCCATTGGGACTTAATTCTTTGAATACACTAGGCTATGAGCATATGTCATCTCGATGAGCCTAAGTAGAGCATTTAACAACACACGCATGACTCTCAGAGACAATGGCTTTACTTGCACCAGCCACAGATGAGGTGGTGAGGAGGCAGTTTCCTTTGGCTTGGGGTAGCATATCAAGGCAGTACTTCTAGGCGGAACCTCTCTATTCTTATAGTGAAGGAAGTGAGTCTCAACTTGGTCTGGTGGTTATGGAGTCTAAAGACAGAAGCTGTGGGTTGCAATAATGCTTCAAAAGAGGGATAGTCTACTAGCTCAAGAGGAAAAACTCCTTGTATATATGTTGCACCATGTAGATATGTTGTACAGTTGCACACAAAAAAATGTGCAAAAAGAAAAGAACTCCAAAAGTGGGTCGGATTGAAAATTTAATAATCCCACCGGAGTGTATATAATCAAATAAAGCAAAGCTTATGTTATACATGACCATCTCATGAAGCTTGCAGCGGGATACTCAGTTACACTGGTTAGAGCTCCCAAGGATACATGGCTACACTGGTCATGGTCCATTCTCTTCTTCCCCCTCTTCTTGAGCTGGTTGCACTTGAACTTAGAAGGGAATACCTCACTTCTCGAGGAAAGAGTTGCTAGACTGAGGCATTAGAGTTACCAAATTGGGGGATGTTGTTTCTTTATTACTTCTGAGGTGGGAGCTATATATCACTTACACAGTACAAGGAAAGATTCATGGTTATTAGAGTTTGTGTATGTAGACTTGTTCTGATCTGGTTTATTGAGGAGTCTTGACCATAGATTGGTGGAACTTAGAGGCTGTTAAGTTTTAAGCTTAAGTCCAAATAAGGTTCCGACAATTTAATAATCCAAAGGTCTGACTAAGCTCCATATTTCAATTTAATGAAGGAAAGTTTAATAATCAACCTTGATTTCCATTTCCACTCTTTTTCTTTTTCTTTCTCTTTTGCACTTCTTTTTCAAATAAGTGTTTCCTAAGGGACAACCAAAAGTAAAGTATAGTGGGGATGATGAATCCCCATTCATCACTCTTTATTCCTTTATTTTAGCTAGAAACCTCAGCAAAATGCCATGTAAATATTTGTAAATATCATAAATTATTAAAATGCATGCATCATGTAATTAATCATAATTAACATGTTTTTGTGTAAAAATAAAGGAATAAAGAAACAAAAGAAAAAGAGGGAAATATTTAGAATAAATATTAAGTGACCTAATCCCAAGGAAGGGCTCAGCATGGGCCTGACCGTAAAAGAAACCAAGTAGAGAGAGATAAGGTCAATCATGCTTGCACATACACTTATGTATATAAATAATTTTATTTTCTTCAAAATAAAAATAAAAACGTTTCTCATATTTTGTACATATTTATAAAAATATGATAAAAATCGGAAAAATAAAAATAAAAAAATAATAAAATTCATTTCCCGCCTTGTATATATATACCATGTACATATGTATATAGATCTATTTATTTAACTAATGTAAATAAATCATAGAAATAAAATAAAAATACCTTTTTATTCCAAATTTTATGTTATAAATAAATAAAATATAAAATTGGAATAATTATACAAAATAAAACAATAAAAATAAAAATTCAAAATTACATATGTACATATACCTATATATAATAATATAATGTAAATATGCCATTTATTTTTAAAAAAATAAATAAAAATCACAAAAAAATAATTTCAAAAATAATAAACATTTTTCATGTTCAAACTTTTTTGAAATAAAATCGTTTACTAATTTAAAATGAATTTTCAAATAATTAAAAAATGGAATTTTCCTATTAGTCCACGGGGGATTGTTGACCCCCGTTCAACTCTCCCCCCGGACCCCTTCCAGGCAAATCGGGTTTCTGACCCGATTTCCCCAAATTTTTCCAACCTAATCCAACCTCCATTCGCTTAAACCCCGGGCCCCGATTATCATCGATTGATCCGAGACCCTCGCTCGGGGATCTACCTAGGGATCCGTGCACCACAATGCCCTGCCCGACTCTTTCTTTGCCGGATCTCCATCATTATTTAGCTCAGCTCTGCCGCAACTTTTCTCTCATCTTTCGCCATCTCCTTCCAGTCCCTGGACCTCCATTCTTCTTCCTAGAGTGACCGCTATCGAAGGAGGGTGTCGCAGCGAGGAGTAGAGGGCTGCATCCACTGATCCAGCGAGCTTCGCCGCCATGCTCCGCCACCGAGCGAGCTGAGCCTCTGGCCTCGACGAGCAATCGAGACAAAGACCCCAGGAGCTCCCTGACCTCCAGCACAATCGATTACGTCCATCAGGTACCCTCGATACCCCTTAGGTTAGCCTAATTTCCGATTTTGCGATTTAGCGCCGCCGGCAGTCGCCGGCCATTTCACTCCGATCAGTTTACCCATTCGATCATCTGACCCCAGATTCACCTTCACGAGACCTCGTTCCACCTTCTCCACACCTCCGATCACCTTGGTTCGCCCCGGAACCAAGGCTCGGGTCTCCTCCGCCGTTGCTTCGCAGGAGACCCCCGCTTCGCCTCATTCCGACCCCCCCTTCGTCCGCTAACGGGTCGAGGCAATTTGCCCTCGACCCAGGTTTCATTCTATGCATCTTGTAGGTCAAATTCACCTCATCTGGACGTCGAATAGTTCGGGCACAACAGCTTCGATCCACCTTTGTCGCCGGAGATTTCCAGAGCTCCTTAGCCTCATCGGAGCATAGCAGGAGCTGCGGACCATCGTAGGCGATCTTTTCCCCATCTCAGCAGCTCCGGAGGAGCCCTCCACCACGCGCATTGGGCCAACGAACATCGCCGGCGAGGAGTTCTTGGAGAACATCCAGATACCATCCGATCGCCCTCCTCCGCCAGTTCAGATCGTAGCCGTCCATCTGCGGAGCGCTACTAGCCGTTTGATTCATTTGAGGGTCGTATCCAGAGCGTCGATCCAGCGAAGGGCTACCCGTGCTTCTCAGCCGTCAGATATCCCCGTGGCGCTTCCTCCTCCGTCAATCGTTAATAAGAGGGGTAATTTCACTTAGGCCCCTCCTCTTTTAGCATTTATAGTTTAGTCCTGTAAATATCTTGCGTAGTTGTTTTTATTTTGGAATATTTGCACCTTGGAGCCTACATATTTATTTTATTTGCATTTTAGTCCCTACTTGTGTGAGAAACGTGCTTCAACACATAAGTTTTTGGACATTTTGCATGTATGGGCTTGGGTTTTCTTCTATGTTATGAAATGAAATTTTAGTTTCAATATTTGCAATTATACCCCTGTGCGTGAATTTATTTGAACATGTTGCTAATTGTTTGCGAATTTTACACTTTACATCTTAAGTTTTTCGCACGTGTTACAATTTAGCCCTCCGAACTATGTTTTCTTGCAAATAGGTCCTCGTGTGATGTAGCTCTCTTATTGGTTTAATAAAATAACAATTAAACTCCAAATCCAGTGAAATTTGGATACATGGCTCCTGCCATTGTGTAAAAAGTTCACTAATTTTTTGGGACATTTTTGTGGCTTTTTATTATTTTTTAAAATTCAAAAACACGTATTTTTGCTATTGTTTGAAAATGAAAATCAACTAAAAATATAAAAACTTTCCCAAAAATTCTAAAACAATTAAGAATTGTTTATTTTGCTGTGTTTAAATTTTTATCCAGTTTTTTTGCTATTTGGACTTACAAAACCCATAAAAATTGAAAAACCCAAAAAATATTTTAAAAACCATTAAAAAATTTATAAAATTCAAAAAATGCAAACTCTTTTTTTGTAGATTATTTTTTGTATATATTTTTCATTAAAATTGTCTCCAGATTTTTATAGCCACTTATATATTTTTAATTGGCCTTTCAATTCTGGCTGTACATTAACCCACTATTTTCCCATTTCTTGATTTTTAGAAAATCAACCATAAATTATAAAATTCCCATAAAATCACCAAAAACACTTCAAAAAATAAAAAAAAACAAAAACAATTTTATTTGAATTTTCTGAGCATTGTTGAGTGTTTAAATAACTTGTTGAATTTGCTTGTTCATCCTTTTCTTACATTTTCTTATATACATAAAAACACAAAAAAATAAAAATACCTAAAATCCACCAAAAATATTTTATTCTTTATTTTTTTTGACTACTTCGTAGACCATCTCGGCCAAACCGTGCTCCTTGAGTCCAACCCTGGTCGCTATATGATGAATCGAAAATTTCTCACCAAGACTCGGGTGAATATAATAGGACTAGTGTCGTTGCAACCCGAATCTCGGAGATCAATCAGTCAATCAAGAAAAATGAAGAGCAGACCACCAAACAATCAAGATAAAACAATAGAAGCAAAAATAGTGGCCATGGCTATGAGATTAGCCTGGTGTAGCACCCAGGGTCGGACTCAGGGAGCACGAGTTGGCCTCGCGACCTACGAAGTAGTCAAATCGAAAATAAGGGAAGAAAATGTATTTTTGGTGGATTTTTAAGACTGCAACGAACGACAACACATAAATTTGACCATTAATTTGATCGAATTAACAAGGGTAGCAGGAGACGTTTGAGGGGACGCCGGAGAATGGTCGAGGAGATGAGATATTTAAAGGTCGAGATTGCAGTTTCAATTGTGATGGACATGTTTTGAGTGGGAAAGATGGAGCGCGAGGAGCGGTTATGAGGCGACATGTGCTTCCCGCAAGGATGAAAGATGATTAATCTTGATCGTGGGATATTGGGATCTTGGAGAAGATGGCGGAAGACGCGGGGAAATGGAAAGGGTGAAGTGGTCTCGCGAGGTTGAGAACGTGGGATGGAGGGCGATCGGAGGTAGGGATGATGTTTCGACCATTGGATCTTTCGATCCGACGGTCGAGAAGAGGATGCAGAGCCAAAAATTCAAACAAAAATATTTTTATGCTTTTTAGGTTTTTTAATGTTTTTGGTGAATTTTTGAGATTTTTTTGATTTTTATAGAATTTTCTAAAAATCAAAGAAGATAAAAAC
This sequence comes from Ottelia alismoides, assembly GCA_037367405.1. Classification (NCBI taxonomy): domain Eukaryota; kingdom Viridiplantae; phylum Streptophyta; class Magnoliopsida; order Alismatales; family Hydrocharitaceae; genus Ottelia; species Ottelia alismoides. The sequence goes on along the minus strand of JAZKJV010003173.1, from coordinate 130,946 downwards.
ACAAGCAAACTGTCCAGTCAGGCTTGAAAGATCAATTTGCAAACTCTTTTTTTGTAGATTAGTTTTTGTATATAATTTTCATAAAAATTGTCTCCAGATTTTTATAGTCACTTATATATTTTTAATTGGCCTTTCCAGTCTGGCTGCACATTAACCCACTGTTTTCTCATTTCTTGATTTTTAGAAAATCAACCAAAAATTAAAAATTCCCATAAAATCACCAAAAATACTTCAAAAAATAAAAAAAAACAAAAACAATTTTATTTGAATTTTGTGAGCATTTTTTAGTGTTTAAATAACTTGTTGAATTTGCTTGTTCATCCTTTTCTTACATTTTCTTATATACATAAAAACACAAAAAATAAAAATACCTAAAATCCACCAAAAATATTTTATTCTTTATTTTATCTTTTTGACTACTTCGTAGACCATCTCGTCCAAACCGTGCTCCTTGAGTCCAACCCTGGTCGCTATATGATGAACCAAAAATTTCTCACCAAGACTCGGGTGAATATAATAGGACTAGTGTCGTTGCAACCCGAATCACAGAGATCAATCAGTCAATCAAGAAAAATGAAGAGCAGACCACCAAACAATCTAGATAAAACAATAGAACCAAAAATAGTGGCCATGGCTATGAGATTAGCCTGGTGTAGCACCCAGGGTCGGACTCAGGGAGCACGAGTTGGCCTCGCGACCTACGAAGTAGTCAAATCGAAAATAAGGGAAGAAAATGTATTTTTGGTGGATTTTTAAGACTGCAACGAACGACAACACATAAATTTGACCATGAATTTGATCGAATTAACAAGGGTAGCAGGAGACGTTTGAGGGGACGCCGGAGAATGGTCGAGGAGATGAGGTATTTAAAGGTCGAGATTGCAGTTTCAATTGTGATGGACATGTCTTGAGTGGGAAAGATGGAGCGCGAGGAGCGGTTATGAGGCGACCTGTGCTTCCCGCGAGGATGAAAGATGATTGATCTTGATCGTGGGATATTGGGATCTTGGAGAAGATGGCAGAAGACGCGGGGAAATGGAAAGGGTGAAGTGGTTTCGCGAGGTTGAGAACGTGGGATGGAGGGCGATCGGAGGTAGGGATGATGTTTCGACCATTGGATCTTTCGATCCGACGGTCGAGAAGAGGACGCAGAGCCAAAAATTCAAACAAAAATATTTTTATGCTTTTTAGGTTTTTTAATGTTTTTGGTGAATTTTTGAGATTTTTTTATTTTTGTAAAATTTTCTAAAAATCAAAGAAGATAAAAACACAAGCAAACTGTCCAGTCAGGCTTGAAAGATCAATTTGCAAACTCTTTTTTTGTAGATTAGTTTTTGTATATATTTTTCATAAAAATTGTCTCCAGATTTTTATAGCCACTTATATATTTTTAATTGGCCTTTCAAGTCTGGTTGCACATTTACCCAATGTTTTTCCCATTTCTTGATTTTTAGAAAATCAACCAAAAATTATAAAATTCCCATAAAATCACCAAAAATACTTCAAAAAATAAAAAACAAAAACAATTTTATTTGAATTTTCTGAGCATTTTTTAATGTTTAAATAACTTGTTGAATTTGCTTGTTCATCCTTTTCTTACATTTTCTTATATACATAAAAACACAAAAAAAAAATAAAAATACCTAAAATCCACCAAAAATATTTTATTCTTTATTTTATCTTTTTGACTACTTCGTAGACCATCTCGCCAAACCGTGCTCCTTGAGTCCAACACTGGTCGCTATATGATGAACCGAAAATTTCTCACCAAGACTCGGGTGAATATAATAGGACTAGGGTCGTTGCGACCCGAATCTCGGAGATCAATCAGTCAATCAAGAAAAATGAAGAGCAGACCACCAAACAATCAAGATAAAACAATAGAAGCAAAAATAGTGGCCATGGCTATGAGATTAGCCTGGTGTAGCACCCAGGGTCGGACTCAAGGAGCACGAGTTGGCCTCGCGACCTACGAAGTAGTCAAATCGAAAATAAGGGAAGAAAATGTATTTTTGGTGGATTTTTAAGACTGCAATGAACGACAACACATAAATTTGACCATTAATTTGATCGAATTAACAAGGGTAGCAGGAGACGTTTGAGGGGATGCCGGAGAATGGTCGAGGAGTTGAGGTATTTAAAGGTCGAGATTGCAGTTTCAATTGTGATGGACATGTTTTGAGTGGGAAAGATGGAGCGCGAGGAGCGGTTATGAGGCGACCTGTGCTTCCCGCGAGGATGAAAGATGATTGATCTTGATCGTGGGATATTAGGATCTTGGAGAAGATGGCGGAAGACGCGGGGAAATGGAAAGGGTGAAGTGGTCTCGCGAGGTTGAGAACGTGGGATGGAGGGTGATCGGAGGTAGGGATGATGTTTCGACCATTGGATCTTTCGATCCGACGGTCGAGAAGAGGACGCAGAGCCAAAAATTCAAACAAAAATATTTTTATGCTTTTTAGGTTTTTTAATGTTTTTGGTGAATTTTTGAGATTTTTTTTGATTTTTATAGAATTTTCTAAAAATCAAAGAAGATAAAAACACAAGCAAACTGTCCAGTCAGGCTTGAAAGATCAATTTGCAAACTCTTTTTTTGTAGATTAGTTTTTGTATATATTTTTCATAAAAATTGTCTCCAGATTTTTATAGCCACTTATATATTTTTAATTGGCCTTTCAAGTCTGGCTGCACATTAACCCAATGTTTTTCCCATTTCTTGATTTTTAGAAAATCAACCAAAAATTATAAAATTCCCATAAAATCATCAAAAATACTTCAAAAAATAAAAAAACAAAAAAATTTTATTTGAATTTTCTGAGCATTTTTTAGTGTTTAAATAACTTGTTGAATTTTCTTGTTCATCCTTTTCTTACATTTTCTTATATACATAAAAACACAAAAAAATAAAAATACCTAAAATCCACCAAAAATATTTTATTCTTTATTTTATCTTTTTGACTACTTCGTAGACCATCTCGGCCAAACCGTGCTCCTTGAGTCCAACCCTGGTCGCTATATGATGAACCGAAAATTTCTCACCAAGACTCGGGTGAATATAATAGGACTAGGGTCGTTGCAACCCGAATCTCGGAGATCAATCAGTCAATCAAGAAAAATGAAGAGCAGACCACCAAACAATCAAGATAAAACAATAGAAGCAAAAATAGTGGCCATGGCTATGAGATTAGCCTGGTGTAGCACCCAGGGTCGGACTCAGGGAGCACGAGTTGGCCTCGCGACCTACGAAGTAGTCAAATCGAAAATAAGGGAAGAAAATGCATTTTTGGTGGATTTTTAAGACTGCAACGAACGACAACACATAAATTTGACCATTAATTTGATCGAATTAACAAGGGTAGCAGGAGACGTTTGAGGGGACGCCGGAGAATGGTCGAGGAGATGAGGTATTTAAAGGTCGAGATTGCAGTTTCAATTGTGATGGACATGTTTTGAGTGGGAAAGATGGAGCGCGAGGAGCGGTTATGAGGCGACCTGTGCTTCCCGTGAGGATGAATGATGATTGATCTTGATCGTGGGATATTGGGATCTTGGAGAAGATGGCGGAAGACGCGGGGGAAATGGAAAGGGTGAAGTGGTCTCGCGAGGTTGAGAACGTGGGATGGAGGGCGATCGGAGGTAGGGATGATGTTTCGACCATTGGATCTTTCGATCCGACGGTCGAGAAGAGGACGCAGAGCCAAAAATTCAAACAAAAATAATTTTATGCTTTTTAGGTTTTTTAATGTTTTTGGTGAATTTTTGAGATTTTTCTGATTTTTATATAATTTTGTAAAAATCAAAGAAGATAAAAACACAAGCAAACTGTCCAGTCAAGCTTGAAAGATCAATTTAAAATATCAAATTGATCTATACAAGCCTGAAGGTAATTTTTATGACAAATATAGACAACAAGGAAAATACAGAAAAAAAGTTTGTATTTTTTTGGTTTTTCTATAATTTTTTAGATATTTTATGAGTTTTTAATTATTTTTTTATTTTTAAGGTTTTTGTAATCCAAAAATAGCCAATATTCCACATAAAATCAAACATAACAAAATTAACAAAACCTAATTTTTTAAAAATTTTTAGAAGAGTTTTTATATTTTTTATGATTTTCTAATCTAGACAGACACAGAACAACTGTTTTTGAATTTTAAAAATAACAAAAAGCCTAAAAATGTACCAAATTTTTGGTGAAAACTTTACACAGTGGAAGGAGCCACTTGTCCAATTTTCACGCAATTTGGACTTGATTTGCTATTTTATTTAATTAAAATAGAGGCTCACAGTGAACATGGACCTAAATGTAAGAAAAATAAGTTCCAAGGGCCAAAAAGTAACACGGCAAGAAAGTTCAGGGGCTGGTTTGCAAAAATCCCACAAAATCAAGCACAATGAACGTGGTCTAGACACAGAGAGGCATATATGCAAATTCTATTTATAAAGTGTCATTCAGTAACACAGAAGAAACGCAAGGTAGAAAATGCAAAATGGCCAGATCCTCACGTATCGAAGCACGTGGTTCACATATACAGGGACTAAAATGCAAATACGATAAACATCCAGGTCTAGAATGCAATTTAACCAAATTAGAAACAACTAATTAAAATATTTACAGGACTATATTGCAAAAACAAAATGACAGGGGCCTAAGTATAAATTACCCCTTATTATCGGAGGGATGGTTGAAGGGTGGCCACGTGGATGTTCGGAAGGCTGAGATGCGTGGCTAACCCTCCGTTGGATCGAATAGTCGAAGGCGCGCCACGTAGGTGATCTGACGGCTATGGTGCGTGCAAGCCTCTCCTCTACGATGGACGCTCCAGATGAGCTCCTGATAAGGATCCAATGGCTGCAAGCTCCTCGCGGATGGACGGTTGGGATTGGAACTTGGCGAAGGAGCACGATCGGACGGTGACGGAGTATCCTCCAAGAACAGGTCACCGGCGGAATTCGCCGGCTCGATACTCGCGGTGGAGAGCTCCTCTGAAGCTGCTGAGGTGGGGAAGAGCTTCGCCTTGATGATCCGCAGCTACTAAGCACCTCCGATGACGTCGGGAAGCTCCGAGGAGCTCTGGCGACGAAGGTGGAGCTGACCTCCTGTGCTTGAGCTGTAGACCTCCAGATGAGGTCCCATTGACCTGAAAAATAGCATAGGAAGCATGCTGGGTCGAGGGCAAAGTGCCTCGACCCTATAAGGGGTGAAATGGGTGCTGTGGCACGTCGGGGCGGAGACCTCCGGCGAGGTAACGACGGTGGAGGTCGAACTCCTAGTTCCTGGACGAACCGGGTTAGATGGAAGGGCATAGCTGGTGGTGAGAAGACTGGTGAAGGTGGTAGCGTGGTCGGAATGGCAGAAGGGTGGTCGGAACGGAGTGAATTAGCCGACGAACCCGGCGGTGCGATTTGGGGGAAACTTGAAATTAAGCTAACCTAAGGATGATCTGACCTAATGGATGGCTGAAGTCGACTGTGCTGGAGCTCAGGGAGCTCTGAGGGTCATGGCCTCAAGGGGGTGTCGCGTCCCGAGGCTGAGCGCACTTCGCGGCGGCGCGCGGCGGTGGTCATCGACGGATCGATGGTTCCCGGCTGCCCGGGTCTCGCTGCTGCCCTCCTCCACGGTGCTGTCACTCTGGCGAAGAAGAGGAGGTCACTGGCGTCGAGGGGGAATGCCAAAGATGTCGTGAAATGGCGGCCAGAGCTGAATCTTTATGCAACTAAGGGTCCGAGAAGATGAGATCGGGCATGGCTCTGTGAAGCTCGGATCCCTAAAGTCCACCCCGGACGTGGGTCTCGGATAAGCAAGGATCAAATAGAGCCCGGGGTTTAGGTATTTGGCGATCGGATCAAGTGGCAAAAAGTAGGAGAAATCAGGTCGGGGCAACAAGATCCGAGTCTGGTGGTCCTGGGGGGAGAGTTGACCGGGGGTCAACATCCCCCGTGGACCAATCAGAGCTCGCCAATTAATAAAGATTTAAATGCAATAATTTCGAAAAACTTAAAACATGAAAAATGTTTATTTATTTACAAATTATTTTTTTGTGATTTTTATTTATTTTTTTGAAATAAAAATTATGTATTTACAAAATATTATTATTATATATAGGTGTATATAATATGAATGTTTAATTTTTGATTTTTAATTATTTATTTCTATAAAATTTATTCCAATTTTATATTTTATTTATTTATATAATAAAATTTGGAATAAAAGGGTATTTTTATTTTATTTTTATTATTTATTTACAAGGGTTAAATAAATACTTTTATATACATCTTTACATGGTATATATACAAGGTTGATTTTGATTTTGATTTTATTTCTTTTTGTTTTATTTTTATTTTTATGATTTTTATTTTATTTATTTACACTGTGGAATATGGAATATGTACATATTTTATGGGATTTTAATTATTAATTTATAAGGAGAAATAAATAGATAAGTTATTCCTATACACATGGTCTATGTACAATGATGAAGGAATTTTATTTCTTCTTTTATTTTTTTCTATTTTTCCCATTTTTATTTTAATTTTATATTTACAAATATATACAAATAAATAAACACCCATTTTATTTTAGTAAGAGGAAAATAATTTTTATTTATATATGTAGGGATATGTACACACATGAGCTTCCCTATCTCTCTCAACTTGGGTTCTTTTGCGGTCAGGCCCATGCTGAGCCCTCCCTTGGGATAAGGTCGCTCAATATTTATTCTAAATATTTCCCTCTTTTTCTTTTATTTCTTTATTCTTTTATTTATGCACAAAACATGCTAATTATACATATTTACACAATGCATGCTTATTGATAATTATTGATATTTACACATATCTACATGTGTTTTGCAAGGGTTTTGTAGCTAAAATAAAAGAATAAAGAGTGATGAATGGGTATTCATCACCCTCCTATAGTAAACTTTGCCAGTCCCTTAGCAAACACTTATTTGAAAAGAAGTGAAAAGAAAAAGAAAAAGAAAAAGAGGAGAAAATACATGGATCAATGCTGATTATTAAACTTGCCTTCATTAAATTGAAATATGGAGCTCGATCAGATCTTTGGATTATTAATTTGTCGGAACCTTATTTGGACTTAAGCTCAAAACTTAACAGCCTCTAAGTTCCACCAATCTATGGGCAAGACTCCTCAATAAACCAGATCAGAACAAGTCTACATACACAAACTCTAATGACCATGAATCTTTCCTTGTACGGTGTAAGTGATATGTAGCTCCCCACCTCAGAATTAACAAAGAAACAACCTCTCTCAACCTGGTAACTCTAATGCCTCGGTCTAGCAACTCTTTCCTCGAGAAGCGGGGTATTCCCTTCTAAGTTCAAGTGCAACCGGCTCAAGAAGAGGAGGAGGAAGAGAATGGACCATGGCCAGTGTAGCCATGTATCCTTGGGAGCTCTAACCAGTGTAGCTGAGTCTCCAGCTGCAAGTTTCATGAGATGGAACATGTATACCATAAGCTTTTTCTTTATTTGACTATATACACTCCGGTGGGATTATTAAATTTTCAATCCGACCCATCACTTTTTTGGAGTTCTTTTCTTTTTGCACATTTTTTGTGTGCCTTTGTACAACATATCTACATGGTGCAACGTATATACAAGGAGTTTTTCCTCTTGAGCCAGTAGATTATCCCTCTTTTGAAGCTTTATTGCAACCCACGGCTTCTTTCTTTAGACTTCATAACCACCAGACCAAGTTGAGACGCACTTCCTTCACTAGAAGAAGAAGAGAGGTTCCGCCTAGAAGTACTACCCTCATATGCTACCCCAAGCCAAAGGAAACTGCCTCCTCACCACCTCATCCATGGAGAGCTATGTGTAAGGTGCTGGTACAAGTAAAGCCATTGTCTCTGAGAGTCATGCGTGTGTTGTTAAGTGCTCTACTTAGGCTGATCAAGATGACATATGCTCATAGCATAGTGGACTCAAAGAATTAAGTCCCAATGGACCTGAAAAGCCTCAATCCTAGGCCCTATAAGGTTCCTCTTATTATTAGGTGGATTAAGGTCTTAACCAAGCTCCATTTGTCAATTTAATTCCAAGCTTAGTTTAAATGTCAACTATGATCTAGGAAAAATTATACAAGTATTTACAAAGATGCAGTTTACAAACTATTTACACATGTGCAAAATTTTTGAAAAATGTTTTGAAACCATGGATGTATGCATGAATGCGAAGTTTTGCAAAATATTTACACAAGGTTTTTGCAAACTTTTGATTTTCAAAACATTTTGGAAAAATTTTGTACTATATACATAATTTCGATAAGAAAATATTTACACACTATTTACACAAAAAGATTTTACAATCATTTGAACAAAAATAATTTTATAAATAAATAGGTATGTGCAATAAGAATTTAATATACAAGGAAAAAATTTTAAATTTTTATGGATTTTTAGGTTTTTAGCCATTTTTATTTATTAACACTCACACAAAGTACGAGTTATGGCTAAAGTATATATGAAATATATACACACCCCCTATACTTAGCTCGAAGTCCTCATAGTGATCAAGAGCAATGAAGAAGACATAACTCGTGCTTAGTATAGGGAAGTGAAAAGGAAGGCTATATACAAAGACGAATGAAAGAATAGAAATGCAAAGGGATCTCGGCATTTCCCCCTATACTTAGGATCAAATAATACTAAGTATAGCAGGATGTACACGAAGGGAAAACCGAGTGAAGAATGTATAGGGCCTACCCCCTATACTTAGGGTGAAATATCCCTAAGCATAGGCAGCAAAACAGAGGTAGAAAGACACGAAGAAACACGTATGTACAAGATAAGAGGGTATCACTCCCCCTATACTTAAGGTGAAGAATCCTTAAGTATAGGCAACAACAGAAGTGATGAAACAGAAAGAAAGGAATAACCCGGTGTTTCCACCCCCCTATACTTAGGATGAGGGATATCCTAAGTATAACAAAGATAATCCTAAGCAAGACCTAGGGTGAAAACAAACACGGAAGAAAGAAAGATCAGACTAAGACAAAACACGTATATACAGAAAGGGTACAATGTTGAGGTGCCTCTTAACAAGCGCTAGGTTTTACACCCCTAGCTGGGCGCAAAGGCTAGGATAAAGCTGTGTCAAGGTTCAAGACGGCATCTGTGAGGCGAATGCCGTACTGTCATCGCAATCTCGGTATGAGAACAACGATGAAGTCAACAATGTAAAGAATGACACCCATGTATGAAATCAGGCGGGTGTCTGCTACCGGCCAAGGATATGGAAGTATGTGATTGGGATCCGGTAGCACAAAAGAAATCGTCGGCTCAGAATTAGACTGGAGTGGAAGTGTGGAGCCGAAAAAATCAAACGTGGAGAAGGATGGATCACTCATGGAATCCTCCACGTTAATCTGTGTCTCAAAAAGGTGTGGATTATCAAGATCAGGAGACTCACTAAGAAAACTGATATCCGAAGCACAAAGTAGAGACAAATCAGGCAAATCATCGAATATCTCAAGGATCGGCTCATCCTCGTGAGGGTCGTCGAGGTGAGAAGACTCAGAATCAAAAGGATCAGAAGATTCGGTTTCGTGATCCACCAGGTCGGATACACTCTTAGAAGGTGAAACCGAGTACTCATCGAGTGCGGCATCCTCCCGCAGATAACCCTCGGGGAGGAATGCTAGATCAGAGGCGAGAAATAGAGGATCAGGATCTAAAAGGACATCTGCGTTGCTGTCAAGTATCCACTCGGTGCACCATGCTACATCATCATCGAAAGTGTGGCTCTCGGTAATCTGGAAGTAGGAGAAGGTACTGGTCAACATCACGGAGGCTGGCAGTGTGTTTGCGGCTGATCCTCGATCTGCGGCAATGCTGGCTGTCAACTGGTCCTCAGCAAAGGTGTCTGTCTCATCAAAGTGGAGGACAAAAGGTTCGAATACGGGACTATCTGTGTCTGGTCTCTCAAAGTGGTGTCCCATATCGAACTGTGGCTGCTGGGCTGAGTCATGGTATCTGTCGGACTCCGAGAAGTGTCTCTGTAGAAAAGAAGCTGACTCCTCCAGGACTGGACACTGAAGTGGCTGAATCAATGGCTGTAAAAGCGGGGGCTCCTCCGGCTCCTAGAGTATCAGAAGATCTGATATCCAAGACTCGTCAACTGAGAACTCTGAGGCTGACTCGAACTCTAGCTGGAAGACCATCGGGAACTCGAATAGACTCTGGGTCAGAACCTCTGCTATCGCAGTCATCTCCTCTGTACTCTGTAGTGTTGTAGAATCCAAGTCCTCAGGCTGGTGTGTAGAAACTGAATCATCATGTAGTGTGACATACCTCACTGGTATCGCATCATCCTCATGTGTTGTCCCGACTACAACATCTCGTGAAGATGATCTCTGTGAAAGTAACATCGAGATGGTATCTAGTAAGTGAATGTCGGAACTGCGGTGTGAACCACCACATGTGGTAATCACCAGTGCTATCTGCTCTGCGGTCATCCCCCACATGGAGATCTCAATAATGTCTGTCAGTGGAAGTCCGTCCTCAGGAAATCTCCTCAAGAGGTCAAGAAACCTCAGCCATGCCTCATGCAGTGGCTCCTGAGGGTCAACTGAAAAGTCTGTGATCAAAGACCGCATCATCTCTGCTCTATGCTGGGGAAAGTATCTCTGTAGAAACTCTCGGCGTAAGTCTCCCCATGTAGCGAATCTCCTCCCCAATCGTCTGTGCCATCGCATGGCTCTGTCCTGAAGTGTGAATGGGAAGGTCCTCAGCATCAACTCCTCTGCAGTGATATCTGAATAGATATGTATCCTACAAAACTCCTCGAACTCGGACAAGTGAAGATAGGGCTCCTCGTGTGCCTCCCCTGAAAATGTCGGTAGTCTCTGAAGAAGCTCCCGATCCAGAATGAATGGTCCTAGTGTAGAAACTGACTGAGCTCCCTATCGTATCTGCTCAACCACCATACTGGAATAGGATCTATCTGATAATCCCATCTTCTCTCTCTGATCACGAACGGAGTGCACTCTCAACTCAACAATGGCATCGTCAGGGTCTTGCATCTGCTTCATCTGATATCTACGGACGTCTAGCGCAGCATGCCCAGAGTAGTGAAAGGGATGGGAGGGATGGAGCGGGAGGTTGGTCGGAGATCTGACCTCCCTCGAAGGTAGACTGGACTGATGGTCAGAAGTTGAAGAAGAAGCCGCAAGAGTCGGCCAGGAGTGAGGGGGATCCATCATCCAGGGATAAAGGAGAAGAAGGGGAAAAGACTGAAGGGAGGGTGGGTGGGAGAAAAGAATGAGTGGAGAAGAAGATAGATGGGAGAAGGCAAAAGGATATGGAATCGCACAAGATGAGAAAGCAAACCCCCGATTCACCTACGCACCCTGAACTGAAGACCGTAAGAGATCGGTCAATTATCTTGTCAATTTTATTTTAGATGATCAAGTCTGTCTTTCAGAGCGATTACGTGAGCTGATAGGAATCCAATATTCTCAACCGACTGTCCCAAATAAAAGGCCGGTAGTCAGTCAAGAAATCGGGTATGGCTCTAGCCTAGGATGCGGGTCCCTCTCTCGCTCATCCAAACCAAACAAGGAGGGGGTTGCTCTCCCCAAGACAGATTTTGAAATGAGGTATCTTTTAGATCAAGTGTGATTAGTAGTCCCGATTTTATTGTTTTTTCTTTTTATGTCTTTTTCAAGAAACGTCTAACGGATTTTCCAATTTCCTTTTATTCCTAAGTCCAGAAAATCAGGGGGAGGAAAGCGGAAAAGCTGATGCGCGACAAATCAAAGATGCATGCACAAGATAGAAGGCGTACCTGACTCCAGCAGTCTACATGCAATTATGACCCGCACATAAATGTAAAACTAATCTATATGGAATGTAGTGTGAAAACCGTCCTAAACAGAAGCTCCTATTATTGTGAAGAACCGATTTTATTTGCCTAAGTCCAAGCGTGTACTATGGGAACAGATATTCTATTAGGGCTTGGGACCTAAAGCTACCTGGCTCAACAAAATAAAAGCCTAGATCTAGGGGCTCAAGCACAGAAATCCATGTGAAATCAAAGAAAAAGAAAAGGCGGTCAAAACCAAAACAGCGGTGGGGTCTCCCGAGCACACCGGTGCTCGGCGAAACAGACCCCGTAAAGTCCACAAGTCTAAGAGAGTCCGGGTACCTGTATTATTACAACAATATATGATCTGCTGAAAAAGTAAACTAACTACACTAATCTACTACGTAGCTATTCCGCGGCTCCCACACTCCTACTCGGCTGCTCGCGCTCTCCTGCGGCTTCGTAGAGAAGGAAGCCGCCTCAGACTCCCGCGATTGCTTCGGCTTCCGAGGAAGCCGCCTCGGTTCTCGGGCCCTTACAAGAAAACAAGCAGAGTGTCAAAACAAGTTATTATAAAATGAAACAGATAAAATATATCTATAAAATATCTACAAAAAGCCACGAAAAAGAAATACTGCGGAAAGATCAAAATCGACTACTAAGCCGTGCTCCCCGGCAACGGCGCCATTCTGATGAACCGAAAATATCTCACCAAGACTCGGGTGAATATAATAGAACTAGGGTCGTTGCGAGCCGAATCTCGAAGATCAATCAGTCAATCAAGAAAAATGAAGAGCAGACCACCAAACAATCAAGATAAAACAATAGAAGCAAAAATAGTGGCACTGGCTATGAGATTAGCCTGTTGTAGCACCCAGGGTCGGACTCAGGAAACACGAGTTGGCCTCGTGGCCTACGAAGTAGTCAAATCGAAAATAAGGAAGAAAATGTATTTTTGGTGGATTTTTAATTATTTTTATATTTTTGGATTTTTAATAATGAAGGAAAATAAGAAAAAGGTAAATACAAGCAACTTCAACCAATTATTTAAACACTAAAAAAGGAGCCAAAAATTCAAACAAAAATGTTTTTATTCTTTTTAGGTTTTTTAATGTTTTTGTTGAATTTTTGAGATTTTTCTGATTTTTATAGAATTTTCTAAAAATTAAAGAAGACAAAAACACAAGCAAACTGTCCAATCAGGCTTGAAAGATCAATTTAAAATATCAAATTGATGTATAAAAGCCTGAAGGTAATTTTTATGACAAATATAGATAACAAGGAAAATCTAGAAAAAGAGTTTGTATTTTTTTGGTTTTTCTATAATTTTTTAGAATTTTTATGAGTTTTTAAATATTTTTAATTTTTAAGGTTTTTGTATAAAATAGCCAAAATTGTATAGAAAATCAAACACAACAAAATTAACAAAACCTAATTTTTTTAAAATTTTTAGAAGAGTTTTTATATTTTTTATGATTTTCTAATATAGACAGACACAAAACAACTGTTTTTGAATTTTAAAAATAACAAAAAGCTTAAAAAATGTACCATTTTTTTGGTGAAAACTTTACACAGTGGAAGGAGCCACTTGTCCAATTTTCACGTAATTTGGACTTGATTTGCTATTTTATTTAATTAAAATAGAGGCTCACAGTGAACATGGACTAAATGTAAGAAAAATAAGTTCCAAGGGCCAAAAAGTAACACGGCAAGAAAGTTCAGGGGCTGGTTTGCAAAAATCTCACAAATCACGCACAATGCACGTGGTCCAGACAGAGAGGGGCATATATGCAAATTCTATTTATAAAGTGTCATTTAGTAACACAGAAGAAATGCAACGTAGAAAATGCAAAATGGCCAGATCGTCACGTGTCGAAGCACGCGGTTTACATATACAGGGACTAAAATGCAAATACGATAAACATCTAGGTCCATAATGCAATTTAACCAAACTAGAAACAACTAATTAAAATATTTACAGGACTATATTGCACAAATAAAATGACAGGGGCCTAAGTATAAATTACCCCTTATTATCGGAGGGACGACTGAAGGGTGGCCACGCGGACGATCGGAAGGCTGAGATGCGTGGCTAACCCTTCATTGGATTGAACGGTCGAAGGCGCGCCACGTGGGTGATCTGACGACTCTGGTGCGTGCACGCCTCTCCTCTGCGATGGACGCTCCAGATGAGCTCCTGATAAGGATCCGATGGCTGCATGCTCCTCGCGGATGGACGGTCGGGATTGGAACTTGGCGAAGGAGCACGATTGGACGGTGACGGAGGATCCTCCAAGAACAGGTCGCTGGCGAAGTTCGCCTTCTCGATACTCGCGGTGGAGAGGTCCTCTGAAGCGGCTGAGGTTGGGAAGAGCTTCGCCTTGATGATCCGCAGCTATTGAGCTCCTCCGATGACGTCGGAAAGCTCCGAGGAACTCTGGCGACGAAGGTGGAGCTGACCTCCTGTGCTTGAGCAGTAGACCTCCAGATGAGGTCCCTTTGACCTGAAAAATAGCATAGGAAGCATGCTGGGTCGAGGGCAAAGTGCCTCGACCCTGTAAGGGGTGAAATGGGTGTTGTGGCGCGTCAGGGCGGAGACCTCCGGCGAGGCGACAGCGGTGGAGGTCGAACTCCCAGTTCCTGGGCATACCGGGTTGGATGGAAGGGCGTAGCAGGTGGAGAGAAGACTGGTGAAGGTGGTAGCTTGGTCGGAATGGCAGAAGGGTAATTGGAACGGAGTGAATTAACCGGCGAACCCGACGGTGCGATTTGGGGGAAACTTGAAATTAAGCTAAACTAAGGACGATCTGACCTAATGGATGGCTGAAGTCGACTGTGCTGGAGCTCAGGGAGCTCCGGGGTCATGGCCTCAAGGGGGCGTCGCGTCCCGAGGCTGAGCGCACCTCGCGGCGGCGCACAGCGGTGGTCATCGCCGGATCGATGGTTCCCGGCTGCCCGGGCCTTGCTGCTACCCTCCTCCGCGTTGCTGTCACTCTGGCGAAGAAGAGGAGGTCACTGGCGTCGAGGGGGAATGCGAAAGATGTCGTGAAATGGTGGCCGGAGCTGAAGCTTTATGCAGCTGAGGGTCCGAGAAGATGAGATCGGACATGGCTCTGTGAAGCTCGGATCCCTAAAGTCCACCCCGAGCGAGTGTCTCGGATAAGCAATGATCAAATGGATCCCGGGGTTTAGGTATTTGGCATTCGGATCAAGTGGGAAAAAGTAGGAGAAATCGGGTCGGGGCAACAAAATCCGAGTCTGGTGGTCCTGGGGGAGAGTTGATCGGGGGTCAACATCCCCGTGGACCAATCAGAGCTCGCCAATTATTAAAGATTTAGAAATTCAATAAAAAACAGTAAATACAATAATTTCAAAAAACTTAAAACATGAAAAATGTTTATTTATTTACAAATTATTTTTTTGTGATATTTATTTATTTTTTTGAAATAAAAATTATGTATTTACAAAATATTATTATTATATATAGGTATATACAATATGAATTTTTAATTTTTGATTTTTAATTATTTATTTTTATACAATTCATTCCAATTTTATATTTTATTTATTTATAGAATAAAATTTGGAATAAAAGGGTATTTTTATTTTATTTTTATTATTTATTTACAAGGGTTAAATAAATACTTTTATATACATCTTTACATGGTATATATACAAGGTTGATTTTGATTTTTATTTTATTTTTATGATATTTATTTTATTTATTTATATTATGTAATATGGAATATGTACATATTTTTATGGGATTTTAATTATTAATTTATAAGGAGAAATAAATAGATAAGTTATTCCTATACACATGGTCTATGTACAATGATGAAGGAATTTTATTTCTTCTTTTATTTTTTTCTGTTTTTCCCATTTTTATTTTAATTTTATATTTACAAATATATACAAATAAATAAACACCCATTTTATTTTATTAAGAGGAAAATAATTTTTATTTATATATAGGTATATGTACACACATGAGCTTCCCTATCTCTCTCTACTTGGGTTCTTTTGCGGTCAGGCCCATGCTGAGCCCTCCCTTGGGATAGGTCGCTCAATATTTATTCTAAATATTTCCCTCTTTTTCTTTATTTCTTTATTCTTTTATTTATGCACAAAAACATGCTAATTATACATATTTGCACAATGCATGCTTATTGATAATTATTGATATTTACACATATCTACATGTGTTTTGCAAGGGTTTTGTAGCTAAAATAAAGAATAAAGAGTGATGAATGGGTATTCATCACTATACAGGTTATAAACTAGCGAGGACCGCTGTTTGATTTCATTAGTTTATCTTTTGATTTGGTGGTTCCTGATTTTTCTTGTTGAGTCCGATTCTCCGAGATCCGGGTCGCAACGACTCGAGATTGATTTCTACCTTTCTCAAATTTAGGAAGGGATATTTCGGCTCATCAGATAACCAAAACTCACACTTGTTCAACTTGGCATATAGCTTGTGCTCCCGCAATGTATCTAAGACAATCCATAGATCATTCGCATGATCCCATTCATTCCGTGAGTATATGAGCACATCATCAATGAACACCACCACAAATTTGTCCAAATATGGATGGAATATCATGTTCATCATATCCATAAATGTTGCACGTACATTGGTGAGTCCAAACGTCATCAACACAAACTCATAGTTTCCATAGCGAGTCCTGAAAGCAGTCTTTGAAATATCAGACTCTCGAATCCTCAAGTGATGGTATCCTGAGCGATGATAGATCTTCGAGAACACCAAGATCCCTGGAGATGGTCGAACAAATCATCGATGCACGACTAAGGATAACGGTTCTTCACCGTTCTCTTGTTCAGCTACTTGTAATCGATGCATAACCTCATGGATCCATCCTTTTTCCTGATAGATAGAACCAAAGTACCCTAAGGTGAAGTGCTTGGCCTCATGAATCCCAAGTCAAGTAACTCCTGCAATTGCACCTTCAGCTCTCTCAACTCAGCTGGTGCCATGTGATATGGTGCCATAGAGATCGAATTACATTGAAAATACTCAAAAAAGGTGTTGTACATCCATCCTAATGATGTGCCTCCAATGGATTCACTGGTGAGTCGAGCTCATTCGACTTGACAAAGTCAATACATAATGAATTGGTATGGTATATTCATACCATAATATATGAACAATAAAATACGAGCTTGTTTTATAGCTCTAGTCATACCATAACATTTTTCATATAAAATTGAGTTGTGTTATGATTTTAATGTTATACCTTATAACACATTTATTGTGATTTGTTATTGTTTTTAAAATTATATTTAGTTGTGATTTTAATATGCTCCGAAGTCATTTTTTCCTCTACGTGTCTTGAAATTTTTATGCTAGCGTATTTCATATTTGAAGGGTATGATTATGATTTTTAAAGAATTTAGCCTACATGATTACCATCCTATTGTATAGAATTTATGTGCCAACATTTTTATTTGTAAAGAAACCAAATTGTATCTTTTTGTGAGATATACTGATACATATTTGTATGATTTATGATTGTTTATTTGATTCTGTTCTAATTAATTTTGTCCCATAAATGGTGACATAATTTGTGATGTCGTATGTGGAAGTGTGTTGTGCGTTGATGTTAGCTAGAATAGAGCTTTTATCTTTAAGAATTCACATTTTGGTTGTATAGAATATGATATTTAGTTGATATAATGTCTAAGCCTTCTATTAATTTGAATTGACGTATCGAGTTCTGTTTTTCTATTAATTATAGGTGTTAGTTGTTTGTTATATATATTTGGTAAACTCCATAGATATTGTTTAATGTATTTTTCCCTGTAAGATGATGACACAGTTTGTTGATAGGTTTACATTTATGATGATTTGATTCCTATGTATATAGTGATTTCCCTTTTGGATTTAAATGGTACGTTGAAATTCAGTATGCTGATTTTTGAAGTATGAAGTTTTCAAGATATTTTTCTCCAATGTTAGATTTTGTTGTTATTTTTTATTATTTCTTTTAAATAAGATATGTTATATTTTTTAATTGTATGAAAATAGTTTTCCTTATGCATTAGATCATCATTCATGTTATTTTTAATAGAATTGACAAATGATGTTACTCTTTCATTCTTTAAATGTAATGGTTTCTCGGTATTTATACTGCCTGGAATTAATGTCTGTTTGTCTTAAATTCCTAATTTATATTGTTGTTTATGTTTATTTGATATTGATTTTCATATAAAATATATAATATGCTTATAACTAGAACGAGTTGGCAGGGTTATTTTATTTTTTATCTTGGATCTATGTAATTGCTCATATTTAGTATTCACTTGTATTCTAAACACTTTTGGTGATAATATGTTGTTTGAAAATTTAATATCTAATATTTTTCATTTTCGTCAAATTAAATGTGTATTTTTGTTGACAGATTATAAATGTAAAAAAGGTATTGTTAGATGGTATTGTTAAGAATGCATTTTCAAATACGCATATTGTCAATCTCATATTTGTTACAGATCTTACTCACAACGTACACAAAACAAGTGAAATAAATAGCAGAGTTTTTTTTAAGATTTTGAAATAAAAATTATCGTGATTATTAATTTTATTTACTTTTAGTGGAGTGGCTTCTTTGATGTTTAGATAAATTAACTTTCTTCTTAAAATAATTGTTGAACTTCATTATATTGATTTTTAAACTTTAAAGTTTTGAATAGATTTTTTTGTAAAGTCAGATATTGGCATTGCTTCTGAATTCTTTTTTAGAAATGCTCTATTATGTTGTTAGCTAATTGTGTGAAATCGATTTTCCTTATGTATCAGATCATAATTTATGCTAATATTGTATGTTAAAAATGTAAAGTTAGCATTTGTGATGTATAAATAAGGATATAATTTGTTAAAATATAAATAGCCTATAGATTTAATATTTATGATCATTTACATGTTATCAATCTCATATTTGTTGCAGATTTTACTTGCAACATATACAAAAAAAGGTAAAATTTTTAAGATATTTTTATAAAACTTCAAAATAACAATTATATTTTTGTTAATCCTATTTTTCTTTTTCCGATCAAGAGCTGAAGTGGAGTGACTTTCTTGGTTGTATCATGTAAAATTTAAGTCTTTCTCAAAATAGTTGTTGAACTTCATTATATTGATTTTTTATATTTAATTATTTAAATTTTCATAATGTCAGATATTGTAGTTTTTTTTGAACTTTTGTAAAATAATGATGTTATGCCTTGGTTAATTGCATGAAATTGGTTTTCATTATGCTCTGGATCATCATTTATCTTAATATTGTATGTTGAAATGCAAAATTAATTATTACATTTTAGTAATGAAGATTTAGTACCTTGAAAAATTGGCATTCTACAGATTTAATATTTATGATCACGTTTTTTTTGCATTTTAAAATTATAGTTACAAATGCAGAAATTAAAACAATACTTGTGATCATCTTGAGCATATTAGTTCATATGAGCTGGTTTTATTTATTACCTTATGTTTCTGCAAAACAAGCTACAACTTCATTTATTTATCAGCTTTTGTTTCATCAATGAACTCTTGTTAAATACAATGATTTGAATATGTCTACATATTTTTAGAAAAAAAGTTTTAGAAAAAAGTTAATATGTTATCGGTTATTAGATTCAAAAAATAAAGAACATATATTTTTCTCATCCATAATGTTACTTAGATTTCTTAATTAGCTGAAAATTTAATGTAATTATGATTCTTCCATTATTTTTTATCTGACAATTATGAAAGTTCATACAATTGTTAAATAATATGATGATATTATGTTCTCTTCATACAACTATTCAATTTTATTTAATAGTTTCCGATATTATGTTATTATCCATTAGTCATTTTACAATAATTATTTTCAACTAATTGAAAGAGTGTTTTATACTTTAAATATTTCTAAATATTATTGTTATTAATTTATAATGTAAATATATTTTAGTTAGCTCTATATTTCTGTTTAAGTTATTTATAATTGTTGTTAACTGATATCTATCAAAGACACATGCACACACACACAAACACAAGCCCTACAACTATTGATGTCACACATATAATACAATATAGAAATTAAAAATGTACACTTCATCATTGTATTACCTTTAATCGTGCTGATTTCTATTCCTTAGATAGATTTTCTTTCATTTATTTTACAATCATTTCATTTTCATTTTGGAAAAAATGGAGGCAATGATGATCGTATTTGTTTGTTGTCACATATCTTCTAAAATACTCAAATGAACATCTCGTATTCTCTTATCTCTTAATCTCTTGATAATACTAACGTAGGATTCTCCCAGCAACTGATGATACATGTGTATGTTGTCACGCCTCTATCATATATGCTTAAAAATTCTCATTTTTTTGCCACGTATACAAAAATTTCCTTCCTAATTTCATTGTTGGAGATAGGTTTTCGCAGAATTTTTTTACCCCTAGTATTCTCGAACCTTTTCCACATTTCTTTACCTCTTACATTCTTGATACTTTTCCCCTTTGTTCGAACGACAACACGAACCTTTGTTTCAGTTGTTCTTAATGATTGTGCATTCTCGAGCTATTTTTATCTCTCCTTATATTTATTCTTAAACAATGAATTTTGTAGTGTTTTAGATTTCTTTTTAAATTCATATTGCAACCAATTCATGTTCTTGAATAAAATACTATTGACTTAAACAATCCGAGCCCCTATTTTTTAACTTTAACATCTATCATATTATTCATCTCATAAATCTAATAGTATTATGTTGTTAAATTTTCGTTATCTCAACAAGTTCAATAGTAATACGTAATTGTTGTTGATTCCCAATTATTATTGTTGATATGTTACTCATATACTATTTTACTTTGTTTTTATATTCAAAATTATTAATCAAATGATGCAATGAAAATAGAACTATCTAACCATTGGATATTGTTTACAATATTCTTGATTTTGTGCATTGGTTTCAGTTGAAATATAATCCCTATATATTTTGAATCAATAAAAAATGTTATTCACCCGGTATAATGTCCGAACCTTCATTTTTTTAAACTTATGTATCGAATTTCGGATTTTTAACCAATTATCAATTTCTCAATTTTCTAATTGTAATAGTTACAATTTTTCCTTTATGTACTGAAATAGTATTCATATTTTATGTATGTGAACTGTCATCATTTGTTGCAAATATAAACATAAGTAGATCAAAATTCCTTCATTTTCTGCCTATAATGTAGTTCTTTGGAGTATTTTCTCTTAATTTTTGTATGTTTTCTGAATCAAATTCTCTTACTTACCAAATTGGCATTGACAACAATAGGTTTTGCAAAATTAAATAATCCCCTATTCATTCGTGTTTGGGACGAGAAAGTTCGATCTTCACAACTATGTTCTAAGTTACTCCATTGTTCTTTGGGTTGATATATGCGGATTTTTTTAGAAAATATCTATTTTCCAGATAATTCATTAATCACTCCCCTATACTTAACTTTGCTAGTCCCTTAGCAAACACTTATTTGAAAAAGAAGTGAAAAAGAAAGAAAGAAAAAGAAAAAGAAAAAGAGGGGAATGTACATGGATCAATGTTGAATATTAAACTTTCCTTCATTAAATTGAATTGTGGAGCTCGATCAGATCTTTGGATTATTAATGTGTCGGAACCTTATTTAGACTTAAGCTTAAAACTCAACAGCCTCTAAGTTCCACCAATCTATGGGCAAGACTCCTCAATAAACCAGATCAGAACAAGTCTACATACACAAACTCTAATGACCATGAATCTTTCCATGCAATGTAAGTGATATGTAGCTCCCCACCTCAGAAGTAACAAAGAAACAACCTCCCTCAACCTGGTAACTCTAATGCCTCGGTCTAGCAACTCTTTCCTCGAGAAGCGGGGTATTCCCTTCTAAGTTCAAGTGCAACCGGCTCAAGAAGAGGGGGAAGAAGTATAGACTTTTGGAAGCTCAGCCAGTGTAGCTAAGTCTCCCGCTGCAAGCTTCATGAGATGTAACATGGATACCATAAGCTTTTGCTTTATTTGACTATATACACTCCGGTGGGGTTATTAAATTTTCAATCCGACCCACCACTTTTTTGGAGTTCTTTTTGCATTTTGCATTTTTTTTTCAAGTACTTCTATACAACATATCTACATGGTGCAACATATATACAAGAAATTTTCCTCTTGAGTCAGTAGACTATCCCTCTTTTGAAGCTTTATTGCAACCCACGGCTTCTGTCTTTAGCCTTCATCACCATTAGACCAAGTTGAGACGCACTTCCTTCACTAGAAGAAGAAGAGAGGTTCTGCCTAGAAGTACTACCCTCATATGCTACCCCAAGCCAAAGGAAACTGCCTCCTCACCACCTCATCCGTGGAGAGCCATGTGTAAAGTGCTGGTGCAAGTCAAGCCATTGTCTCCAAGAGTCATGCGTGTGTTGTTAAGTGCTCTACTTAGTCTCATCAAGATGACATATGCTCATAGCCTAGTGGACTCAAAGGATTAAGTCCTTATGGACCTGAAAAGCCTTAACCCTAAGCCTTATAAGGTTCCTCTTAGAGTTAGGTGGATTAAGATCTTATTCAAGCTCCATTTCTCAATTTAATTCCAGGCTTAGTTTAAATGTCAACTCTCATCCAGAAAAACTATATACATATGTACACAAGATGCTTATTTACACAAATTTTACAATCGTGCAAAAAATTTGAAAAATGTTTTGAAATCATGGATGAATGATGCATGAGGTGCAAGTTTTGCAAAAAGATCTTTACACATATTTACACAAGATTTTTGCAAACTTTTGATTTTCAAAACATTTTGGAAAAATTTTGTATTATATACATAATTTTGATACAAAAATATTTACACAAGCTTTACACAAAAGATTTTTGAAATCATTTTTACAAAAATACTTTGTACACTAGCTCTGTATGTGCAAATAAAAGAAGTTTATGTACATGAAATTTTTTTAATTTTTGTGATTTTTAGCCATTTTATTTATTAACACACTCACACAAAGTATGAGTTATGGCTAAAGTATATATGAAATATATACACACCCCCTATACTTAGCTCGAACGATGTCCTCAGAGTGATCAAGAGCGATGAAGAAGACATAACTCGTGCTTAGTAAAAGGGAAGTGAAAAGGAATGGCTAAGTACAGAAACGAATAAATGAATAGAATGATAGGAACTCGGTGGTTTCCCCCTATACTTAGGATTAACTAATCCTAAGTATAGCAAGCTGTGCCTGAAGGGAAATCCGAGTGAAGAAGATACAGAGTCTGCCCCCCCTATACTTAGGGTAAAATATCCCTAAGTATAGGCAGCAAAACAGGAGCAGAAAGAATGAAAAGAATACCCGCAGATCCTACATCCCCCCCTATACTTAGGGTAAAGTACACCCTAAGTATAGCATAATCATAAGATGAGAAAAGGGATGTGGAACTAAAGAATAGAATGATATGGACAACTAGATCTATACAAGTCGGAAGAACAGTGATAATCAGGCGTGAGATGCAAAAGATGTGAGTCAAAGACCACATCTCACGCAAAATGAATAGGGGCAACATCAACGACTCGCGGCTCATGATCTAGAAATGGCTTGAGCCGCTGGCCGTTCACTCGAAAGGTACTCTCAGAAGACAACTCGGATATATCAATGCTACCATTGTCGTGTACCTTTCTGACCAAGTATGGTCCCTTCCATTTGCTCTGCAGCTTCCCTGGAAACAAACGAAGCCTCGCATCAAACAGCCATACTCTCTGTCCAATCTCAAAATGCTTGTGGCTGATATGAGAATCATGTCACTCCTTCACTCTCTCCTTATACTGTAGGCTGTTTGAGAAAGCTGTATCTCTAAGCTCCTCCAGGGCAGCTAACTCTGCCCTCCTCTGGTCTCCTACACCATCTGGATCCATAAGAATATCTGTAACTGCCCAAAGTGACTTGTGCCTCAACTCAACAGGTAAATGGCATGGCTTGCCATATACGAGGCGAAAGGGAGATGTGCCCAATGGTGTCTTGAAAGAAGTCCTATATGCCCACAAGACCGAGTCCAAAAGCTGTGACCAATCCTTTCGGTCAGGGCGGACGACTTTCTGCAAAATAGTCTTGATCTCCCTGTTCGAGACCTCGGCTAGACCATTCGTCTGTGGATGGTAAGGTGTAGCAACACGATGGTCTATACTGAACTCGCTAGCAAGTGCCTTCACCTGGTCGTTGATGAAATGAGACCCCCCATCAGAAATCAGAACTCGTGGAACTCCGAACCGCGTGATGATGTGCTTCCTCAAAAATCTGCAAATTGTCCTCGCATCAGCGGCTCGGGCGGGGATGGCCTCAACCCAACGACTAACATAATCAACGGCCAACAGAATGTACTCAAATCCCTGACTCTTAGGGAATGGACCCATGAAATCGATGCCCCATGCGTCAAAAACCTCACAGAAATGAATGGGCTGCATCGGCATCATATCACGTTGTCCACAAGTGCCCATCCTCTGACAGTCAGTACACCTCTTCACGAACTCATCAGAGTCCTTGAGGAGGGTAGGCCACCATAAGCCGGATTGGAGCACTTTCTGTGCCGTTCTCCTCCCAGAATGATGTCCTTCTGCCTCAAGCTTGTGGCAGTAAGTGAGGACGCTATGGTGTTCCTCCTGAGGAATACACCGACGCCAGACGTTATCCCCTCCTTCGTGGTAAAGGATGGGATCCTCCTAGTGGTAGGACTTGGCCTTCACAAGGAAGGTCTCAAGCCTCTGCCTGGGCCAATCTTGTGGGACTTTCCCAGCAACGAGAAAGTTCACAATATCGGCATACCACGGAAGTGAGGCGATAGCAAGGATCGCCTCATCTGGGAAGGTATCTCGAATGGGATCAATCTGCTCAGACTTCTCAGGCTGCTCTAAACGGGAGAGGTGATCCGCCACCACATTCTTGACTCCATGCTTATCCTTGATCTCAATGTCGAACTTCTGGAGTAGAAGGATCCATCTAGTCAGTCTTGCCTTGGCATCCTTCTTTGCCATGAGGTACCTGATGGCGGTGTGATCTGTGTACAAAGTCACTCTAGATCCAATGATATAAGATCGAAACTTATCTAGGGCGAACACTACGGCTAGCATCTCCTTCTCTGTGACCGTGTAATTCTGCTGGGCGGAATCCAATGTGCGGCTAGCGTAGTGGATAGCAAACAGAACTCCATCCCTCCTCTGTCCCAGCACTGCCCCCACGGCAAAATCGGAGGCGTCCGTCATGATCTCGAATGGGAGAGACCAATCAGGCGGCTGGAGAACAGGAGCCTCAATCACACACTACTGAAGAGTCGCAAAGGACGAAAGACACTTGTCATCGACAAGGAACTCGATGTCTTTCGTTAAGAGGACAGTCAACGGCCGGTCAATCCTGCTGAAATCCTGAATAAATCTCTTATAAAATCCAACGTGCCCCAGGAATGACCGTAGCTGCCTCAAATTGGACGGTGGTGCGAGTTTTCTAATGACATCAACCTTGGCCGGATCAACCTCCATGCCCCTGTTGGAGATGATGTGGCCAAGCACCATCCCTTGAGTCACCATGAAGTGACTCTTCTCCCAAGATAGAACCTAATGGTACTCAATACATCGCTGGAGTACTCGCTCTAGGCAGTCAAGACAGGAGTCGAATCCGTCGCCGTAGACCGAGAAATCGTCCATGAAGACCTCCAAACACTCCCCTACCATGTCCGAAAAGATCGACAGCATGCACCTCTGAAAAGTCGCAGGGGCATTGCATAGCCCAAATGGCATGCGTCGAAAGGCATATGTACCAAAGGGACATGTAAAGGTGGTCTTCTCCTGATCCTCAGGAGCGATGGCCACCTGGTTGTAGCCCGAATACCCATCCAGGAAGCAATAATGGCTCTTCCCTGCCAGTCTCTCAATGATCTGGTCAATAAAAGGCAGGGGAAATGGTCCTTTTTGGTGGCCTGGTTGAGTCTCCTGTAGTCAACACAGACCCTCCAAGAGGTGGGTACTCGTGTAGTAATCTCCTCTCCCGACTCACTGATCACAGTCGTGATGCCCGTCTTCTTGGGCACCACATGCAAGGGGCTGACCCACTTGGAGTTGGAAATGGGATAAATGAAATCTGCACTCCACCATTTTGATATTTCCTTCATCACAACCTCTCTCAAGTTGGGGTTCAGTCGCCGCTGGAACTCACGCGACGGCTTCGCCCCTTCCTCGAGATAGATATGGTGGGAGCACACTGATGGACTAATCCCATGGAGATCTGCTACGCTCCATCCGATTGCCTTGCGGTTCTTTTCAAGAACCCCCATCAAACGAGATTCCTGCTCTCTAGTCAGATCGGCAGAGATGATGACTGGGTACATCTCAGGCTCGCCCGCAAGGAATCGATACTTCAGCGAAGTAGGGAGCGGCTTCAGCTCTGGACAGCTGGGCGCTGGCAATTCTGGCTTCGGAAGAAAATGTGTCAATGCTGCTAAGTCTGCCAAATCTGTCTGGGAGAAAGAAAGCGAACTCTCGCAAACTGGATCTGGAGAAGGCTGCTCAACTGTGCTGTCTCTGATCTGCTCTGCATCTACCTCCTCCTCATCTGTAGGCTCAGGTGGACTCAGGTCTGGCATCTGATCACCGCAATCTGCCCAATCAGACTCTGAATCCGAGGGATCTGCATCAAACAAGGTGGCATCAGTACCACCGTCACACAAGGTGGCCTCAGTACCACCATCACTAACAACCGTGTCGCGGTCGAGAACCGACTCTGCTGCCTCTGTAGTATCCTGGACCAGGGTTGTGCTCTCCAAACTCTCCTCTACTATCATCTCAGCATCAGCTGTGTCTGAAAATGAGAGGATGGCCTGTGCTGCAGGATCTGCCCATGCTGCCTCATCGTCTGTGATCACAAAATCACAGTCGTGGTAGATGTCTGGCCCGTCGTCTGTCAGCTTCTCTGAATCGGTACTGGCCTCTGAGCGTGCTCTCTCTGGCTCTGTAGTCCTCGACCGTCTCTATCTGTACACTCTCTCCCTCGACGCGAAAGTATATCTTCCCGCTATCATGATCAGTCACCGCCTTGGCTGTGGCCAAGAACGGACGACCAAGGATGATGGGTGTCTCGGCCACTGAATCAGGGATCTCCATGTCCAACACTACAAAGTCCACAGGGAATTTCAGGCCCTGAATCGTGACGATAACGTCTCGCAACAACCCCTTCAGCCTCTTGACAGATCGATCAGCAAACTGAAGGACTGTCCTGCTCTATCTAAGAGTGCCCAACTCGAAGCGGTCGAGAAGGGCTGCCGGAAGGAGGTTGATCGACGATCCGCTATCCAATAGAGTCCGGTCGAACCTCTGCTCACTAATCTGACATCTGACATACGGTGCCCCTGAATCTGGCCTCTTGGCCGGCAGACGGTTCTGGATCGCGAAACACGTGGCTTTCGTCAGCACATGAATCTCTGAAGTGTGGTTCCTCCTCCTCCTCCTGACCGTGGTCCTGTCTCTCAAAGATCGCTGAAGAAGGGGGATGTGCTGCAAAGCCTCCTGGAGGGTCAGCTGGATGTGAAATCTGTCGATCATGCTCTGGTTGAATTCCTCCTGCTCTCTCTTTTTTGGGTCTTTTTCTTTTTTCTTCCCCTTCCCCATCTGAAGGGCTCTAGGGAAGGGGATCACAGGGTCCTTCGCAAATGAAGGACTAGGAAAAGGCCTAGACGGCTCGACGGCCGGATCCGCACATACATCAAGCACCACAGTGGGACCAGAAGAAACTAAACCATTTCCTTTATTCACAACAGTGTTCTGAGATACATGAGAATAAGGAAGAACATCTGATCTCTCTACGCAAACACCGGTGGCCTCAGTACCACCACGGGCTGGCTCTGCTACTGGACGTCTCGCGGCATCAGTACCGCGGGCTGGCTCGGCTCCTCTGGTGACATCAGCACCACCTCCTCGAACTAGTGAAGCGGCGGCCTCAGTACCGCCGGTGGAATCAGCATCCTTGGTGGCATCAGTACCATCATCATCATCATGTGCGGCCTCAGTACCGCTCTCCTCCTCCTCATCTGGCGCCCTGGTTGGATCCTCGAGTCGTCGCTCAGATGAGGCGCCGCCTGCTGGTGCTCTACCGCTCCTAAGTGTAACAAAATCAGCATCAAATAGATCCGAAGACATATCATCAAATGGATCACTAGGAGTGGCATGCTCAGTGTGAACTACCTGCTCAGATTTTCTCTTCAAGCTGTTCGGATTTGGCTCTATCTGTGCAGGGATGGCGGCCTTCCCTCTCATCAGGTCCCGCATCTCCTGGCGGAACTCGTCCATCTCCCGTCTAAATGTAGCCTGCTGGTTCGTGAGGAGGCGGGCTACGTCATCCAAAGTGGAGCTCTCATGGGGGCCCGACGGGTAGCCTCTCTGGCGCTGAGGCTGCTGGAACTGGTGCTGCTGGTAAGAGGGGTAGGAGGAAGGATGCTGCTGCTGGTGTGCCTGGTGAGCCTGCTGCTCACGTCTCCAAGACTGTCCCTGCTGCTGATAGGGACGAGGAACGAAGGATGACTGCTGCTGTGGCTAGTGGGCTGGGGGCTGCTGCTGCTGGTGATCTCTCTGCTGGCTATACTACCCTCCCTGACCGGATGACTGCTGCAGGGGCTGGGTACCTCCACTCCCCCACCTGAATCCGGGATGGTCTCGTCAGATTCCAGGCTGGGGGCAGTCATACCAAATCCCGTTGACATCCATCAACGGCTCTGCATCGTATGGGGCTGGCGGGAGTACTGCTAGAGGCTGATCCGGCTGGTATACCACCATCTGCATGTCTGGAGATGGTGATGACTGGTAGGAGGGCAGCTGCGGCTGGTACGGCTCCGCCTGTACAAGGTGAACCTGTCTAGGCTGCTGAAAGGAGCTGGAGCACTGGGACGAGCTGCTGCTGCCGCCGGTATCGCCTCGCGACTGAAGACGGGGCTGTGAAGCCGTCTGTGCCTCCTGGAGACACATGAGCTGGGTCTTCATGTCGCTCAGAGTCTGTGCCATCTGCTCCATCTGCGTGATACCCTGGCACTGCTTCTTCTCTATCAGCTCCATCCGATCCAACTTCTCGCTGATAATACCCATATCTGCAGCGGACGACTCTGGCTGTGCTGCTGCAACTGCGGATGAATTGGATGGACCGACGTCAACCCGTGCTATCCTCTGGTACTGCACGGATCCTGACTGCTGCTGGGGTCTCCCCTGTGTGTACAACCGGGTCTGGGACATCACCATATAATTCTCGGCCATCTCCTCGAAAATGGCCCAGACCTGGTTGTGATCCTTGGCGAAATAGGACAAGAAGCATTCACCAGGCCCTAGAGCTCTGGTGTCAACCCGCTAAAGAAGCTCTGCACGAGGTTCGGCTTTGAAATGTCGTGGTGCGGGCATCGGTCTGTGAGCTCTCGGAACCTCTCCCATGCCTCATGGAATTGCTCGTTGGGGAGCATGGAGAAGTTGCTGATCAGGGCCCTCGTTGCATTGGTCCGCCCGAGTGGATAGTACTTGTTCAAGTACTCGGTGCGGAGCTGCTCCCAGGTGTAAACAAACTTCCCAAATGCTTCAGCCAGGTGGTTGCTCTGTCTACTAGGGAGAAGGGGAAGGCAATCATCCGAATTGTATCCTGGTCCACATGGCGGTCGTGGACAGTACTGCAGATCATCAAGAACTCCTAGAGGTGGAGATGGGGCTCCTCGGTGGCAAGTCCGTGAAAATGGGGAAGCATCTGCAGGGTGTTCGGGGGGAACTTGAAGTCCCCCATGATAGCAGGCACCACTACCCAATGATGCATCAGTGTAGATCCGGGGTTGTGCAACTCCAACATCGGTCTCGGTGGTCCTCTTGCCGCAGTGGCTGCCGCTGTGGCGGCGGCTGCTGCTGCTGTTGCGGCTGCTGCGACTCGTGCCTCTGCATCTGGTCCGTCCTCAGGCTCGCTCTGATCTCTCTCTGCTCTGAGTCGCTCCAACTCTCTCCTCATCTCAATCATAAAAGCTCCCTGATCTCTCGACTGCTGCTGAACTGTCTCTAAAGAGGCGATCAGGGTGGAGTTGATCGCTCCCTTGTCCAGGACAAAATGCTGATCTCCTCATGGACCTCCGGGGTGATCCTCAGAACTGCCGGCCATGACATCTACAAAATCAAATGAGCCCAACTCAGGTGTTGTCAAATCTACTAATCTCTCCTCGGGCTCATGTCTCTCAGTACCAAAAGAAAGGGGATCGAGGGGGAACAGGGCGGAGTCGTACTCGGTCTCGGAGAGCTGGTCTCGGCTCTCGCGGGCCAACCTAGATGATCGGGTAGACGTGCCTGAAAGCGGTGCAGCCAGAGGCTGCCTAAGAGAGCGTCTACCCATCATCTTGATCTGGCGAGTAGTGCGGATGAGATCTGGAGAAACTATGATCAGAATGCAAACCCCTGGTTCACCAACGTAACGCGAGCTGAAGACCATAAAAGCTCGGTCAAATTATCTTGTCAATTTTTATTAGGTGAACACACAAGATATCAGAGCGCTTACGTGACCTGTTAGGATACCCGATGCTACCCCAACCGACTGGTCCGCACGGAAGAGTCGGTAGTCGGCTAGAAATAGCACCGGAGGGCTCTACCTAGGGTGCGGGTCACTCTCTCGCGCATCCAAACCATACAATGAGGGGGTTGCTCTCCCCAAGACAGATTTTTAGGGTGAGTATCTTTTAGGGTCAATAGTTTTATCCAGTCCCAATTTTATGATTTTTCTTTTTAATATTTTTCAAATAGCAAACAAATGCCTAACGAATTTTTCGGTTCTCCTGGTTATTAAGTCCAAAACAGGGGGGAGAAGATGAAAAACCGATGCACGATAAATCAATGATGCATGCAAAGTAAGGAAGGCGTACCTGACTCCAGCACTCTACATGCAATATGATCCGCGCATAAATGTAAAGACAGGAAGTAAATACCTAAATGATGCAGGCGGAAAACCGAGGCCCTAAACAGCAGTGCTACTCGAAAGAACGGCTAGCCGACCACCAGCCTCCAATCCAAAAGGTCCGGTCTAGACCCACCCCTCCTCTTCTCGACAGGTCGAGTTCAGGAGTAGCGCTTAACAGGGTGGGCTCGCGGCGCGTAGGCTCGGAGGTGATGGAATGGCTATTTTATTATTTTTTTTATTATAGGTCCAATTACCGCACTATAGGAACAGGCAATTATATTAGGGTGTTTGGATCCTATGAGTTAAGTCACAATCAAGCAGAAAATCCTACGACTAGGGGCTCGATCAAAAACCGTGTAAACAGCGGAAAAGGCAGTAAGAAAAGAAAAAGAAAACCGGGTCAAAAGCCGCGAAAAACTCCTAAGGGTCCCCCGAGCACACCGGTGCTCGGCGAAACAGACCTGCTAAGTGTTCAAGCAAAGTCCAAGTCCAGTCTCTGAGTGTCCCTGTATTATTACAACAATAATGATCAAATAAAACCTAATCTAACTTCACCCACTCGACTCTCTCTCTTGCTCTCTTCTGCGGCTCCGTGCAGAAGGGAGCCGCCTCCGAGTCTCGCGGTTGCGTTGGCTTCTCGAAATCGGCCGCCTCGGTCCTCAGGCCCTCGCAAGAAAAAGAGCAAGTGTCACAAATCAAATTATTATAAAAATGTCAGGAAAAATATGTATATCTACAGAAATCTATACAAAAATCCGCGAAAAGAAAAAGCTGCGGAAAAACTCAAAAAGTGACTACTAAGCCGTGCTCCCCGGCAACGACGCCATTCTGATGACACGAAAATCCGAACGACTAAGGTAACGGTATCAAAAATGGTCGTTGCGACCTCGGTCGCTCAGATGTGTCAATCAAGAAAAATGAACCACTCAGAATAGATAAAATCGGTCAAAACTCAAAATAGCGGTCCTGCTATAGGATTAACCTAGTATAGCACCCAGGGTCGAACTCAAGGAGCACGGATTGGCCTCTCAGCCTACGAAGTAATCACAGAAGCGATTGAATAAAAGGAGAAAATATTTTTGGTGATTTTTAAATATTTTATATTTTTTTGGATTTTTTTAGTTTATTAAGAAAATGTGAAAAACAAAGAAAAGCACACTTCAACAATTTATTTAAAGCACTAAAAATCAACCAAAAATTCAAAAAAAATATTTTTGTGTGTTTTATACTTTTTAGTGTTTTTGGTGAATTTTTGATAACTTTCTAATGTTTATTTAATTTTCTAAAAATCAAACAGTGACTAAATAAAGGGTACTGTCCAGCCGAGCCAAAAAGCCCCAGATAAAATATCTAAGAGCCTCAAAATGGCCGGGAGGTAATTTTCCTGTAAAGAAGATAAAATGAGGAAAATTTAGGCACCAATTTTATTGTTTTTTGGATTTTTAATTTATTTACTAGAAATTTTATAGGTTTTTGAGTGTTTTTAGGTTTTTAGTGATTTTAAGTAATGAAAAATAGCCAAAATTGGCTACAAAATCAAACTAAGTAAGACAAATAGTAGCTAATTTTTGTGGAATTTTTAAGTGAGTTTTAATATTTTTTTATGATTTTTCAAGTTAGACAGTAGCAAAAATGAAGGTTTTTGATTTTTTTTTTAAATATCAAATGAAATCAAAAATGTCCTAAAAATCCAAAAAAAATTTACACCATGGCAGGAGCCATGTGTCCAATTTTCGTTGGATTTGGAGGTAATTTGCTATTTTATTCAAAAATAAAGAAGGGGCACTGTGCACAGGGACCAAAGTGCAAATACCCAAAGTTCTGGGGGGTCTGGTGCAAAACACGCACCACGCGCGTGCCTGGGGCCCTCAGGGACCCAAATGTAATAAAAATAAGTCCCGAGGACTTATTGGTAACACGTACCAAAAGTCCAGGTGCTTATCTGCAAAGCACCCAAAATATAATGCACATGCTCAAATAAATCACGCACAGGGGTATAAATGCAAATTAGTAAAAGATTTCATTCATTCAAGAACAACCAGAACTACAAGGCTCTCTATTGCAAATAAACCAAATAAACACGTGACGAAGCACGTGGCATACAACGCACAGGGGTATAAGAGCAAATAGAATAAAGTACGGGGTCCAATATGCAAATTACCCTAAAACTAAACAACTAAGTTCAACATTTACAGGGCTAAAACAAAATAAAAGACAAGGCAGGGCCTAAGGGTAAATTACCCTTTATTAAGCGTGGTGCTGGATGCGCACCACATGTAGGATCTGACGGCGTGGAAACGGGGTGGCTCGTGATCCAACGGCTGAGATCAGACCTCCTCTGATCGGACGATATCTGCAGCTCCACAAGCGAACGTCCACGATGGAATCTGGAGCAGGGGGTCTGATCAAACGGCGACGGAGGGTCCTGGAAGAACAGGTCCCCGGCGAAACTCGCCGGCCTCGTGCAAGCGCAGCTGACCTCCTGGGAGCACTCTGATGGTCGGAGAAGAAAGGTGGTGTGCTCCCGCATCTGCCGGAATGCTCCGATGATCGAGCCGAGCTCCGAGGAGCGCGGGCGAGGTCGACGGAGCTGGGCCTCCTGGCTAGATGACGAAGGGCCTCAGATGGCCTTCGTTTCGACCTGCAAAGTGAACCAGAAGACTCACGGGTCGAGGGCAAACTGCCTCGACCCGGTTAGACGAAGCGAAGGTGGCTCGTGGGTCGGAACGGCGAACTCCGACGAAGGTGGTGGATGGAGGAGCTCGGTCCCCAGCTCCTGTGCGAGCTGGGTTGAATGGAAACGTGGAGAAGGTGCGCGGGAGGAAGGCGAGGGCTATGGCAATGCCCGATGGTCGAGTAGTGGTCGGGAACGGGCGGAATCGACGAAATGCGGCGGCGAAGCGAATTGGGCGAAAATAGAAATCAGCGAAAAGGATAGGCTATCGGAGCTACCTTGGTGGTCGGAGAGACTGGGGAGGAGCTGGGGAAGCTCCTGGTCGTCGCCTCAAGGATCGTCTCCCTCCGAGGCTCGGAGCTCACGCTGGTGGCGGAGCTGCGGCGGCTGTGCTCGCCGGATCGATGGGTCCTCCTCCTCTCCTCGCTGCGACAGGTCGAGGCGCAAGCTGTCACTCTCGCGGTCTCTCTGGAGCTCACAGGTGAAGGAGGCGAATGGCCAAAGATGGAGCAATCGAGTGGCGGAGCTGCAGCTATATACGGCTAGGGGTCCGAGAAAGATGGGTCCGGGCAAGCTCTGGAGCGCGCGGATCCCGAGGATGCGGCTCCGGCGAGGATGTCGGATGTGAGGTGAAGGATTCGGACCCGGGGTTTGGTGAAATGGGTGTCGGATCAAGCGGGTAGAAAGGGGAGAAGTCGGGTCCTTCGCCCAGATCCGAGACGGGGTGGTCCTGGGGGGGAGTTGACCGGGCGGTCAATACTCCCAGGACCCAATGGGAATGGGCCACGTGGCTGAATTTTGAAATGAAAATTAAGGGTAGCTAGGGCCCGATTCAACAAAAACTTAAAACATGAAATATTTTTATTTTATTTTTTTCTATTTTTTAGTGATTTTTAATTAATTTTTGGAAATAAAAATAAGGTACATACATAGTATGTAATACATAGGTATATGTACACTATTAGGGTTTTTGAATTTTTTGATTTTTATTTTTTATTTTTATGCAATTTTATTCCTATTTTATATTTTATTTATTTATAGAATAAAATAAGGAATAAAAAGGTATTTTTATTTTATTTTTATTATTTATGTACATAGGTAAAATAAATATATATGTTCATTTATATACATGGTATATGTACAATGTATTTTTGTATTTTTAATTTTGCTATTTTTATTTTGTTTTGATTTTACTTGTTTTTTTATTTATATTATAGAACATAGAATATTTACAAAAAGTTTGAAAATTAATTTTATTTATTTACAAGGTTAAATAAATACATAGAAGTGGTTTATGTACATGATGAAAGTGGTATTTTTGGTCTTTTTGATTTTTATCTTTTTCTTTTGTTTTTATACTTATAGATATATACAAGTATTTACAAGCATAATTTAAGCTATTTTTGTTGAGAAAAATATTTTTATTTATTTACATAAATATGTACACACATGAGCCCCTATCTCCCTCTACTTTGGCTTTTATGCGGTCAGGCCCATGCTGAGCCCTCCCTTGGGTTAGGTTGCTCAATATTTATTCTAAATATTTCCCTCTTTTTCTTTTTAATCTTTATTCTTTTATTTTTGCACAAAAACATGCTAATTATAGGTTTTTACACGCATGCTTTTGGTAATTATTTGTATTTACACACATCTACATGCATTTGCAAAGGTTTTTGTAGCTAAAATATAAGAGTAAAGAGTGATGAATGAGTATTCATCAATAATCTAATTTTGCTGATTTTTCTGGATCATTTGATTGCATGTATGTGTGCATTCTTGGATATACTCTTTGCTTTGGAATACATAATTGTTTGTGGTAGAAAGGTGCAATCTCAATAGATATGTTCCTATCTAACTATTGTTGTGATGGATTTTGATTTTTAAAAGTTTCTTCCCATGGAAATTTTAGGTGTTTGAAAAGCGTTTCATTGTGTTTTATGCTTATATATTTGGACATGTTCTTGATTCTGGAATATATGTTTGTTTATTGAGAAAGTTGCAACCTTGATAGCTGATTTCCCAATTATTTCAACTGTTCATGGGTGGATTTTAATTTTGATCTTTATATTTTTGATTTGCAGAGAATTTATAGTATTTGTTCTTATGAATCATTTGATTGGTATATGTTTACATTCTTAGGTATGTTATCTATTTTGGAATGTATGGTCTTTTGGGTGTAATGATGTGATATTGGTGTCTATGTTCTCAGTTTAGTTGAGATGGAATTTGATTTTGTTAGTATTGTTTTTCAGGCATTTTTTTGTTATTGCAGACTGGATGATAGTGATGTACGCTTACTTTTCGTCTATGCCTTCGCATCTGATGTGAATTATTTTTTTCTGTTTAGTTTTGACATATTTTATCTTATAGGCCAAGAACATGGGTGCAACTTAAAAAAATTTCATTACTATTAAAGGTAAAACTATTGTATATGCTTCCAATTTTAAAAATATTGGTTTGCTTAAGCTGTATGTGATATTTACGGTACGTTAAATAGTATCGACAAAAAAATAACATCTTTTTCTCGATCCATATTTTTATCTATTGTTAGGTATACATGTCTTCTTAGAAGCAAATGCAATAGATTTAGATATCTAAAAATTTCTGAAAGCTTAGGTATGTTATGATAGATTTCGATTCTTTGCTTTTGAAATTTATCTGTGTAAATTTCTTGGTGGAAGTGAAGAGGAATGTCTCAAGAATAAATTCACTTTTTTAAATTCTATTTTTTGGAATTCCTATTACTAAAGTATATCATTGTTGTATTAATAAAAATAAATTATTAATACTTTCAATGTTATGAGAACAAATGGATTCCTTTTTCATGGTAAGCTCTATTTTTAAGCAACATGTTCTCCTCATTGTCTTTTATCATATAATTCATTCTTTTTTCTTTCACTAACTATGGATTTATTTATTTTATTTTAGCTAAAAAATTAGATGCAGTTGAACAATCTTTCAGATATCACTATGCCAACCGGTGAAGTACAATGTTAAAATTAGAATAATGAGACTTTGGAATTGCTGCAATATAGCAAGTAGTAGGAAATACGATCGTTGTTCAACATTTGCTTTGAGATTTCACTTTAAGCTCTAAATAATTGAAGTTGAAAACCTTCGTTAGTAGTAATTTTTCCCTTGAGAATACCAATAATTATCTTTTAAAAATCATAATACTCAAGTTCATTACTTTTTATTCAGAATTGGACTAGATATTATAACAGTAAATTCAAAAAACTTTAGTAATTAAAACTTTTGATAAGTCAATGTCCAAGTTAGCATCTACCTTTCTATGTTAAGCATATTCTATATGTAATTTTTTTAATATTTTTTAAAACTAATTTCTGTCCATAAATGTTGTCATAATATGGACGGCATTGTAGCACAGAAAATGAAATGCCACACAAAGTTATTTTTTAAAAGTATTTACAAGACAAAACTGGAAGCTACTTTTTTGTATAATATATATATGGTTAGTTAAAACAATTGTCTTAAGTTTACAGTGTTATTTTGTAACATGTTACTTTTTATGTGTTGTAATTTTTAGCATAACTATTTTGTAGTGGCTATTCAATATCAAACTTACTATTTATCTCTGAAGTTTGTGCTACTTCAATATTTACCTTGGATAGTATACATACATACTTATTTAAAATGATCTACAAGGTGTTTCACTTTGTTGGTTATGATTGCTCCATTGTTTCTTCCATAAAGATGTTTTATGTATTCCAATGTTAATGTATTCATATTATTGTTGTTGATTTATTTTGTAAACATTACATTTGCATTAAAATATTGAGATAGTTTTTTTTTAATTTTTAAGGTTGTAACTGACTTATAATAAAAATTCATTTCGTATTTCATTCTCAAGTGTAATTTCTAATTTAATGTTATACATATACTAAGAAATATGAGCAATTTGCTTTATTAATATAAAAATAAAGTAAAATAGTATATGAGTAACATATCAACAAGAGTAATTGGGAAGCAACATTGCTGAGTTGAGGGAACTGAAGGTACAGTTACAAGAGTACTCACTTACAAACTTTGCTGAGTTGAGGGAACTGAAAGTACAGTTGCATGAGTTTACTTGATTTGGGATTCGTGATGCCAAGCACTTCACCTTGGGTGCTCCGGTTCTATTTGTCAAGAAGAAGGATGGATCCATGAGATTGTGCATAGATTATCGGCAGCTGAACAAGAGAACAGTGAAGAATCGTTATCTCCTTTATTCGCGCATCGATGATTTGTTCGACCAGCTCCAGGGATCTCCGGTGTTCTCGAAGATCGACCTTCGCTCAGGCTACCATCAATTGAGGATTCGAAAGTCTGATATTCTGAAAACTCCTTTCAGGACTTGCTATGGACACCTACGAGTTCGTGGTGATGTCGTTTGGACTCACCAATGCACCTACAGCATTTATGTATTTTTCTTCATGTTGTCTCTCATCATTCCATATAGTTTCTCCATGAAGGCTGTTAGATGTTTGCTTAAAAAGAAGGGCTGGGTATGTTGCTTTTACTTTAGTCAGTATTTTTCATTAAAATCGCTATACCCATCAAAGATCTCAATATCTAGTGTCGATAATCACATGAGATGAAAGGACTGCAATGCATGTTACATATTTGAGTTGATCACAGATTTATATCAGTTACAATTGCAAAATGCATCACTTTTACAGGCATCTATCTTCCAATCAAGGGGCCTCCAATGGGTTTTTGGCAAAGATATGCTCTGTTTGGAGCACTAATTGCTTTGTGCGTAGTTTGTAAGAGGAACCAAAGTGTCCAGTAATTATCTTTCAGCCTTTCAAAAGATGTTATAGTTTTTTTGTTAATGTTCATATTCTATAAAAATGTTAAATTTGAGTTTTCACTAGTAATGGAACTGGAACTTCATCCAAAAAAATACGATGATCTTGCCAATATTTAGAAACAAATATATTCTGCAGATCCTTGCTAAAATATTTTTTAATAACCAAAATATTATGAAAATTATATTTTTACCTTCCATATCTTTGGAAAATTCAATATTTTTTCTTCAAAGAAAGTTGAGTTCTGAGGTTTTCTGGCAATGCAATTAAAATAGGATTTTGGAAATATTGGATTTTTGGAGTTTATGATCATTGGGTTCTGGATGTGATGCACATGCTTGCATGCAATGGTCTATTAGAAGGTTCTGGAGTATAGTTGGATGTTAGAAAATTAAAATTTTTTAAACTCCTCAGTTACATTACGTATCTTCCATTAGTTAAACTATGGTTTGTCTAATTATAAAATAAGATATACTGTGAATTATTGTCACTTTCTAAATGATGGTTTAAATTCAAGTTGTGAAAGTAACATTTTATTGAGAATGATCCAACTTTTAATAAGGTGATGAGATGTCCCTTAGATTTGCTCACATAGGAGAAATAAGGAAATGTTCTATGCTTTGATGTCTAAAACTCTTAATACTTAGAAGCAGACTCTCATGTAGCTTTAAGAGTTACAAATTAGAACACCATTACATTTCTCGATACTAGTAATATCAACATTACTGACTATTTTCAGATTATTGGCAGATTGCTTTTCAGACTATTCTTTGCTTGAAAACACATTTCATAAAGTTCATTAGTGAGCCACTTTCAATTAGTTTTTTCCTTGCTATTTACATAAAAAATCAAGTGATGTCCAAAATCCATTTGAAAGGATACAATTGTAATGATAAACAACAAGAGATCCTTTTTCTACATTAAGTGGGATCAACTTAAACGTGGAAAGTTCAACCCAAGACTGAGGCTGGTCTTGTCTGGTCCCATCCTGAGATGGATGGCGTGTGAAATCTGACCAGCTCCTCAAGTCTCATCTCTATATCAGCCTGTCGGTCTACGATCTCAATCTGTTGTGCCAAAATATGGTCCTGTTGGCCTCTCACAACAACCTATTGCTACTGCAGATTGGTGAGAGCAGTTAGTATACATGCTAGCTGGTCAGTCGTCTCCTGTCCTGGTCGGGATGCCATGGCTCTACATGAGAACCATTTTTAGTCATAAAAGTTCCATTCACAGATACTTATTATATATGCTTTTTCTCTTCTTAGGATATAATATGAAAATTAATGAAATTGCTGACATTTGTGGTTATTGAATTTGAATTCATATTTCCCAACTCGGACTCATGACAAGTCGGAAGATTGTCACTATCTAAGAGCTTAATGAGACCGGAATTGTAATGTTGTGAATGTGTGTATCAGGGTACCATGGCTCTGATACCAAACTTTGAATCCTCGTGGATCCGGGTACCCGTTACGCCGCATTCGCAATATTACATTCATTAAATATCGCATGGTATATGAAATTTTGGGAAAATTTTGTGTGCTGCATTGCCTTTGCGAATGATATTCACATTCAAATAAATGTACCACAGAGACAAGAAGAACAAGTACTACCATCATTTCATTCCATAAATTTTTATATCTATACAACTGTACAAGGAGTCTGCTAGTACATATAGTAATCCTAAAATTTTGTGCATAAGATAAAGGGAAGCATTCACATTATGTACCAAACAAAAACTGAGACAAAAGTATACGTATTGTCTG
Organism: Ottelia alismoides; assembly: GCA_037367405.1. Lineage (NCBI taxonomy): Eukaryota > Viridiplantae > Streptophyta > Magnoliopsida > Alismatales > Hydrocharitaceae > Ottelia > Ottelia alismoides. Next base: position 90,904 of record JAZKJV010003173.1, on the reverse strand, counting down.
GTATATAACCCTATCGCCTGGAAACATCAACTGCTACTGAGCAACATGCTCTTTGCCTGCCAAAACTTGTTGGAAAGAAGAGGCATCAATGGGCGCTGGTAACTCTCAAAAATTTATAAAAATAAACATGCATTAATATGTTCAAAAGCAAGCATGTAGAAAGGTAGGAACAACTAAAAATCATTTCTACTTGTATATGTAAAAAGATTTTCAAGTTGCTTGTAAGCACTTCCCATGATCACTCATTATTCCAAAATTTCTCATATACACATATTTATTTTGTAATTGATTGTTCATAAAGTATGTGTGTATGTATATATTCTCATGTTGTTTAGATCACATTTGTGGATTTTGACGATGGAAAAGGTGAGATTGGAAAGGTTTAATGATTTATTAAATTATTAAGTCTAGTGGATAGTCGTGGTCTTGGTCAATATGCAACCTCACACTATGACTCTAAGACGTGGAGAATGCCTTAGGGTTGGGGTGCCTCCGTAGGCATGTGGTGTGGTATAATGCATCCTAACTAAGTTCCCAACACATCCACTAGCTTATAGGGATTTTGAATCAGATTAGTCACTTCCATCCAACTCAATTTTAATTGTAACCTCCAAACTTGAGTTGCAACTGTCTCAGATGTAACGCTAGATGATTTAGATGTAGTTATGTATGATTTGGATGTGAAATCACCAAGTCTGCTGGCGAAAGTAAACAAAACTCAAGCAATGAGATAGCTTACAAAAGGGCTCTTTCGTCTCGCCCTCTAATTGGAAGTGCGGTCCCAATAGAGGGAAATGTCTACTCCAAAACTATGCCTCAGAGACGGTGAGAGAGACTCTCCGAAAAGTCACTCTAGAAACTAGCCCGACTGGTAACAGACAAACGAGCTTGTATGTAAAACTGAAAATCGAGGATCCCTCGCATGGGTATCCTAAAATAAAAGGGTCAACTGAGATGGTCAACAATCAGGATCCCAACGAGGCGTAAAACACTGCGAGCTCACGTAAAAAAAAACCATGAAGGGACTGAGATCCTAGACCTGCGCACTTGGCGGCCGCTGCCCTAACTGGGCTTCCTATCTTCCGCCTAGTTGAGGATCACCGTGCCATCGCACGGTCAAGTGTAAAGTCACTACGACCGGCATAATTTACTACTATTATCGATTCTCAATCATATGGATACATCTTGATTGAAATCTTAATCCCACTATTTTATCTTGTTAACCTTGCCGATTTGAGTGATCCTTGCTTGGGTAATACAAGTTATCTAATTCAAGAAGATTCTTGCGCATGCCTAGGTTAGTACAAGATGGCATATATTGATCATCAAGCGAGGTAACAAAAACCATGTTGATAAGAGAATGGATATTCAATTATCCTTAAGAATGTCCTATACCACATTCTTATAAAGTAGATGATGTCCTATGTACTTATGATGACCCTAATATAAATGCTTCTGTTTAACTTATATAAATTCAGTTAGTTTCAGTAATTAACCCATGTTGTAAAAAGGCTCATTCAAACATATCATAAGAGTATAATAGATTTACGAAGAAATTAGAAATTATTCTAGATTTATAAGTTCACACCATATTTCTAACATGGAATTTAACTGAGCCTTTACCTTTCAAGCACTTGTTGTATTCATGTTATACATACATGGTTTATTGCCCCAACATTTCATATATCCTATGTGCATATACTCGTTCATATTTAACATTATTCGAGAAACATTTGTTTACTAAAGAAAATTTCATACAACAGTTTGATTTATTAATTTATATATTTATATTTATATTTATTTATTTATAAATAAATCCCCCCAACGTAGCTCCTTGATTATACTGAGAACTTTGGAGATACATCCCACAAACTTCGGTAGAGATCAAGGTATCCAAACACGACAACGATTTTGTTTATATCATGGTGAATATTTTGATTACAAATGAATAACAGACCTGTGATGCTCAAATTTTAAATTAAATAGTCCAAATAAAAAAACAAAATTGATATACTGCGTATATAAGCTACATTATTCACAATATTCAAAAATATTGTACAGATAAAACAAATGCATCATAGACACATGTAATTAGAATGTTTCCTTACTGGCGGGAATCGACCTTCATTAGGTAGCAAAAACGAAGAATAGAAGACATATTACATATGATTTAAATTCGAAATTCTAACCCAAAAGGTCCATATAGTCAGTACATGTATAAACATATCCGGCCAGAAAGAATAACATGATGATTTTTGAATTTTATTTTAACCAGACACAATATTCTTTACCCTCTGGATTTTACTGAGCGACAGATTGCACAGATTTCAGAAAATTCGTTTATATTATTATTTTTTAAACAACAGATTGCACATATTTCAGAAAATTATATTTAAACTCCCATTTTTCTCATCATATATACTCAAGAAAATATGAATTACGAGATCAAGAATGGTTAGAATACCATGCATGGCAGCAAGGAGGGTGGGAAAAAGGATTGTACCCAGGGATGGATCAGAACATTTTTGAGGAGGGTACGAGCTTTAAAAAAATATGTCTATCAATTACAATACAATCATATTCATTATAAAACAACAATTGTTATGGACAAAATATATCTATAGTTTTCATGTATATTTTTCATCAATTTTGAAACTTATTCATTATATAATAATAGTCAATTTTGAACTTATTTTTAATCAACTATAGCTTTTATTCAGTTTTACATAAATTGATATCATATATGTTCCACATGTCAGGATTTTTGTAAATGATATTTATACCTTTTTTAAAAAGTAAGTTACATTCAAGTATTTTAATTATTTTAAATTCGGTATACGGATTTTTGATTAATTACAACATAAACTACATTTGTTCCGAATCTATATCAAATCAAAAATATAAAATACCTAATTCTGTATTTTTATCAATAAAATAAATATTAATATCTATGAAGAAAAAAATATGCCGATCAAGAATTTATGTGCATTTGACCACTTACTTGATAATAAAACAAGACCAATAAATGATATATGAGACTTGACAATAAATGATTTTTTTAAAATTTATTTTTATTTTAGATTGTGAATTAAACCCCTTATCTGTATAAGTGATTAATGAGATTGGATGAAAGATTGATTCGTTCTATAGTTCAACTCTAAAAAAATAGATAACTAATAAGATTAGGGGTAGGGGATCTATTATAAATTGATCAATTGAAGGAATTATCCAATATAGTTGATTTGAGGTAAAATCTATTATTTTTGGATAGGAATTTTATATTAAGAGGCATATTGTCTATTGGTAAAAATTATTGAACTTTTCCTAAAAAATGAAGAGTATGTACAAGTTTTATCCTCAAAATCCAAATGAGGCATTATAATTATGAAATATTATGATTATTTTTACCTTAAAATCTATAGGAAAACAAAATACATATACATATATTATGTAATTCCCAAAATTAAAGGGGGGGAGGGGGGGCACTTGCCCCTCCTTGCCCCCCCTTAAATCCGTCCTTGATTGTACCTTTTGTTTTTTTATTTCCAACTAGGAAATGACTTGCATGCAGGGCTAGATTCTGGAGCAAGAAGGCCTTCTAGCTGCTTAGAACAGCAACAGGAGGAGGAAGGAGAAAGCTCCAGTCCTTAGGCTGTCATTGTAGTAGCAAGGATATGGAGGGAAAGAGGTATAATAGCTTCTGAACTGTTGTTCATTACTTCCAAAACAGTGGCAGAGCACATGAAATGCTCCTTCGTTGGAAACTTGAGTGAAAAGAAAAAGAGAAATAGGAAGAGGAGAAAAGACCGTTGTTGGAAATTTTGAGAAGATTTAGGTGTTTGTGGAGATATATATAAGGAAAAGAAAGAGGATTGTTGCTTGACAAGTGTTGGAAAAAGGGAAGCCATGTGGCTAAAATTAAACTTAATAAAAAATTTAAAAAATTTTAACGGCAATGCGTACACAGTTCAGAACTTCAATATATAAATATATATTTATTTACCAAAACTCTACATACTTTACTAACTTAAAGTTATCCGAATATGTACCTCGAGTGTCGGATTTCGACACGCAATATCTCGTTTTGATCGTCTCTAAGGGAAGCATTTACATTATGAACCGAATAAAAACTGAGACAAAAGTATACGTATTATATGGTATATACCCGGTCACCAGATGCCACTAATAGCTACTACAATGTTGCAGGCTCTTTGCCTGCCAAAACATGTTTTCGAAAAAAAAAAGCGTCCACAGGCGCCGGTACCTCCCAAAACTTATAAAAATAAACATGTATTTAATATGTTCAAAAGCAAACAAGAAGAAAGGCAGGATCAACCAAAATTTATTTCTACTTGCGTATGTAAAAAGGTTTTCAAGTTGCTTTTAAGCACCTCCCATGATCACCCATTATCCCAACCTTTCTCATATACGACATATTTATATTGTAATTGATTGTTCATGAATGTATGAGTATATATATATATTCTCATTTTTTCGAATATCATATTCGTTGATCTTGACGATGGAAAAAGTGAGATTTAAAAGGTTTAATGATTTATTAAATTCTTGAGTCTAGTTGATAGTCTATGGTCTTGGTTAGTGTGCAGCCTCACACTATGACTCTAAGATGTGGGGAATACCTTAGGGTTGGGGTGCCTCTGTAGGCATGGAGTGTTGTATAATGCATCCTAACTAAGTTCCCAACACATCCACTAGCTTATAGGGATTTCAAATCAGAATATAGTCACTTCCAATCAATTCAACTTTGATTGTAACTCCTCCAAACCTCAATTGTAACTGTCTCAGATGTAACTTTAGATGATTTAGATGTAAATATGGATGATTTGGATGTAAAATCGCCAAGTCTGCTCGCGAAAATAAACAAAACTCAAGCGGTGAGGTAGCCTACAAATGGGTTCTCCGTCGCACCCTCTAATTGGAAGTGCGGTCCAATAGAGGGAAAGGTCTACTCCAAAACTACGCTCCAGGGATGGGTGAGAGGGACTCTCCAAAAAAGTCACTCTAGAAAATGGCCCGACCGGTAACGGACAAACGAGTTCGTATGAAAGCTGAAAACCGTAGATCCCCCGCATGGGTATCCTAAAACAGAGGGTCAACAGAGCTGGTCCAAAAGTCGGGATCCCAGCAAGACGTAAAAATAATGCGAGCTCGCGTAAAAACTGTAAAAAAGGATTGGGATCCTAGACCCACGCACTAGGCGGCCGCTGCCCTAACTGGGCTTCCTATCTCCTACCCAGTTGAGAGTCACCGCGCTCTCGCACAATCAAGTGTAAGGATCACCATGACATGCATTAGAAATTGTTTTATTATCACTGATTCACCATTTTCATTCCTTACTTGACTATCATTTCATTCTAAATTGTGATTGTAGGTGACAATAAAGATCTAGGTCTTTCGATCAATGATCTTAGTGATTGTGATCCATAGAAAATAGAGTATACTTAAAGGATGTTCATTTGTTGTAAAAATTGAATGATATCATTGATTCAAGAAAAAATGTAAGTTGTGCTTTTTAGTTTGTATATTTCAATTACTAACAGTGAGGGTTAGGTTAACTATTACATGATTTTTACAATCAGTGACATTTGACAATGCCAGTGTGACAATAAGTCCCCCCTTTTTTTCTTCAGTTGGGCAAGCACTCTAATTCATTGAAAAACCTTTACAAACACGTATACTTATGGTGTTGAGTGAACCACGCACTCGCATAAACTCGGTAATTGCCAAAAGAAAATTTAATTAGATACATCTCAACAACATGCTATGTTTTATCCTTTATTTGTCACTCACACACACACTTGATATATAAACTTGAGACCATCCACACAGCAACGCTGCCCTTATACGCCATTATGCTTATTGGACAATGAACATAAATAAAGTTCATTACTCCATTGTTTAGATCCTACAGGACTATTTATCCTAACAAAAAGTCCTGATGATAGATATCCTCACCTATGTAATTTAGTTGTTATAATTATGAGCACAATATATATATATATATATATATTAGAGAGAGAGAGAGAGAGAGAGAGGGGGTAACTGTGATAACTTCTCATGAAAGATAAGCTTGAATACTCTCAAAATTATAATAGTCCACGATATGTACCCTTTTTTTAAGGATGAACCTTTCTATGATATAGCATGTCTATAATCTGCAGGACATGTTGGATACATTTTTAAAGAAAATCAGCATTGTATATCTGAATTCTAATGGGAAGGCTTTCTAAAGCCATAGCAAGGGAGATGACAACAGAGAAGCTCCTATAGGAACTAGAGGAATTAAAATATTCTAAACTAGATGTAGATACATAACCTATCAATGAGGAAATTATATAATCTGAAGATGTACCCCACAACTGACAAATAGCATGCATCCATTAAAAACATTCCAATTTCCAGAGCCTCTTTTCATATTCAAAGCATAGATTTGGCTGTAGTTCTCCCATTATTGTATATATCATCTAATTCCAGGTTATCCATTCTCATATGGGATAACAAGAAAATCAAATATCACTTACAAGAACAACAACAAACCCATTCTATAGTACCTTTCAACTCCACTGGAAATCAATTTCTGAATTTGAAATATATACACACACACAATTTACTGGAAACCAATCTCTTAATTTGGAATATATATCTCTATAGATTGGGAAAAATACTGGAAATCAGATCTGGATTTTGAACTTTAATTCATGGACTAGTCCAAAGTTCCCAGAAAACATGGATTTAATGTGTAGGTCACATGCATGGCAACAAAAGATGGTAAATGAGTGTACTTAATTTGGATTTCAAGATTGGAGGAAGTGGATGATCTTGCATGCAGTAATGCAGGACATCTAATTGCTTGAACTGGCAGCAATTGACCTTTGAGATGAAGGCTGAAGCTTCTCAACAATGGCATCTTGAGGAAGACAATAACTACTTCCAGCGAAAATAGAGAGAGAAGGGAGTTCTCGGCTGAAAGTTGAAAGAAAAATGGGAAGGAAATAGAAGGGGAAAGACTAGTAGTTATAAGGTGGAGTGAAGCCTTGGAGAAATGCCATGTGGACAAAAAATTGGGGCAAGTGGAGTAGATGGCAAGCCAAATGGAATTGAAAAGAAAGAAAAAAGAACCGCTAGATTTGCAGCAGAATGACGGTAGATTTTTTATATTATTATTTTTTTGCCAATTTCTCTTACCTAAGATACAAAGAAAAACGTTTGCATTCGCACGTGGAGTGTCAGATTTTGGCGCGTGATATCTCATTTTGATCATCTCCGGACAATGATCAATATGCATATAATATCGGTATACTTGTGATCGGGTTTTGAATACCCGAATTTTCGAAATACTTTCTATCAGTATGAGGGGCTTTCTGGATCTTTGGATCTCATGGATGAAACGTTGTGTGACGACTACCTCTATGACGGTTCTCGTGAATGGCCGGACGGAGGGAGAATTCTTTCAATCTCAAAGGGGTGTCAGGCAAGGATGTCCTTTGACCCCTTTACTTTTTGTCATTGCAGCTGGTGTTTTAGCTTGCATGGTGGATCAGGTCTAGATCTGCAGGATGGCGCGTGGGTACTCGCAGAATGACATGTCTATTCCTCTTCTTCAATATGCAGAGGACACCATTTTCTTTGTCGAGGGAGGTGTGAATGAAGCTTATGGTATGACAGCTACGTTGGATCTGTTTAGTGAGATGTCGGGTCTGAGGAGGAATCGGGCCAAGTCTACAGTGGTCCCTTTTGATTTATTGAGGAGGCGCAAGAGTGTAGCAATGCGATGGGCATGGATTGTGGCGCGCTGCCTATCCGTTACCTTGGATTGTCGTTAATGATGGGTAGAATAAAAATGGCGGATTGGCTACCTGTTATTGAAAAATTAGAGTTGAAACTCGTTGAGTGAAGTCCACCTTCCTATCTAAGGGTGTCATGTTAGCTTTGATGAAAGTCGTACTCTCTGTTATCCCGATCTATTTCATGTCTACTCGTTCGATGCCCACTGGGATTCGTACTCGCCTGGAGAGGTTGATGAAGAGATTTCTGTGGAGAAAAAGTGGGCAGGAGGTTAACGGGATTCACTTGATGGACTTGGATACTGCTACTCTTCCCAAGTCTGAAGGTGGCCTTGGATCAAGCGTATTGTTGCGCTCAATGAGGCGTTACTGCTAAAATGGGTGAACAGACTTTGGGGGATCGACGATACTATTTGTTGCACTCTTACGCACCGGATCTATGCTATTAGTGTCATGCCATCTGTTGTGGACGGGGGGGTGTCATCTCCCCTCTAGAAGGTCATTTTGAAGATCCTTCCACGGTTCAGAGATTTTTTTCGGTCGGTGATGGGTGGGGGATGCTCCTTCACTTTTTGGCAGGACGATTGGATGGGTGGAGGTTCTCTTAGTATTTTTTTCCCTCGCTTGTACGCCTTGGCTATTGACCGCGGGGCTAAGGTCGTCGAATGTTGGTGTGACGGTAACTGAATGCCGAGGTTTAGTGCCAATTTTTCGGACCAGCGCCTCGAGGAGTTTCTGCTCTTGTTGGACTCGCTGCCGGCTTTGGACGCCCAGTGGGGGCCCGTAACCATTGGGTGTGGATGGATACCTCTTTTTCTGTCAAGAAGGCATACGGGGCGATCTGTAGGCCTCCTCCTGGATGCACAAATGATCTGGTTAGGGACTGTGATCTTATTTGGGGCCTTCTTCTCCCCGAGAGGATCGATTTTTTCCTTTGGATGTTCAGACGGAAAAGGCTAGTGAATGCATTCTCCCCGAGAGGACCTGGCTAGCTAGAAATGCATTTATTTTTTGGGTCAAAGTTTTTCTGTTTAGAATTTGCGAGGCTTGTTGGGGACTGGTTGTCCCTGTAATCATGTCTTGTTTCCTGTAAATTTTTATAGCTTATTAATATAACCTTGGGGTGGACACCACTGCGTGCTCCCCCTTCTCTGGCTTCAAAAAAAATTTCGAGATGCAGTTTTGGTTTGAATTTAAATTTTGTCAAATTAAAATATAAGCGATCTCCGATTGATGAACGATCGATTCCATTGATCTTGTTTCGTCGAAATGGATCTAATGACGATCTCGGTTTACTTTGTGGTTTCTGAATATGTATCACGGTTTTTTCAGATACGTAATATGGTGCGACCGATTTTTTTGTCGATTTCGCCTGAACGACTTTTGATTCATGATCAATTGATCGTATAGGTTGTCTAACATTGTCAGATAACTTTATTGGATTAATCGGACCCTAATCGGGTCAGGTTCGAATTCAATTGGGAATCAGATTTTATAAATATAAAAACCTCAATGTTAGTCTCTTCCTCAAGACTCGAGTTAAGGTCATTAGGTGTCTTGTTTGAATCTCATATGGTCATAAAGACCTTAATGGATTTTGAATCCATAAAAACCTCAAAGGCAAAACAAGCCATATATTTAAACATATATCTAATTACAAAAGCTTATTTTTATTATTATCTTACAAAAGCTACGGATATCGTGCCCGCATGTCAGCTTCGGTCTCCTACGTCGCCTCTTAGACGCCGGGTCGGTGCCACAATGCATTGACTAATGGAATCTCTTTACTGTGAAGCTTCTTCACAATGCTGTCAAGTATCTGTACTGGCCTCTCCTCGTATGTCAAATCAGGCTCCACGTCTAAATTCTCATAATTGATGACGTGTCGAGGGTCGTTGATGATCGAGAAATCAAGGAGCGACTAAGGGAGATAAATAACTCAGGTCATTGCGACCTCAATCACTCGCGAATCGGTCGATCAAGAAAATGTAGGAACCACCAAATAAGGGATAAATCAATCAATAAAATCGAGAGCGGTCCTCGCTATTTTTATTAACCTGGTATAGCGACCAGGGTCGAACTCAAGGAACACGGGATGGCCTGGCGGCCTACGAAGTAGTCAAAAATTGAAAAATGAGAAGAAAATGTTTTGGTAGATTTTTAATTATTTTTAAATGTTTTTGTATTTTTGATTTTATAAGAAAATGGGAAAAGCAAGCAAATACTACAATTTATTAAAGCACTCAAAAATACCCAGAAAATTCCAATAAAAATATTTTTATTTTTTAATATTTGAATTGTTTTTGGTGAATTTTTCAATTTTTATTTGATTTTATAAAAATCAAGAAAAAGGAAAAATAATGGCTACTGTGCAGCAAGACTTGAAAGATCAATTAAAAATAGAAAATTGGTCTATAAAAGTCTAGAGGTAATTTTTATGAAAAATATATGTAAAATCTAAGCTACAGAAAAAGAGTTTGTATTTTTTGATATTTATAAATTTTTTTAGAATTTTTGTAAGATTTTCAGGGTTTTTTCAATTTTTAGGGTTTTTATAAATCCAAATAGCACAAAAATTTGACAGAAGCTGAAATAAACTAAAACTAACCATCACTAATTTTTTTAGAATTTGTAAAGAAGTTATTATATTTTTCTTTGATTTTTCAATTCAAACAGTAATGAAAATGCATGTTTTTGATTTTTTAAAAATAACAAAAAGCCTAAAAATGTCCCAAAAATTTAGGAAAATTTTTACACAGTGGCAGGAGCCACGTGTCCAAATTTTGCCTAATTTAGATTTAATTTGATATTTATTCAATAAAAACAAGGTTTAGCTCATATGGACCTAAATGCAAAGAAACATAGTTCCAAGGACCAAGCAGTAACACGCAAATAAAGCTCAGGGGTACTTATGCAAAAAGCCCAAAACAATACGCGGGAAGCACGTGATTCAGATACAGAGGGGTATAAATGTAATTCCCATTTATAAAAGATCAAACCATAACAGTAAGAAATTCCAGGAACAAACGTGCAATTAACCCAAAATCTCACGTGTCGATGCACGTGACTCACATACACAGGGATTAATTTGCAAATAACAGAAACATCGAGGTACAATGTGCAAAATATCCTAATTAAAAAACAACGTACTAAAATATTTACAGGCCTAAATTATAAATGCAATAAACAGAGGGGCCTAAGTGATATTACCCCTTTATTATGATCCGTTGGACGAGGGGGCGCCACGTGGAGATCGGATGGTGTCTGAAGGTGCACGCCTCTTCGCTAGATCAACGGTCTGGATCAGCTCCTCAGATAGATCGACGGCTAGGGACGCTCCACAGATGAATGGTTGAGATTGGATCTGGCGGAGGAGGTGCGATCGAACGGTAATTGGACGACCTCCAAGAACACTTCGCCGGCGAAGTTCGTCGGCCCAATGCACGTGGTGGAGGCGTCCTCTGGAGCTGTTGAGGTGTGGAAGAGATCGCCTAGGCTGGTCCGCAGCTGATGGGGACCTCCGATGAGGCCGGGGACCACTGGAGTGTCCTGGTGATGCCAAAGGAGCTAAGCTCTTGTGCTTGAATGACTCAACCCCCAAATGGGGTCTTTTGACCTGTAAAATGGCACAGAACAACTCCTGGGTCGAGGGCAAATTGCCTCGACCCGTTAGCGGACGAAGGGGGGTCGGAATGGGGCGGAGCAGAGACCTCCGACGAAGCGACGGCGATGGGGGTCCTCTTCTTGGTTTCGGGGTGAACCAAGTTGATCGGATGGGTGAAGAAGGTGGGTAGGAGTCTCGTGAGTGTGAATCGGGGATCAGATGAGTGAATGAGCGATCGAATCGATGGGAATCGGCCAGCGAAGGCCGGCGGTGCAAATGGGCGTGAATGAAAATTAAGCTAATCTAGAGAGTGTCGGGACTACCTGGCGGTCAAAGTTGACTGTGGATGAGCTGGTGGAGCTCTGGGGGTCTTTGCCTCAAGGGTTCGTCGGGTCCCGAGTCTCGGCGTACCTCGCGGCGGCGCACGGCGAGAAGCTTCGTCGGATTAGTGGCTGAGGACACCTCCTCCTCACTGCGACACCACGCTCGGATAGCTGTCACTCTAAGGGAGGTGATGGAAGTCCTGGGATGAAGGGGCGAAGCCAAAGATGAGTGAAAAGGTGAGGCGGAGGAGACCTATATACATGTAAAGATCCGGCAAAGAAGGGGTCGGGCGAAGCACGGTGGTGCACGGATCCCTAGGGAAAGTGTCGGGCGTGAATCGCGGATGTATCCTGGAAGATCAGAGCCCAGGGTTTAGGTGAGAGGTAGTCGGATCAATGCGTGAAAAATAGGAGAAGTCGGGTTAGAGCACAAGTCCGCGAAGGAAGTGGTCCTGGCGGGGGAGTTAACCGGGGGTCAACATCCCCCATGGACCAACCAGGTAATTCTGGTTTATTAATTATTTAGAAATTCATTTAAAAATAGTAAATGACTTTATTTTGAAAAAGTTTAAACATGAAAAATATTTATTATTTTTCAAATTATTTTTTATGATTTTTATTTATTTTTTTGAAAAATATATAGCGTATTTACAATATATTATTATTATATATAGGTATATACATATATGTATTTTTTTATTTTTATTTTTAGTTGTTTCTTTTTGTATAATTGTTCCAATTTTATATTTTATTTATTTATGACATAAAATTTGGAATAATAGGGTATTTTTTATTTATTTTTATGATGTATTTACATGGGTTAAATAAATAGGTGTATATACATATGTACATGGTATATATACAAGGTGGGAAATGATTTTTATTTTTGTTTTTTTTATTTTTCTGATTTTTATTTTAGTTATTTACACCATAAAATATGGAGTATAAAAATATTTTTTTATTGAGTTTATTAATTATTTACAAGGAGAAAATAAATAGGTATTTTATTGGATATACATGGTCTATGTACATGGATGAGAGAAAATTTTATTTCTTTTTATTTTTCTTTTATTTTTCCTATTTTTATTTTAGTTTTATTTTTAAAAGTTTGTACAAAATATGAGAAACATTTTTTTAATTTTTTTGAGGAAAATAAATTTATTTTAATACATGAGGGTATGTACACATATGATTGAACTTATCTCTCTCTACTTGGGTTCTTTTACTGGCAGGCCCATACTGAGCCCTCCCTTGATATCAGGTTACTCAATATTTATTCTAAATATTTCCCTCTTTTTCTTGTGTTTCTTTGTTCCTTTATTTTTATACAAAAACATGCTAATTATGCTATTTACATGATGCATGTGTTTTGGTAATTTATGCTATTTACACCTATTTACATGGTATTTAGCTAAGGTTTCTAGCTAAAATAAAAGAATAAGGAGTGATGAATTGGGATTCATCACCCCCCCTATTCTTTATTTTTGCTAGTCCCTTAGCAAACACTTATTTGAAAAAGAAGTGCAAGAGAGAAAGAAAAAGAAAAAGAGGAGAAATCAAGGTTGATTATTAAACTTTCCTTCATTAAATTTAAATATGGAGCCCAGTCAGACCTTTGGATTATTAATTGTCGGAACCTAACTTAAGTTTAAAACTTAACAGCCTTTAAGTTCCAACAATCTATGGTCAAGACGCCTTAATAAACCAGATCAGAACAAGTCTACATACACAAACTCTAATGACCATGAATCTTTCCTTGTACGATGTAAGTGATATGTAGCTCCCCACCTAAGAAGTAACAAAGAAACAACCTCCCTCAACCCGGTAACTCTAATGCCTCGGTCTAGCAACTCTTTCCTTGAGAAGCGGGGTATTCCCTTCTAAGTTCAAGGGCAACCAGCTCAAGTGAGGGGGAAGAAGAGAATCGGCCATGGCTAGTGTAGCCATGTATCCTTGGGAGCTCTAACCAGTGTAGCTGAGTCTCCCGCTGCAAGCTTCATGAGATTGGAACATGGATATCACGCTTTGCTTATTTGACTATATACACTCCGGTGGGATTCTTAAATTTTCTATTCAACTCACCACTTTTTTTTGGAGTTTTTTTTCTTTTTGCACTTTTTTTCATGTAAATCTATACAACATATCTACATGGTGTAGCATATATACAAGGAGTTTTTCCTCTTGAGCCAGTAGACTATCCCTCTTTTAAAGCTTTATTGCAACCCACGCCTTCTGTCTTTAGACTTCATAACCACCAAACCAAGTTGAGACGCACTTCCTTCACTATAAGTAGAAGAGAGGTTCCGCCTAGAAGTACTACCCTCATATGCTACCCCAAGCCAAAGGAAACTGTCTCCTCACCACCTCATCCGTGGAGAACTATGTGTAAAGTGTTGGTGCAAGTCAAGCCATTGTCTCTAAGAGTCATGTGTGTGTTGTTAAGTGCTTTACTTTGGCTCATCAAGATGACATATGCTCATAGCCTAGTGGACTCAAAGAAATAAGTCCCAATGGACCTGAAAAGTCTCAATCCGAAGCCCTATAAGGTTCCTCTTATTATTGGGTGGATTAAGGTCTTAACCAAGCTCCATTTGTCAATTTAATTCCAGTCCAGTTAAATGTCAACTATGATTTGGAAAAATTGTGCTAAGTATTTACAAAGATGCTAATTTACAAATATGCAATTTACAAATATTTACACATTTGCAAAATTTTTGAAAAATGTTTGAAAATATGGATGTATGCATGGATGCGAAGTTTTGCAAAATATTTACAAGAATTTACACAAGGTTTTTGCAAACTTTTTGTTTTCAAAATATTTTACAAAAATTTTTTACTATATACATAACTTTGATATGAAAATATTTACAAACTATTTACACAAATCATTTTTACAATCATGTGTACAAAAATAATTTTATAAATAAATATGCATGTGCAAGAAGAATTTTATGTACAAAGGAAAAATTTTAAATTTTATGGATTTTTAGCCATTTTTATTTATTAACACACTCACACAAAGTACGAGTTATGGCTAAAGTATATATGAAATATATACACCCCCCTATACTTAGCTCAAACGATGTCCTCAGAGTGATCAAGAGCGATGAAGAAGACATAAATCGTGTTTAGTATAGGGAAGTGAAAAGGAATGGTATGTACAAAGACGAATCAAAGAATAGAATCAAGAGGACTCGGTGTTTCCCCCTATACTTAGGATCAAGTAATCCTAAGTATAGAAAGCTGTACATGAAGGGAAATCCGAGTAGAAGGGATGTACAGGGTCTACCCCCCCCCCCCCCCATACTTAGGGTGAAATATCCCTAGGTATAGGCAGCAAAACAGGGGTAGAAAGAATCAATATAATACTCGGAAATCCTACATCCCCCCTATACTTAGGGTAAAGTGCACCCTAAGTACAGCATAATCATAAGATGATAAAAGGGATGTGTGACTAAAGAATAGAGTGATATGGACAACTGGATCTTTACAAGTTGGAAGAACAGTGATAATCAGGCGTGAGATGCAATAGATGTGAGTCAAGAGACCATATCTCACGCAAAGTGAATAGGGGCAACATCAACGACCCGTGGCTCATGATCTAGATATGGCTTGAGCCGCTGGCCGTTCACTCGAAAGGTAGCATCAGAAGACAATTCAGATATATCAATACTCCCATTGTCATGTATCTTTCTAACCAAATAGGCTCCCTTCCATTTGCTCTGTAGCTTCCCTGGAAATAGACGAAGCCTAGCATCAAACCCCCATACTCTCTGTCCTAGCTCAAACTGCTTGTAGCTGATATGAGAATCGTGCCACTCCTTCACTCTCTCCTTATAATGTAGGTTGTTTGAAAAGGTGGTGTCACGAAGCTCCTCCAGGGCTGCTAACTCTGCCCTCCTCTTATCTCCTACACTCTCTGGATCCAAAAGTATATCAGTGACTGTCCAAAGTGACCTATGTCTCAGCTCAACAGGTAAATGACACGACTTGCCATAAACAAGGCGAAAGGGAGATGTACCCAAAGGAGTCTTAAAAGACGTCCTATATGCCCACAAGACCGAGTCCAAAAGCTGTGACCAATCCTTTCGGTCAGGGTGGACGACTTTCTGCAATATAGTCTTGATCTCCCTGTTCGACACTTCAGCAAGACCATTCATCTGAGGGTGGTATGGAGTGGCAACTTGATGGTCTATGCTGAACTCGCTAGCAAGGGCCATTACCTTGTCGTTGACGAAATGAGACCCCCCGTCAGATATCAACACTCGAGGTACCCCGAACCGTGAAATGATATTCTTCCTCAAAAATCTGCATACAGTCCTAGCATATGTGGTTCGGGCGGGGATGTCCTCAACCGAACGACTCACATAATCGACAGCCAACAGAATGTACTCAAATCCCTGACTCCTAGGGAAAGGACCCATGAAATCGATGCCCCATGCGTCAAAAACCTCACAGAAGTGTATGGGCTGCATCGGCATCATATCACGCTGTCCACAAGTACCCATCCTCTGACAGTCAGTACACCTCTTCACGAACTCATCAGAGTCCTTGAAGAGAGTAGGCCACCATAGGCCGGATTGGAGAACTTTCTGTGCCGTTCTCTTCCCTGAGTGATGTCCTCCTGCCTCAAGCTGGTGGCAGTAAGTAAGGACGTTGTGGTGCTCCTCCTGAGGAATGCACCGACGCCAGATGCTATCCCCTCCCTCATGGTAAAGGACGGGATCCTCCCAATTGTAAAACTTGGCCTTCACGAGGAAGGTCTCAAGTTTCTGCCTGGGCCAATCTTGTGGAACTTTCTTGGCGACAAGATAGTTCACAATATCGGCATACCATGGGAGTAAGGAGATAGCAAGGATCGCCTCATCTGGGAAGGTCTCACAAATAGACTCAATCTGCTCAAAATCCTCAAGATACTCCAACCGGGAGAGATGATCCGCCACCACATTCTTGACTTCAGGCTTATCCTTAATCTCTATATTAAACTCCTGGAGTAGAAGGATCCATCTGGTCAATCTACCTTTGGCATCCTTCTTTGCCATGAGGTACCTGATGGTGGTATGATCAGTGTAAATGGTCACTCTAGATCCAATGATGTAAGATCTGAACTTATCTAGGGCGAAGACCACGGCTAGCATCTCCTTCTCTGTGACGTATAGTTCCGTTGCGGCATCCAATGTATGGCTAGCATAGTGAATAGCAAATGGAACTCCATCCCTCCTCTGTCCCATCACGGCCCCCACGGTAAAATCGGAGGCGTCCGTCATGATCTCGAAGGGAGAGATCAATCGGGTGGCTGGAGAACAGGAGCATCTACAACACTGCTCTTGAGAGTCTCAAATGACGATAGACACTTATCATCAACAAGGAACTCGGTGTCTTTCGTCAGCATATCAGTCAACGGTCGGGCAATTCTACTAAAGTCATGAATGAAGCGCCTGTAGAAACCGACGTGCCCCAGAAAAGACCGTAATTGTCGCAAGTTGGATGGTGGATTGAGTTTTGTAATGACATCCACCTTGGCTGGATCAACCTCTATGCCCCTGTTGGAGATGATATGGCCAAGCACCGTCCCTTGAGTCACCATGAAGTGACTCTTCTCCCAAGACAACACAAGGTGAACCTCAATGCATCGATGAAGGACTCGGTCTAGGCAGTCAAGACAAGAATCGAATCCGTCGCCGTAGACCGAGAAATCATCCATGAAGACCTCCAAGCACTCCCCCACCATGTCCGAAAAGATGGACAACATGCATCTCTGGAATGTCGCTGGAGAGTTGCACAATCCAAATGGCATGCGTCTGAAAGCATATGCCCCGAAGGGACAGGTAAAGGTGGTCTTGTCCTGGTCCTCGGGCGCGATGGCCACCTGATTATAATCGGAGTACCCATCTAAGAAACAATAATGGCTCTTCCCTGCCAGTCTCTCAATAATCTGATCAATAAAGGGCAGGGGAAATGATCCTTCTTGGTGGCCTGGTTCAATCATCTGTAGTCCACACAGACCCACCAAGAAGAGGGTACCCGGGTAACAATCTCCTCTCCAGACTCGCTGACAACTGTAGTGATGCCCGTCTTCTTGGGCACCATATGCAGTGGACTGACCCACTTGGAGTCGGAGATGGGGTAGATAAAATCAGTGCTCCACCATTTCGAGATCTCCTTCATGACAACATATCTTAGATTCGGGTTCAGCCGCTGTTGGAACTCACGCGATGGCTTTGACTCATCCTCGAGATAGATATGGTGGGAGCACAGAGCCGGACTAATCCCCTGAAGATCGGCTACACACCATCCTATTGCCTTACGGTTCTTTTCAAGAACCCCCATCAGACGAGATTCGCTCTCCAGTCAAATCAGCGGAAATAATGACTGGGTACATCTCGTGCTCACCCACAAGGAATATATACTTCAGCGACGCTAGTAGTGGCTTCAGCTCTGGACAAGTAGGTGCTGGCAAATCTGGCCTCTGAAAAGTCTGAGTGAACGCTGCCAAATTTGCATGGGAGAATGAGAACTCTCGCTCTGAATCTAGAGAAGGTTGCTCGGCTGGACTGTCTCTGCTCTTCTCGGCATCAATCTCCTCCCTAGCTGTAGGCTCAGTGGAAGTTAGACATGGTATCAAATCATCGAACTCTGCCCAATCAATATCTAACTTCGAGGGATTTGTATCATACTCACAGAAATTTGTCTCGCGGTCAAGAACCGGGTCTGCGGCTTGAAAAGTATCCTGGACCAGGAATGCGCTCTCTAAGCTCTCCTCTGCTCTCGTCTTTGCATCAGCGAATTCTGAAGGTGAGAGGATGGCTTGTGTGACTGGATCTTCCCAAACTGCCTCATCATCTGTAATCACAAAATCACAGTCCTGGTGGATGTCTAGCCCTGATCTGTCATCAGCTCTGAATCTGAAGTCAGCTCTGAGCAAGCTGAATCTCTGGCTCTAGTCTCCTCGACCGTCTCTATTTGTATACTCTCGCCCTCGACGCGAAAGTATACCTTCCCGCTATCATGGTCGGACACTGCCTTGGCTGTGGCCAAGAACGGGCGTCTTAAAAGGATGGGGGGGTATCGGTCACAGACTCAGTGATCTCCATGTCCAACACAACGAAGTCCACGAGGAATTTTAGGCCCTGAATCGTGACAACAACGTCCTTCAGCAACCCCTTCGGCCTCTTAACTGATACCGCCCTGCTCTGTCGGAGAGTGTCCAACTCGAAGCGATCGAGAAAGGATACTGGAAGTAGGTTGATCGAAGAACCATTGTCTAATAGATTGCGGTCGTACCTCTGCTCATGAATGTGGCATCTAACATACGGTGCTCCTGCATCTGGCCTCTTGGCTAGCAGACGGTTCTGTATCGTGAAACAAGTGGCTCGGGTAAGCACATGGATCTCAGACTGATGGTTCCTCCTCTTCCTCCTAACTGTGGTCCTGTCTCTGAGTGATCTCTGGAGTAGAGGGATGTGCTCCAAGGCCTCCTGTAGAGTCAGTTGAATATGAAATCGATCTATCATCTGCTGGCTGAACTCTATCTGGTGATTCTTTTTTGGATTTTCGATTTTCTTCCCCTTTGCCATGTGAAGTGATCGTGGAAAGGGGATCACATGGTCCTTCTCAGATGAAGGACTAGGAGAGGGTCTGGCATGCTTATGAACAACAGAATCCACACAAACATCATCAATAAACACATGTGGATCCGAAAATAACATACCCTTTCCTTTATTTCTAGAAACGTCCTGAGACACATGTACAGATGGAAAGACAACAGGACTAGCAGAAGTAGAAATGGTGGCCTCAGTACCACCCTCGGCATGTCGTCTCGCGGCATCAGTACCGCGCTCTGGCTCAGCAACTGGTGAAACGACAGCCTCAGTACCATCGGCTGGATCAACGTCCATGGTGGCATCAATACCACCGTCATCATGTATCGCGGCCTCAGTACCGCGCTCCTCCTCGCCTGGCGCCCTGGAAGTGGCGTGGGGTCGTCGCTCAGACGAGGCACCACCTGCTGGCATCCTACCGCTCCTAAGTGTAACAAAATCAGCATCAAACATGTATGCAGACAAATCACCAAATGAATCACTAGGAGTGGTAATCTCTGTGAACTCTACATGCTCAGACTTCCTCTTCAGATTGTTCGGGTTCGGCTCAATCTGAGCAGGAATGGCAGCCTTCCCTCTCACAATCTCCTGCATCTCCTGGAGGAACTCATCCATCTCCCGTCTGAAAGTAGCCTGCTGCTCGGTCATGAGGCAGGCTAGGTCGTCTAAGGTGGGATTCTCATAGGCTGACCCATGAGAACCTGAGGTTGTTGTTGTGGCTGGTGCGGGTGAGAGGGATACTACTGCTGATGATACTGCTGAGGCTGCTCTCGCCTCCAAGACTATCCCTGCTGATAGGGACGAGGACCGTACTGTTGTGGTGGCTGGGATGGCTGTTGTTGGGGGACTGGGGGCTGTTGTTGCTGCTCTCGCTGATGGTCGTACTGGCCACCCTAAACTGGAGGATGCTGCTGGGAACTGGCACCTCTCGCTGACCAACGGAATCCGGGATGGTCTCGTCGGATACTGGACTGGGGTCGGTCGTACCAAATTCCGGTGACATCCATCAATGGCTCCGGCTTGTAGGAGGGTGGCGGGAGTACTTCCAGGGGCTGATCCGGCCGATAGACCACCATCTGAGTGTTTGGGGATGGTGGTGTCTGGTAGTATGGCTGTGGGTGTTGATACGGCTCCTCCTGTACAAGGTGAACCTATCTAGGCTGAGTGGAGCGATGGGACGAGCTGTTGCTGCTGCTCGGATCTCCTCGTGACTGAAGACGGGGTTGAGAAGCTGTCTGTGCCTCCTAGAGATACATGACATGTGTCTTCAGATCACTCAACATCTGTGCCATCTGATCCATCTGAGATATGCTCTGGCACTGATTCTTCTCTATCAGCTCCATCCGGTCCAGCTTCTCGCTGATGATGCCCATGTCGGCGGCTGTGGACTCGGCCTATGCGACTTCCGCTGACGAAATGGAAGGACCGGCGTCGACCCGCGCTATCCTCTGAAACTGCACGGACTGGGGCTGGGGGCATCCCTGAGTGTAGAGTCGGGTCTGGGACATCACTGTATAGTTCTCGGCCATCTCCTCGTAGATGGCACAGACATAATCCTCATCCTTGGCGAAGTAGGAACCGCCACAAGAAGCGTTCACCGGGACCTGCAGGTCTGGTGTCAACCCGCAGAAGAAGCTCTGAACTAGGTTCAGCTTCATGATGTCGTGGGGCGGGCATCTGTCGGTCAGCTCTATGAACCTCTCCCATGCCTCGTGAAACTGTTCGTTGGGGAGCATGGAGAAGTTGCTGATCAGGGCCCTCGCTGCATTGGTCCACCCGTGTGGATAGTACTTGTTCAAGTACTCGGTGCGGAACTGCTCCCAGGTGTACACAAATCTCCCTAAGTGCTTCAGCCAGTTGGCTGCTCTGTCGGCCAGGGAGAAGGCGAATGCAATCATCTGTATGGTGTCCTCGTCCACCTGACGATCGTGGAGGTGCTGCAGATCATCTCGAACTTCTGGAGATGCAGATGGGGCTCCTCAGTGGTGAGCCCATGGAAGCGGGGTAGAAGCTGAAGTGTGTTCGGGGGGAACTTGAAGTCCCCCACGATCGCCAGAAGAACCACCCACCGGTGTGTCAGCGTCGATTTAGGGTTGTGCAACTCCCGCATCGGTCTCGGATCTGCTGTCGGCTGGTCTGGCTGAACTGGCTGGTCTGGACCCCTGCGTCCCTCGGCTCGTGGCTGGTCTGCTGCGGCTCTCAGTCTCTCCATCTCTCTCCTCATGTCCACCATGAAAGCCCCCTGGTCTCGTATCTGTCTCTGCATTATCTCAAAGGAGGCTAGCATGGTGGTGTTGATCGCACCCTAGTCCAGAACATATGTGGTCGTCTCTGGCCTCTGACCCTCGGTGTGATCCTCGCTGCTGGCCATGGTCTCTGCAAAGGCAAAAGATCCAAACTCAGATGTCGAAATATCATCTTCCTGTGGTATCGCATCTGACACTAGCAACTCAGGAATAGAAGAAGGGTGGTCAAGGGGGAACAAGGCAGAATCGAACTCGGGTTCGGAGAGCGGGTCTTGGCTCTCAGGAACCAACCTAGATGAGTGGACTGGAGTGCTGAAAAGCAGTGCAGCCAGAGGCTGCCTAAGGGACCTCCTACCCATCATCAAGATCTGGCGAGTCTGGCGGATGAGATCTGGAAACAAACAAGATGAGCAATACAACCCCGAATTCACCTACTCCACGCTGAGCAGAAGACCGTAAGAGTTTCGTCAATTATCTTGTCTATTTTATTTAGGTGATCATGTCAGGATATCAGAGCGGTTACGTGACCTAGTAGGAATCCAATCCGCCAACTAGACTGACCTGTATAAAAGGCCGGTAGTCTGATCGGGGCTCGGATGTGGATCTAGCCTAGTGTGCAGGTCACTCTCTCGCGCAATCAAACCAGACAATGAGGGGGTTGCTCTCCCCAAGACAGATTTTTTAGGTGAGGTGTCTTTTAGGGTCAAGTTTGGCAGTCCCAATTTTATAGTTTTTATTTTTAAGTATTTTTCAAATCAAACAACGCCTAATGAATTTTTCGTTTCTCCTGATTATTTTTAATCCAAAAACTGGGCGATATTCTCCTTTCGAAAAAAATATAATTTTCATCATCGATGAGGTTTTCAAATGTTTGCGTGGGATGTTACCAATCCTTTTGTTGAAGCTCATAACCTAATTTAATTTGGATCTTCTTTTCAGTTGATGACTGTCCTAAGAATCGAAAGATGCAACGTAAACAAGCTCACGTACCGTAGAAAGGCCTAGAGAAAGAATCGCATGGAGAAGCTCTGACGAGGTATGGATTGACTCCTCCAACATCTCCTCATTGTGGATCGAAGGCAGACAACTCCCTATCACCAAGAGTTATACTAGGGCTCGATTCAAGGTGCTAAAAGGTCTTCAAGAGGGATCAAGCCCTAAATTAAAGGCCAGAGTTTGATTTTATAGCAGAGACGAAGGGAAGGAGTTTCGTTAACTTGGCCTCTTCGATGTTCATTTGGCCGAATCGAAGATCGATTTGCCCAAGGTTTGATTCGGCATAGATATCGAAGCATCGAGGAACATATTAGTGAAAGAATCTCGACATTTCGAGCAGTGTGGAAGAAGAAAGAAATCAGATAAGATGGGTCTTCACATGGTATGACCGGTCAACCTAAGTCGAGGGCACAGTTGACCTGAGGCAGGGAACCCTGGTGGTGATTGGTCCACGCCAGCCCATGTGAAGACAAAGTAATTAAATAAATATGAATTAATTCAGAATAAAATATTAAATGATTTTATTAAATAAAACTCTAAATATAGAAAATGTTTCTTATTTTATATAGTATTTTATTTTGATTTTTTTACAATGTGGTTTATTAGGAGTTAGTTTTTAGATGCATAATTATATGTATTTTTACTTGTTTATAAGATATTTTATTTTTATTTTATAATTTAGTATTTTATGTACATAATGTTTATTATTTAAATAAATAAATATATTTATTTTATTTTTCTGAACTTATTTATTTCCTTAAATAATTATGTATACATATTATATAGGTGTATTTCATCTATGTAATTTAATACTTTATTTATTTTTATGAATCTGAAATAGTTTACTATAATTTTACTATTTACATATGTTTTGAATAATATTTACAAATATATAAAAATATAAGATAGTGAAAAATATATAGAATAAATATATTGATTATTTTAAACAAGCATATTGTACAATGAGGGCCTAAAAAACAATTTTTGCATCTTAACTCCAAAATGAATGAAACCACCGTCATTAAATAGGTAATATAATTTTCTAAATGATAAAGATGAGTTCGATCAATTTTGAACAAGTATGGATAAGATAAAGATATATGAAGTTTTCTTTGTGCATTTTTATTTTGTGTCCCGGGCACACTATACATTATTTTTGAATGAAATCTATTTTATATTTTTCTTTGTATTTTATGTACAACTTTCATATAGAGGGTTTATTGTTGAGGTATAAAAATAAGAAAAAATGTGAATGGAGAATGTATATGGAAAATGTGAATTCTATGTAAGTTATATCATAATTATCTTCATATAGAGGCAGCTATCTTGTGGTTTATGTGGCTTGCGAGAAATGGTTCTATCTTCAAGGAGGAAAGAATGTATATGGAAAATGTGAATGAGAATGTTAAATTCTTAATGAGTTTTTGGTCTTTGTAATTATTTTTGGTATTGTGAATATATAGAAGTTATAGGTAGGCATCCTCTCGGTGTCGTACCCTTTTTTTCCTTAAAAAAGCTATTCCAATTCCTATCATAGATTAATAGTAGATGTTAATAATGACACGTGGTTAATAGGAAGAGGACCCATTAGGATGGAAGCATTAATTACTACTCTATGAGTGAAGACCCTTTGGTAAATTAAGATAGGTTGGATTCTTTAGGTAACTTTACTTTTACCTAAAGCAACTAATATGACATGGATGAATGCCACCTCATCATATATACATGTGTCAACCATTTAATAAAAAGAAATGATTCAGATTGTTTGGAACATTTATGACAAACCTCTCCCCTCTTAATACTGGTTATTTTCCGTAAAATTTCAAGGTTTTTTGATATATATATATATCTAGTAATTAAATATTTTCTTTTTAATATGTGTAATCACTTTCCTATACACAAAAAATATTACAATATCAAATGGATTCATATCATCATCAGTATTAATGGTAAAAAAATTATGATAGGAAACGATAGGGTTATTTATATACCCATCAAATGAACTTTTTGGATGAATGTCATAACATATAGATATCCATATATTGGTCGAATGTGACTACTCATGTCATCAGCGCTCATATCATTATGGAAGATCATTCTAACTGTAAAAAAGTTACAAACCCATTTGTTTGATATTGTAATTTTTTACTGATATTGATATATATCATTATGATGTGAATGAGATGATACGAGTAGTCATTGTTTGTCAAAAATGTTTCATTTAGGGCGGCATTAGGAGCTCAAAAAAATATTTGCTGCATGCAGACGGAGCACAATGCATTCTTGGAAGCAAGCAATTAAAGTTAAAAAAAATCCTTCCATGGTGAAGATAAAAAGCACGGTAATTAACGAAAGATCTTACCGATGAACACGGCAAGCAAGAATTATGAGAGAATCTGTGTCTTCACTTCCAGACGAAGGCCCTGACAAGACCTGGCACCCCCACCAAGAACAACCCCTGTTTCTTTGGAAATACTATACTTCAACCTTCTCTCGTCAGCTGCACATGTAAACCCCTCTCAGATGGTGGTCATACGAGCAATCATATACACTAAACTGTTATGATCTGTCCTAAACCATTATAAGCCACAGCATCCGTTTACCTAACAGATTGATATTCACTCTACCATTCTGACCAAGGAGCCTCTGAACATCTATATTTATTTTGTATGCTCCACTCCATGCCCTCATTCCTTAGAGTATTAAGACAGTACTGCTGGCACCTGATAAATCCATCTTCCTGTCAATTTCAATACATGACACTTCGTTATGATTTTTAACTTCATACAGTTTTACTGTATGGATAGATGCAATAGAGAAACCTGAAGATCACTTCTCCAACTCTGCCAGGCATCGATGTGTTCATACTTCAAATTTATGTAGTATATTGTATGCATCTCTCAGCTCCCCAAGTGTTGGCAATTGCAGGTCGACCTCACTTTGTTATTCCAGCTGATATTGTGCTCATTTCAGCATCCTTCTCCACCAAAACGTCTCCGAAGGGCAAACGATCACATAGATATATTTGCACGTGCACTTACGATACCTGTAACAAGAGAAATACTGTATAGATGAACTTAAAGACTGTATTTATTAGATGATTTACACATGAAGTAATTATAACAAATTAATGTATTTTTTTGGTAATGATGTTATCAACTATTGTTAGAGCAGATAAAGAGTTTTGTTCCATTGGATTATAAATAAATCTCACTACATGAGAATTGACTTAAGGCAACGAATAATTTAAAATATGTTGACATATGTTCCGTAGATAAATATATAACAATGAACACTATTCGTTGTTTTCTTAAATTCACAACGAATACTCATGTTTGTTGATATATTCATCGCAATGAATAATATAACAACGATTATTCGTTGACTTTTTCATATAATCGTGAGCAATGATTAATATGAATTTTGATGAATAAATCAACAGAAAAATCGTTGTTATATGAACATTTAACAAGGAATATGTCATTCGTTGAGATAATAAATAAGATTCGTTGTTATATTTATGTCAACAAATATTCAAATTATTTGCTGTATAAGGTGCAGTTTCTTATAATGTCTACAACTTTATTTATATATTCAAGTAGATGTACTGTACCGATGTTTTTTTTTCTTCCGTTTTTGGATATCAAAGTGATCTCCCCGTAAGCTTTTTCATCGAAATGCAGATGGACACAGATGTAAAAACATGTAAAAAAATATCAGGTTAGGAATGGAATACGGATGTGTGTGGCACATGACTCACCAGAATTACAACGAACAGCGCCATTTGTACAAGTTATTATAATAATACAGAAAATTATTTATTTATTTTACAAATATTATATAATAATGACTAAAAAAGATATCATTTTCTCGTAAAGCAAATCTTATGTAAATAAAAAACAATCATATATTTATTTCTATTACAAATGCCTTTTCCATTTTTTTATAGGACTACTAATATATGATTTGCTCAAAATGATTGCAAATACTTTTTAAAATAAGGGTGTTCAGTGCTCATTTGACAAATCCCTATTTGTATGTTTGTATCGAAATATTTCGAATGAATGCAAAGCTCATTACGATTGTAATGAGCACCATTCTTTCAACAAATGTTTACAGTTAATTTGAGCAAAATTTATATTATTTTATAATTAATATATTGTATTCTTACTATAAATATCCATTTTCACAAAAAAACTTTAATTTATACAAAACGATCCTATTGTTATTTGTATAAAAATTATATACAAAATACTAGAGGCAGGTGCTTCCTCCCATCTGTGGAAAGATCTGCTCGATGGAAATCCTCTGCTCATGGTTTCATACCCGGGGCTTTGGGGCATAGAAAAACAATTGGTTTAAACAATTAAAAATTCGAATGCCCATTGGCCAACTCGGCATTCAGGAAGAAATCAACAACAAGATCCTCTACTGTAATACAAAAGGTGTTATTACAGCGGGCTGTCCGATGGAGATTGGGGCGGTCCTCATAGGAGAACTACTATCCCGACGATCCATCCTGAGAAATCAAACAAACTCTCGAGGATCAGGCAAATCTCTTTGTGAGACTTTCTGTGGATGGGAACGGTAGTTGCTTCTTCCCTACTCAAGGCAAATCTCTTTAAACAAATGTTTATATAAGCTCTTGGTGGACGGCTATACCATAAGAAACTTTAGTCCAATACCTTTGATCTCAGAAGATTCTTCTTTTTGTGGATATTCTACGTAGGGTTGAATAGATAAGGATATATTCGAATATTCACTTATCATATTCGAAAAATTATCAAATACAGATATTTGTATCCAAATATTAATCGAATATGGATATGGATTGTAAAATTTTTCCGAATACGGATATGGTAATGGCTTGAATATCCGGATCCGAATCCGGATATTCGAATACACCATTTAATATTATTTTATATAGTAGTTAACCTAATATAAACCACAACCATGTTATTATATTAGTATTATATAGTATATAATATATTAATGATATTAATAAACTTCCATTTGTTTGAAGATGGACATGACGAAAGTTACGAAACCTTGTCTCACTTTTTGCTTCCGGTCAAGAACATGCGTCACCTCGACACCCTCTTTTGTTATTATGCAACTTATTTGTATCTCATTGCCATTTTTTATAGTCATTATGAACTTTGATAAAAAAAATTCAGCGCATTACTCATATGCGAATACGATAAATATCTGATTCGAATTTGTATCCGTATTTTTAAGGATATGGTTTCCTTAATGCATAACCAAATTATATATGTATCTGTGTTCGTATTCAATAGCGATTAAGCGAATATGGATATGGAAATAGGCATATCCGATCCGTATCCTATCCATGTTCATCCATAGCTATACAAATTGAAGATCAGCTCGGTAAATAGATGCTTCTTATGCCTTCAAAACTTTGAAGATTACATTCACTAATGTGAATGTTGTCATATAACTACTATTATATTCCAGGAGTGTGGTTTTAATCCTTCACAAATCAAATTCAAGGAATTTTACTGTTCGGCCTCTAATTGGGCTATTTTCGCCGACCCTTGGAAACTCCTTTCAATAAAGGGATCGATTTGGTGGTCGATAAGGTAGGCATCGCAAATCTGCACCACTTCGGAGGAAGAAGGAGCTTTTCCATTCACCGGTTGACCATTATCAAGAAAGAACAACCTCGCTCGAGTAAGATGAAGCGACCCTACTTGATTAATGGTTGGATCCTACTTGGATTTGTCGGATCAAGTGTTAGGCATCTCTACTGCTTCTTTCTCTGTTTTGATTACTGGTTCACCTTTTGGGTTTCTCCGTGGCTCCCGTAGGCCGCAGCAAATGGACCTGCTTGGTTCCTTTCTTTTTACAGTAGGTATGGAATCACTCTCATGCCTTGTTGAGGACTAAGTTGCTAGGGGCCGCCTCTAGCCAATGAGAGGCCAGAGGGCAATTCCTACTCATCTTATGTATGCAAATCACATGCTCTTCTTCTGCAGAGGCTCTTCCAACTCTTTGTTGTCTGTAAAGAATATTTTAGACAACATCTTCCGGATCTCAGGCCCAATGATGAACGCTCATAAGAGCAAGTTGTTTAGCTCCAAGTGCACTTCTAACGACTTTGGTCTGACATTTTAGTTGGGTATGTTGAGGCACCCACTCTCGATAATCTACTTGACCTCCCAGTTGCTTCCTCCTAGTAAAGTTTATTACATGACCTTTAAAACTTTTTTAGAGGAAATGGTTCTCAAACACAAGATGATATTAAAAAAGTCATTCATCGTATATGGCATGACACGTCAACAATCATAACAAATATTTGATTGGATTTCATCATAGCATGTCTCCACCTGCCATGACATCATCAATTTTGATGGCATGTCCCCCCGCCCACATGTTACAACATCACTCATTTTGATGGCATGTTTTTATTGCAAGTCGAGGAACTTGCTAAGAGTTTGTTCATTTTGACGATATTTCCCCCACCCACCTGCCATGAGATCATTTATTTTGATGAAATGTCTCTGAGAACCTACCACGAGGGTCGTTCATTTTGTTGGTAGATCCCCCTCCCTCCTGTCATGAGAGAACGTTCAATTTGATGGCAGATACTCCTCTCGCTTGCCATGTGTGTCATTCAATTTCACGACAAGTTACACTCACCTTTCATGAGTTCATTCATTTTAATGGTATTCACCCCTCTTACATTCTACCACTACCAACGCACAACGACCTTCTCCTTCCTCGTGGCACAACTACCACCATGACTCCACCACCGTTCCACCACTACCATCACCCACACTACTGGCATCACTACCACCATCACCACTGCCACCACCACCACCACTGCTACCATTGTGCACGTCACGTGTCATTTGCTATCGCATGAATCACATGCTCTGCTTGACGCAGCACCACGCATACCGTATCCCCTTCATCACATCACATTGACACAACATCACGATGTCGTTGCGTCTCTGTATCCACTGCGCAGTTAGGCACTCACGCTATGCGTGTTCTTCGTCAACATTGCTAACACTTGTAAAATGGGCGGTTCAGCCTCATATAGATGTTTTCAAACTTCCTGAATTCTCAGGTGACATTCCATATATAGCTGGTGGGCATGTTGGTACTATGTTTGCAGCCACGTCTAGGTTAGAGCATTGGGTTAGGCAGCTCAATCCCAACCCAACCTGTTCCATAAAGAGCTTGAGCTCAGTTCGGTTCCAACATATATATGGGATGGGCCCGAGCCCTTATGTTTCCCAAATTTTATCTACGGATTGGGCCCAGCTTGAGCCCACAGGGACTACGTTGGCCCATCTCAGCCCGCTTCCCTCACGTGAAAATAGCGTTTATTTTTTTTATTTAAATTTTCATAATGGTGTTGATTGGTTGTTGTATGGTCCTACTATGTTTATTTATTTTTTAGCAGTTTATCCACAATGTTATATATAGGCAGATAACCAAACAACAGTTACATGTGGCAAAGTTGAGCCAAAATAACATGAGATGGGGTTATCCCTCGCACCCAATAGACCTTGGCCCCAACATAAAGAAAATAAAAGATAGATAGCCATAACAAAAATGGTACGTCATAGATTAAGTCAAAAGTCAGGACATGGCGAAAGGACGCCTACGGAAACAACATCGGTCAACATTTCCCCCTCCTCTTCGTCTATAATTCATCGAACCCTTAAAATAATATAGTAGACTAGAAATTAGTATATATATATATTTAAGTAGATCCACGTAGCGGGAAATTATTTAGACACTATTTGTCTAATTTATTTTATCATTTTAGTTGCTAATATTTGTTGGAAATTCAATAATCATTTAATTGATTGACACAAATATTGAGGTTTTTTTATAAAAACATTCATATAAACATGCAATCTCACATATATAATTTATAAAAACATTGTAATGACAAAAAAAATTTCGTATAAAACTTTTTAATTCACTAAAATACGCATTTGTTGCTGTGATTTTAAGTAATATCATTAAATCCATTATTTTCAAATAAGCAATACTATATAATAATTCACATGTAAGGATGCAAACAAATATAGTTATATCTATCAACCGCTTATCATATACGTTGTGCATATTTTGACATGTGTATTTATATATGTTTTAAAATAGATACAAGTACAAATAGGATTGCAAACAGACAAATGCATATATTGATATATGGTGTTATCATATTCTTGTCCCTTTAAATTCTAGATACACGGAAATAATTATCTTGTGCATTATATATATTACTATTTTTAGGCAAATAAATGAGTTTTAAAGGGTGGGGGGAGGGTTTGGTTAACAATTGCTACTCTTTTTAAGGCTTTATGCAGAACCCTTCCCCAAATTGTTTAGTTAGAAGAAGAGAGGTATGAAGTTGGAACCCCAAGTATTCTATCGGTTGTTCTTGTTTGTTGAATCTAGTAGTAGCCAATTTTGATCAAGGTTGGGACATAAGGAAAAAAGGATTTGTTAGGGTTGACATCCAAACCTGAAATTCTGGAGAAGATTCTCAGTATGCTCAGGAAGTTGGAAGCGGAGTTATTTGTATTTTCAATAAAAATAAGGATGTCATCCACAAATTGGATCGTGGAGATGTCGATGTCCTTATTTGTTGATTTATATGCACATATTCTCCAACTTTATTGTGCGTTGTGAAACATTCTCTACAGAATGAACATACATTCTAGTTTCCAAAAATCCGATCCTTGTTAAAGAGAGATTGTAGCACACAAAATATAGTAGCACATATAGTAATAACAAAATATGGTAGTAGTTTTTAACTAATGGGGTCAACTGCAAATCAACTTGAGCATAAGCATTTTGATTGTGATAATGGGCATCAGTTGGTCTAAAGATAACATGTTGCCGTGGGCAATAATTCTCGATAACAGATCATATTTTTGAGTCTGTCACGTTATAAAGATGACTCTAGGTCTTGGATTCTCTTTTTAACCATTGCGGTTTGGATGAAAGGTTTACCACCATGTTTCAAATATTAATTCACGAAAATCGTCACAATCACCTGGGGTGTTTGGTGTGTGTCTCAGTAATCTCTAGGAAAAGCCGGGGATTATGATTCGAAAAGGATGGATGGAGACCAATGGACTTGATGTACTATTGATAGATCTGGTCAATGAGTCACGGGCCCGCCCGTTGAATGCTCATAGGCTGGGTTTGGATCAAGAAATTTGAACAGGTTGTTGACATGTGCTAGTAGAACTCCGATCCGGACATCAAATATAAAAATATGTATTTAAAAATCTATACTTTACAAACATTTAATATAATATGCATTGATTTTTGTTTTACATTGCCAATGTTACAATGTATCTAGTAGTTTACATGTCAAATATAAGTTCACATTTTTTTTTTATGTCGTTTGGGTAACTCTTTGTATAGGATTGGACTCCTCTCTCTCTTTTCCCATCGGAGATGTGAAGGCTCGTGTTTTAATGACCTTCACAAACATCGGACAAAATATGGTTGGTCCCACCCTTGTTTTTATTATATAAATTATTGAGAAGAAGATCTTTAGCCCACTCATTATGAGGGTATTTAGTTTTCAATAATTTATTTTTTTTGGATATTTACATTATAACCGTGAGTAATTTCATTATTATCCCAAAAACATTCGATAATCACGAATTACATCCAAGATTCTGAGTATTGCTTAACTCTTACACCCATAACCCCGTGTCATATACCCTTTAAATTCATTTATTTACAAATGGGACCACTGTTCCCTTGTCCATCCTCATCTTCATTCTCCAGCACCCACCTCTTCCGACCCGCCCTCCTCCAAAACCAAGCCATTGAAGCCCTCTCCTACCCCGCCTGCAAGCCCTCGCCGACACCCCCCAACCCCCGCTTACAAGACCCTGATCGAATCCTCCCCTGCTCCCTCCCAGCCGACATGCCCCTGTCAACACCTCGCCTCTACTTGCAAGCCCAGGTCGGAGCCGCCTTCCCGCTCGCAAGCCCCAGGTCGGAGGAGTCCGCCTGCCCGAAAAAGCTTTCCCAGCAAGCCCCAGGTTGGAGCACCATGCCCCCTGCAAGCCGCCAACCCCCAAGTCGGAGCACCATCGCCTGCCCGAGCAAGCTGCCCCCACGTGCACCCCCTGCCCCCCCAGAGCCCCGCCTGCCCACCCGCAAGCCCTTGGTCGGAATCTGCCTGGCCGAGCAAGCTCCCCCAGCAAGCCCAGCTCGGCGGTCTGCCCGAGCGAGCCGCCCTCACCCCGCCCGCCTGCAAGCCCCGACCTGGACGCAGGGCCGGCCCTGGGCATTGTTTTGAAGTGCAATTGCCCAGGGCCCATTAATTTTAGGGGCCTAGGTTTGTATAATCTGATTTTTAAGTTAGGAATATAATAGAATTTGTCGGTGAAACAACTTATAGAAAAATAAGCCTCTATAAATTAGGGATGAAAATAGATAGGATACGGATTGGATATGTCTATTTTTGTATCCATATTTATTTTATCTCTATCGAATACCGATATGGATATGATTCGGATATGCATTAAGGAAATCATATCTTTAGAAATACTGATGTGAATTCGAATCCGAGTACGGATCAAATAAAGAGCGGACCCGAATGTGGATCGAATAAATAGCTAATCCGAATATGAATCAAATAAAGAGTGAATCCAAATATGGATCCAATAAACATAGAATCCGAATACGGATAGAACAAAGACCACGTACAAATACGAATTGAAATTCTATCAAAGTTCAAAATGATTTTAAAAAAATTACAATGAAATATAAATAAGTTGCATCATGAAAAGAGTTAGCGTCGAAGTAACATGTGTTCTTGATCGGAAACAAAAGGGGGGATAGGATTTTGTAACTTTTCTTAGTGCCCATTCCCAAACAAACAGAAGTTTATTGATACCATCAATATATTATATTATATTATATTATATTATATATAATGCTAATAATAACATAGTGTTGTGGTGTATATTACATTAACTAATATATAAACCAATATTAAATGTTGTACTCGGATATCTGAATATTAAGCCATTACCATATCTGCATACGTATTTGGAAAATTTTTACAACCCATATCCATATTCAATCCATATTCGAGTAGTAGTCGGATACGGATATCCGTATCCGATAATTTTTCGAATACAGTAAGCAGATATTTGGATATATTCGTATCTGTTTTCATCCCTACTATAAATTCCAATTTTCAGTGAACTCAAGCTAAAGTCAAAAATTTAATGAGATTATATAAGGGTTGATTGTTCCCCGAAAATAGAATGTTTTATTTTAAACTTGATGATAAACACACTAGGAACAATTTGCTCGTTATTAAAAAAAATTTAAGGGCCTCTTTTTTATTTTTTTTGCCTAAGGCCCATGAAATGTCAGGGACGGCACTGCCTGGACGCGGCCCACTTGCAAGCCCCATGTTCCACGATCGAAGTCTCCTCCTTCTCTCCTTCCTTTTTTTTTCTTTTTTTAAATTTTTGATTAATCTCAATTGTTAAATCGCATATTGGTAAAATTAACTCAGCCGTCTGGTTGAGTTAGTGAACTAAACTAATGGAAGGTTATGGGTGTAAAATTGAGCAATCATTCGAGGTCTTGGGTGTGATTCGTGATTATCGAGGGTTTCTGGGGTAATTATGAAATTACTTAGGGCGTGTTCGTTTGGAGTATAAGGAGGATTGGAATAAGGGGATTAAGCCCCCAACACGCTTCCCCGTGGTACGACTATTCCCCATTATTTCATCTTATTTTACTCTTATTCCTATCTTTATCCCACCTTACCTACCTTTATTTCACTTTATTCTCCTTATTCTTATCATCCAGCCGAACGGAGAATATACCCTTATTTCCCTTATTCCCCATCTTTATTCCTGCTTATTCTCCTACCGAACGGGCCCTTAGGATTGTGGGTGTAAATATCCCTATTTTTTAGTTCGAGATTTGTTGTCACCCGATGGCCTCTTTTTGACGTATATTTAATCATATTCTAATGATGCTAATATCTAGAATTTTGCATCAAATAATCTCTACAATACCTAAGAATGAAAGAAAAAAATATACACATCTTGGAATAGTTATTCCTCTATGTACCAGTATTCCACTTGCTCTTATTAAGTAATGGAGTATCATTTCTTATGCATTTAGCCGTGGCAGATCTACAAGCACCAGCAAGTTGCACAAGAACAGATAGGCCGGGTGTTACAGTCGCGTTCTTCCCTTCCTCAAATCCTAGAACGGAATCTAAGATCTGCTCTTCTTAAACCTTAAATATGGATCTGGATCCGCTCTTCTGCTAAACTTAGTCGTGGAATTTAAGATACTACTATGAGGGTCTGCAGCCATGACAAAACCCACTCTCCACCTCTCCTCGTAGTGACCACGTCTAACCCTAGTCATGGAATTCAGGACACTACTGTGAGATCTGGGTCTATGCAAAAATCCACACCGCACCCCTCATCATGGTGACCGCGTGTATATTTCAGCTGCCATTATATAACAAGTAAAAGTCGAGCCAGTCATAAAGAAGTAAAAAACTCGCATCTACAAAATAATAATAGATTTATCCCGCGATTTGGTATAAAGTCTATAGACAAGATATGTCCCCTTCTTTTCTTTCAACAAGGCAGACATTTCTGTATATATAATAACTCGACAGCTTCGTTTTACGCTCCTTCTAGAGAAAGCGTTTAAGAGGTCCGATAAGATGGCATATATCCAGAGACGGAAATATCAGAAACAGTGGTGTGGACGAAAGTGTTCACCTGAAGTGAAATCGATAAGAAAAAGAGCCGCAGCCATCAGATCTTCAAGCCACGACTGCGCATGCAGAAGGTTCCACTCCAAGTCAGGTGCAGAGCAGAGAGGAAAATGGCTTCAGGAAGTCTTGGCAAAGTCTTCTCAGCTTCGTCAATGACATTGAGATGTATATTGGAATAAAATAATGGGGGAAACAACGGCATCCCTCCTATACTTTTGATGTTTATTTCGTTTTGTCAGATCCCCCTTCAACTGGCGATGGAGATGCAATTTTGTATAAAAATATTCGCAAGTTACGGAAGATAGTCGCCCTTATTTTGTCCACCAGATAGTTAGGTAACGAATGATACCGATGACTCTGCGATGACTTTGCCTGTTTGTCTTAATGAGAGTTAATTCCCTGAAGATATGCGATGGTCTAACCAATGCTCTTTGCTTGCTTGTCGTTAACATTTTCATCAATTTCCTTCTTCCTCATTAGTCAGTTGGAAATTAATTAATGATGGCTTGGAAGATCCTTTGCTGGTCCAAAAGGCATAGCTCGGGTTCTTAGACGAAGGTTTCCATCTCCGTTTGCGTTAGTGTAGAGTAGGGTCATGTTTGGGGTGGATATCAATATTCTCATATCCATACCAGTTTATAAAATAACTACTTAAACCCATCCTTTTATTAAATGGGTAGTTCCTAGCAGGATACCCATCTACGTGATAGATGCCCACGTACCCAATAGGTACCCATGTATCTAGTAAATGACATTATAAGCATTCACATCAAAATAGATAAAACAAGTCATCTAAAATCATTGACAATATTTAAACTATTAAGACGTAAAAATCCATCAATGTAATTTATAATGCACAAGAATATGAAATCTTAATATGGAAGAAAATTATGTATCTTATCATTTTTTTTGATAATTTCCTGATTAATAAAATTATAATATAGTATTTTAATCAATAATATGTAACTGATCATTTCTTATATTACATGCTTCTTTAGTCAATCGAAAAATAAGCAAACAACTACTAACATATTAAAAGTATGACATCTTCGATGTACTAACTTTATAGACTAAGTAATCATGTATGATACTAAAGAAACACAACTTAGTATTATAAAAGTAAGTCACAACTACTAGAAAATGTCGAATCGTAATTTAAAAAAAATCATGAACAATTATGATAGATGAGTATATATATGACCTCTCACGTTCGACTTGTTTGTGTCTTGCCTACCTGTAAAGAGAAATTATAAAATAAAACACAATTCGATTATATCAAGTAAGTCAAGATTAAAAAATTAAACTTGATAATATTTAAATAAGATTTATAAAAATAAAAAGAAGAACATCCATATGATTTTTATTGGTTTGGAAAAGGTTTATGATTCGATCACATGGGAGATATTGTGGAGAGTTTTGGAGAATAGACAAGTGCATGTCCTATACATTAACCTTATAAAGGATATGTATGATGGGGATTCATCTTGTGTAAGGATACATTACGAGAAGAATGACTATTTTAACATCAACATTGGTCTGCATTAAGGTTCAGCTTTGTGTCAATTTCTTTCTACTTTGATTATGGACGAATTGACTAGTCACATTCAAAATGAGATATTTTGATGTATGTTATTCATCGATGATATTGTGTTGATTGATGAGATAAGAGATAGAGTAAATGATTGGAGGTTTGGAGACATGCCTTAGAGACGAAAGGATTTCATATAAGTAGGTCTAAGACTAAATAAATGGAGTGCATATTTGATGGAAATAATGGTGAAGGACTTAAGGTGAAGAGTGGATACAATACCATTCTGAAGAAAGATTCTTTTAGATACTTGTGTCTATTTTGTAATATGATGGAGAAACTAATAGGAATGTTACTCATAGAATAAATGTAGGTTGGCTAAAGTGGAGAGGAGACTCTACCGTTCTTTGTGATAAGAAAACCCTTTGAAAGTCAAAGCAAAGTACTACAATGCAGTTGTACAACCTGCTCTGCTCTATAGTTCAGAATGTTAGTCTGTGAACCATAGACATGTGTAGAGAATGACATCAACAAAAATAAAAATGCTAAGGTGGATGTGTGATCATACACGAAAAGAACGGATTCAGAATGATGCGATCAGAAGGAAAGTTGGTGCATGTCTGATAGAGGATAAGATGAGAGAAAACTGCTTAAGACGATTTCAACATTTGCAAAGGAGGTCGGTTGATGCACCAGTTAGAAGATGCAAGATTTGGGATGTAAAACCCATTAAGAGAGGGCTAGAAAGGCCCAAGAAGTGTTGGAAAGAGACTATCTGAAGGTATCTTCGTTATTTTGATTAAGCCTGAGAATGACCCAAAATAGATCTGAATGGAGGCAAAAAATACATGTACCCGGTCCTACTTAATTGTGGGAATAGGCTTTCTTGTTATTGTTGTTGTTGCATTTTTCTTTCATCTATTCTAACAAAAAAACTATTATGATATACCATCTTGTCATCTTAAAAATATAATATACTCAACTGTAATCATTTTTTCTAAACTTGAATACATTTACATCTCAACAAATCTTATCAATAGTAAAACTTTCTATCGAAATACAAAAACACTCAAAAGGGTTATCCGATGATAACCATTTTCTTTGGAGGGTTATCATATTCAAGATAACATCCAAATACACCCTTAAGGATTTCCATGTCCAGTCCTAAAAAAATCATCTGAGAAAAGAAAGTCTTAAACTTTTACCAAAACATCCTCAACATACCCCCAAAGTCTCTTTACCAATGCATTAGCTGATTGCAAAGTGATTGCTATCCGTTTGGGTTGTCCTAAATGAATATTATCAATCAAAGAGGTGGGGATGAAGTTGATGGAAGCACAAAGGTCCAAGAGAGCCTTCTCTATATTGTCAGCAATTTCACACTTAATCATTGGGATTTCATGTCTCTCCTCTTTTGGGGAATATAACGTAAAATGACATTTCTCTCTCTTGTATTAAGATGTCTCTCAACCTTTTGAGGCTTGACCTTCTAATTACATTTAGGTGTGAGTAAGTCTTTAAGGAACTTGGCATATGATGGAATGTTCGTGATAACATCTAAAAGAAGGATGCTAGCTTGCAATTTCTCTAAAATTTCATCATTTAAGCAATGTATGACATCATATAGTGGAGTTTTCTTAAGGACTTCTTGGAAGGGGACATAAAACGTATAAGGAATTCAACTCAACACAGATGTGCAATCATGATGAGCCACTAAGCGGCTAAGTTTATTATGTCAAATTGTAATACGAAGCACTTAGGAGTTCGACAGAACCAAGTTAAAGATCTCTTACCTGGATAAGTTCATGGTCGAACACAAGAACATAAGCAATTAAATCTACTTAACTAGGATTTAGATATCTAGGCTAAGTAATTATATAATGCATCTAGGTCAATGGTGGCGATACATATAGATGCATGAATTTTTATAGATTTTTAGATGCAAATCAAGTTAATTATATGCTATAAAATGGACAATAATGCAAACAACACACACAACAATAATGATCCTAAATTAATAAAATTTAACTTAAGCTTAATTCAATAAACCTATTAGTCTCACATTGTTCAATGAATGCCTCCATTTCCAACTAAGTTAATTAACCCATCTAGTTCATAAAGCACCTAGATTACTTACTAAACATTTAGGACTTAATCATATCTCAATGATATGAGACCAATTATTTTTTCATATAATTAAATTCTAAGTCTAATAAGCTAATCAGGGTTTTATTTATGAAATGAAATGAAGCTAAGGTGAATAATATGTCAATTAAATCATGGTATAATAAGTGAAGAATTTCTCTGATTACTTAAAGCACAGAGGTCACTCCAAAGAACAAAGTATTCCATATTAAAGAGAACTAACAGATCTCTAGAACGAAATCAATCTCACTCAAATTGGATTAAAGATGCTCAAGTTATTAATTATTCATTCCAGAGACATGATTGCAAAGAAAACATAATTTATGAATATAAAACATCACAAAAAGGTCATAAAATATAATAAAAAAAATTTGCTAGGGCCTTATCTAAAAAAACTCAATGCATGGGGGTAGATATGCAATTCAAAAGACCCGGCTGAGGTTAGGTGGTGGCATGTGCTGTGTATGAGGTTTTGCTTCGGTGTGAGGTTTGGCGGGCGACCAAGGTTCGAGCCACGTGGTGATCTAGAGCGAGTCAGGCAAGGTGCGGTACCACCCAAGGCTAAAGGCTCGGAGGACAGTGTAATGTTGGCTAGGGACCGTAGGATTAGAACAACTTGGTCTGATCCAATGGTGCCTGTAACTCCTTCTTCCACGGGCAGTGGCACATGGCTGCATTCCCGTGACCTCGCTACTCTTCTAGAATGGCGTGATTTCAACCTTATGTAGAGAGCTCACTTGAGGTGGAGATCAGAGATGGGGGTTATGGAGTGGATAAGGGATGTGAAGGCTCCTAATAGTAACATGAAGAGGGAGGAACATACATGTGGAATGGTAGAGAGAAATCAGAGAAGTTGAGTTGGCAAAAAGTCGTAACCTTTGGAGGAGTAACAACTGGAGGTTGA
Source organism: Ottelia alismoides (assembly GCA_037367405.1). Lineage (NCBI taxonomy): Eukaryota > Viridiplantae > Streptophyta > Magnoliopsida > Alismatales > Hydrocharitaceae > Ottelia > Ottelia alismoides. The sequence goes on along the minus strand of JAZKJV010003173.1, from coordinate 50,977 downwards.
CGAAGAGCTGTGACTGTCGGATCAGGCGATCCAATGGTCCAAGGATGTGCGCGAGTGGATGAATCAGAGCCACTTGATCAAATGATCAAGTTCTTCCAAATGAGGCAGAATTGAGTGGATCAGAGTCGTCTGATCGTTTGATAAGACGACTAGATGAAGGGCAACTCTATACATAGGGCCAGACATGTGGGGGCTCAAGATTGGGCCACATGGCCCAATCAGAATTAAAGAAATGTTAAAAACAAAGATAATTAGAAATAAAACAGTAAGCGAAGTCAAAATAAAAAGTTTTTTGCATGAAAGTCGTGTATTTTTTCAAGATCTACAACTTTCATGTAGAATCTAGAACCAAAATACATCATTTATACATACTTATTATTTTTATAAGTAATTTTAATGAATAAAAATATATCTTTTATTTGTTTTGTTATTTTTTTGTATTTTTTGAATAATGAATGATATAAAATATGTTATTAACAATATCACATTAATTTTTATTGGTTGTTGATTATTACATAGAAAATAAAAGGGGCTTTAAACACATGAATCGTGTACTTTATTTATATATAATAATTAATCTTAAGTATTTATAATATTTCAAAAGTTAATTTCAATTAATTAATTATCATGTTGATTTATTACTTTAAGATAAAGAGATAATTAATAAAAATAAAGTTCATGAATATGAGATTCATCATATCATCATCAATAGAGTGTTCTTTACATAGGTCCTCGAGTGGATTGCTCTTTGATTTCTTAGCTTTGTCTAGAACTAGGCCTCCGATGGTAGTCCCACTCCTGAGGAGTTGTTCATTCAAGTGATATAGGTCTTGTATCCCTTCTTATTCCACAAAATTCTACTCCCCTGAAGATGGTCAATATTTGAGTTCTGGAGTCAACATGAGGGATATGGTCTGAAACTGTATCCCTCCATCATCAATCTTTCCCGCCGTAACAATACAAATAACTACCACTTATCTTACAGCTTTGTCGAAAATAACTAACTTATATCATGTATCTCTTCTTATACAATCGAAGAATAAGATATAATACCATTCATCCCTTCTTATCTCACAAATCCTAACAAATTAACAAAAATGAGGGCTACAACAGCTTAATCCTTCCTTATCCCATATCTCGTATCCTACAACCAGATGGGAAGGGTTATTGCATGTGCAATAGGATTGCAGCTTTGCCTGGCTCAATTATTATTTTTGAGTGCATGGTTATCGAGAATGGTGGGGCCTCACTAGGCATGTTGATGGATATCAGTGTGGGTGATTCTAGGATTGGAGACATATTAAGCAGGTGGAATACATTAGGTATGTGGAGGAGGTGGTTGGGGTGTCTCATTCTACTTCTCTGGGGCATGCATATGTTTGTTAAGATCAATCATGATATTGGTCAACATCTCAAAATGATTCCGCGGCATGTGCTTGCCTTAGTCATATGAAGCATCCTTTTGCTCTACCTTGTTGCTATGAAAAGTTAGTCCATGATGTAAAATGTACTCAAGCGTCACTTTCTTAAATTATCACCAAAACTGAAATGGATATTCAAAAAATAGTGAAAAATACAGGAAAATTATAAAAAAATAGTAGTTATATTTATATACAATCCCTTGGAAAAAGATGTCAGATCTAAATGAAATATATAAGCAATTTTGTGAACTTTTGAGAAGAGGAAGGCACAAAGCACAAATCTTACTATATATTATAGCCCGTGGGGCTGTTACTGTAGCTACAACTGTAGCATTATTTTTGCTATATTATATTTTTTTATTTAAATTGCGATATTGGATATTGCATGAGCTTGATTGCCGATCATGCTAGGCACCACGTGCCCATTTTCCTCTTCGTTTCTAAGGCACGTTAGTGACGTTACCGCCACTTGCCTAACTCTGCAAGGAGCGTGACGGGCGATATTTACAATCACAATAGCGAGCACGAGTATGAGAAGAGAAGCTCCACACTGCCGCTTGAGCTTTCATCTTTTGCAAAAGGTTCAAATTGATGGCGTTGCCTTATCTCTGCCTCCGGCCCTGTAGGATGAAGACAATGCATGTTTGACCACCTCCGCTGCCAATCTCCGACCAAGTTGTCCTTCGTTCAACAAGCACCATCGGTGTCTCTCAGGAGGCCATGACAGTTCTCGGTTTCTCCAAATCATATTCAACGTTTGAGTCTGTGGCATCCTCCCTGCCATGTTCATTGTCGATCACTACAGCCTGGAGACTGATATTGGATCAGCTTAGTAGCAAATGCATCAGTGAATCACTACGTTTGCCCTCCATCCTCGAGGTGACCGTCATTATCGTTGTGGTGGCCATTATCAAACAAACACATCACCGCCGACAAAACGGCACATCTCGTCATTATCGTTGTGGTGGCCAGCAACCTTATGATCATTCAACTCCGCCTGACTACCACTTGTCTCCACTAGTGATCGACGATGTCATGCACGGGATAAGTAAGGCCTGACCTTCTCTTTTTTTAATTCATTTATTTATATTAAGTGCGAAAGTCATAAAATGAATTATTTATTTTTGTATTTTTTATTTGATTTCTGGCACTCGATAGGGACATAAAGGTACTTCAAATTTGTTTTGTAAATTCGTGTTAATTTATTAAAAATCGTAAAATTAAATATTTACTTTTTGTACAACTATGCTAATACTACATTGCATGCACTTACTATGATTTTTTTATACATGTCTACCACAGTTGTTGCTTCGAAATTTTTCTATGACGTTCGGGTAAAGATACAACATTCTTTCATGCATTAGATGTTCAGTTATTGGTGTGTAAACAAGCACGGCCTTTGACCTTCTCTATCTTCTGCATCCATGTGATCTGACGGTGGCGCTTCTTTCTCCTCCAACATAATCTACTTCTCACAGTAAGTGGTTCTATTCCATTTGTTTAATAACATATGTATCAAATAATGTTAATATAGCATTATCAATTATGTACATTTAATTCTATATACCAAGACGCGGCTGAAGAATTGATTGTTGTACTTCACATTCTTTGCATTTATCACAAATGAATGCTATGTTAATCTTAGATCCTATGTTGTTGTTTTTTTTGTTTTTTTTCACCCAACACCAACAAGTTCAAGGTGCACTACATTGTGTTTTTTCTTCCCAAGCTCAAGCGATGCTTAATAAGCATTTATTGATAAAAAATGTGCTTAAGATTCCATATTAATAAAAAAATATAGATATTTTTAAGGATCCATGTCCATTGCAAAAAAATAGTGTTTTTACCGGGATAAAAGTTCCTGGTAAAAGGTAGAAAAAATAATGGGGACTGTGAGTGTGCTACAAAATTGAAATAATAATTGGTATTTAACTTTCAAATGTGAAATTTTTACATTAGTTAGCAAAGTCTAAGTAATTAACCTCAAAATCAAACTATCCTTCTTTATGCAATTAGAGTGTCAGAGTTTTGAATTTTCTTTAAAAAGGATCACAATCATTTCATTTGTAATAACATTCTCTTATCATGATACAAGAACAAAATATTTTTTATTCCTAAAAAAGGAATTCTTTTTTAAATGATCTTAAGAAATTAATAGAATGATATATGAATATGGTTAATATATCAATTTGTTGATATGCACATAAGATATGCGATTATTATTGGTGTATTATATTTATTTACACATTAATTTGGATGGTAACTTTTAAAAAAATTTATCACATGTAGTATTATGTTTATACACAAACATATGATCGCAAAATTAATAAATCATGAATTACTGTCGCGAGATACTTTGATAATTTGGATTATTTTTCATACATCCGATGTTAAACATGTAGCAACAATTATTATTTGTTGCAAAATTAGCTTTTGTTATTCTAATTAGCAGTGAATGTCAAATTTGTTGATAAAGGATAATATAATGATGATATTGACATATTCATCAAATTTTTATCAATTGTTGCTAAAAACCCAATGAAAAAAATTGTTCTATGATCCATTGATAGGAATATAGAAATAGATACGATAATTGTGGCATATTTAACAAATAAGTAACAAATATTATTCATTGTGTATATTTAACTATAGAAGATTGTTGAATTATTTGTTGTATGAGGTCAAACTTTTATTACAGTAATTACTTAAGTTAACGTTAATATATATCGATCTCTCTTTAGATTCCAATGGGATGTGTGCTCTTAAAATATTTCAAAGAGTAATAATAGGCAAATAACCTCCCATTTGAGGTTCTCATATTTTCTCTATTCGAAAAATAATTAAAAAATAAAAGATATAATTTCTAAGTGTTTTCTTAGGTAAATCACATAGTAATATAAATACATTTAATTACTTCTTAACTATAGTTAATAACTGCATATTTGTACATATTAGGTATCTTCAGCGGGGGAATTGAGTCGAGTTTTCTCCCTTAAAATTAGCAAAAATCATATAAATACGTCTTAAATACCCTAGAACCTAGGTAACTAAGGCTGTGGGGATTAGACAATATGCATATAGACCGTTCATAAGTTTCTTTATTAATGATTAATGAAACTGAATTTTAATAAGCGATCGTGACAATGATGAAAATGTTGATGATATTATGTACCGATGTGGTCGAGCTGGACAAGAATGGAGCGTCTGATAGGAGTGTATGAGGTTGTCCACTCTAAGAGTGACGAATAGGCATCCTCAAATGACAATGTAGAGACGTCGAACGTAGTCAGATTTCATTGCAGTCGTGATGATATGTCTTTCTATCTTGAAATTTGTAAAGATTTATTTAAAATCGATTGCCATGTGATATTTTTATGTGGTAAATATACAATGAGTTCTTTGATATATTTTCTTTAAAAAGTATATTAGACGATGTTCAAAACTTTTAAGAAATGTCAATGGTAACTCTATTGGTCTCTACTTGATCTGATCATGTTAAGATTCTTCAGCCTCCGACCACCTCCCAATCTATCCTCTCTACATCGCACTCCTCAACATCCCCTCCCATGGGTGGCTCCTCATCGTGCAATCCAGTAGACCCATTTGAAACTTCGTCGCATTCAAGAACTTCACTGAGAGAACAATCAAGGTCATGATCCACTTCCAAAAGTAGATGAGGACCTTCGAGGAGAGAGGTGATTTTCAACAACCTCCCTCCTAAATCCAATGTTTAAAGATTCATGTGTAAAATTTCAGACGTCAAGATTCATGAGCAAAATTTCAGACCTAAACTTTCTTAATATAATTGCACATATAAACTTTGAATGTAGATTTTATGTTTCTTCCTACATTTAAGAAATAAGCGAGTTAAATTCAATTCTTATTAGAATATCATGTACTTAAATTAATTGCTTCAATTACTAGACTATGTAGTGATTTGGTGGGTGTGGGTATCCGATTTGAATCTTATGGAATATAGGCGGAGGTTTGAGTTTGTTAGCATTGAAAACTTTATGATGTAACTACATTTCGAGCTGTCAAATTGAGTAATCATCAAACATATGCAATCAACTCATAAAAAACTCAAATATTAATATTAAGGGATTTATACCCGGCAGACTATATAAACGTTTTAAAATACCTCTACGACCTTTTGCACAACGTAATTACCTCATCGATCTTGTAAATTACCCCACGAGCCCCCACAAGCTTATAACATATTATCCGGAGGGTTCATGGCGTTAGAGTTGGTAAGTTTACGGGGTCGAGGGGGGAATTAGGTTGTTTCAAAGATCGTAGAGGCATTTTAAAATGGTTATAAGGTATGCCGGGTAAAAATCTCTAATATTAAACATACAATACCATATATATTATACAATAAATATTTTTCTGAAAGCTGCATATATCGTTGCATATTGAAAATTATTATCAGGATTTGGACGTATTCAAACACATACTTTTTTGAATTTTCTTGATTTTGAAATGTTGTCTACATGATTATGATATTAATTGAGGTATATTTATTATGGTGATAGTTTTATTATCTTTCTTGGGATTATGATATTAATTGAGGTATATTTATTATGGTGATAATTTTATTATCTTTCCTCGTATATTTTCAGTATTATTAGTCCAACCCGTGCAACGCACGGGGGTGTTCACTAGTTACTATGGCCCTCAGTATCAGGCTATAAAAGAAGCGGTATAATTCATTGATATTGCAAGGGTCTGACTGTAATTTACCATACCTTTTGAACTTTTTTAACAACTCAAGTATAGCTTATTCTTAATATAAAACAAAAGCTGATGCGTCTCAAATTCAAGGAATCCAAATCGCTTTGGAGCTTGAGACTCAACTAATCGATGATTTTCAAATGACATTGAGATGGCTAAATAAACTAATCGACAACAAACCTTAATGTAAACATGCAAACCACGTCATTACAGTTTTCTTTCTAAAGTCTAATTATTTTAGTTTTGTCCATATCGTGGACCAAATTTCAATTCCAATTCCCCATCTTGATTTCTAGATAATTTAACCAATATCTTATCACAATGTTAATGCAAATTTTGTAGTAATCATCGACCGAGTCCGGTTGACCAAATTTTTAGTTAATTTAGTTTCATTACATTCATGTCCCTAACTTTCTAGGTAAGTACCCTAACTTCCTAGGTAAGTACCAAATGATCCTAAAACTTGTTTTGACCATTAAAAATTATGATAAAATCTGTAGAAATCCTGAGAATATTAGAAAACAGCGAGGACACCCTGGTGCAGGTTTCATACATTTTGAAGCATCAAATACTAAAAGTTAAATAGAATTTGAGTCCTTAGGAGTTGAAATGCAGTCGAAAAATACCAGAAAAAATAGTGAGATCCTACTGGATTAAACATCGACTTTCCACATACATCTTTTAAGTCATATTTGCACAAGTACTTGTATAGATTTGTTTGAAAAAGCGCGGATCATGTGTGTGCATAAGACCTGTATAAAAATCAACTTTTAAACAATACAAGATCTTACTTTTGATCTGGCACCATCGATTCGGGGATCCGATAATGCTTGCAATTTTTTCTCTTACATTTTTTTAACTTATTTTGAGATTCTAATCATTTTATTGTATAAATTCTTTTATGTAGAAATTTGAAAATAACAAGGAAATGCATTTTTTATTTCACTCTTTCTATACCTTTCTTCCCATTTTTGTAACAATTTATAAACATTGTAATTTAAAGAAATCTTTGTACTTAATTGTCCTTTCCTCCATCCTCGAATTTTGTGAAAAAGCAAAACATATCAAGGATAAAGCATTAGAAGTGCATGCAAGGTGAGCAACCCTCTTCACTTAGGCATTTGTTGGTTTTATTTTTTTGCATTAATGTGTGCCTTAATAGTAAATACTTCTCGCCTATATTATATTTGTGGATTTCTCTCCTTAGGATAGCTACTACCAAAACACATTTAATGACCTAAGATGAGCTTGGTGAAACACCCATGTAACACAAGCGAAGGCAAACAAAATTACTTTATTGATTTCTGCATCATATGATATTGCACAAAAATTCATGAGCACTTTGTATGCAAGAACAAAAGTAAAAAATACTTGGTGCCTCATGGGATTGCAGAGAAAATCATCATTTCTTAAAGCATTGGGCGAATCTTGTCGGGAATAGCATGACACTTGTGATCTATGTATCTACCTTGGTTCCGCTAGCCAAATAAGAATACTAGGTTTCGTAATGATTCACTTCCTACATTTTTTTAGATAAGTCAATTTACTTTTGAATATTTTCATTTTGTGACCAAAATTTTAAATCAAATTGATAATTATACAAGCGACATTTAGTGTCAAGTTCATGAATTGACGATTGATTTATGTTTGTTTGTGTATTAGAGGTCGTAGGTACCTAGGAAATCCCTTGCAAGAACTACTCAACTAGCTGATTTAGGTCTTCTCACTTCCAACCTCGCTTGGAACTTGTCATGGAGATTGAATGTGAATTAGAATGCACGGGGGAGGATGATGAACATGTTTCACGATTCTCTAATCAATATTAGTCGTAGCACTCTCAGAAAATGCTCAACAAATAATTTATTTCACCTTATTTTTGTAAACCAATAAGAAGTAATCTCGGGTCAAAAACAAAGAACACATTCTCAAAAGATTCAATTCGATTGGTTTCAATAACTTTGTTTACTTCATTAACAACAAAGACAAAGATGAAGTAAACAAGCTCACAGACACATATGAGTATACAACATCAGGGAGAAGCATAACAAATAGAGGAAAAATGAGAAAATTGAGAGAAAGAATAAATACAAGAGAGACAAAAATAATCAACCAAAGAAAATACAAAAAAGTAAAAATAAGTAAATTGTAGTTTGCATTTATCAAAGTATTTTCAAATATTTTTATATTCTTAGGAATAAATAAACACAATGAATAAATAAAATTGTGTTTTTACAAATAAGAAAATAAAGAAATTTGGGACCTCAGAGAAATAAGATTTTGACTCAAAATTAGGTCAAAAAATTTAGCCAATATTTTTCCCATGTAAATTAAAATCAGAAGAATAAAATTCGACTTGTGTATTTGTGTTTTGAGGATATATGAATTTATTATGAGTTTGAAATTTTTTAAATATTTTTGAGTTTTTGTGCTTTAAACAAAATTTATCTAAATTCCCTTTGCATAGTAATGGCCTTAAGTGAAGCTAAACAAAACTATTTTTTTGGTATTTGAAGGATACAACATGGACAAATTAAATTATAGGAAGAGATATTCTAAATTTTTTCATTTTGATTTTTTTGACTATACAAACAATCAAACAAAAATCTACTAAATTCTCAAATGTAGAGCAAGTGAAGCTATGAGATTGATTTTTCAAAATTACTGTAATTTGTTTCTAACATAAGACAAACACGCATAATCATCAAATACTTTATAAACCAACTAATGGAGGGCCTTGTGGATGAACTCAACCACGTGACCCTAAGTACATTAGTATAGTATATAACTTAGATAATTAAATTTCTAAGTTTAAGTAAATCTTTGGTTAACTTACTGATATATCCATGATTCGTCATCTTTATTCTACCATTTTGGCCTAAAGTCTCTTGTAAAACACACATAAATAAACGCTAATTCTCACTTTTAACAGACAAACAAACATCAATGGTTAGTAATATATATTTAACAATTATTTACACATGAGAACACGTGAAATAACCAAGCTAGGGATCAAAAGGGGTTCAAAATTCGAATGAAGGGGAAGCGTGCATTTTGAAAGAATGACAGACAAGGCTCAAAGAACGATGTGTGGCAGGCGTTGCAATGATCCAAAGCCCAATATTTAATCTGGGCGTGTAAGCTCTATGATAGGGGAGAAAAAGTCATGAAGACCACATCATGAAAGGAGGAAGGATGTGGCCTCGAAAAAATGGTCAAAAGTGGCCAAAAACGCATTCTGACACAGCCAGACATTGGGCAGAGAGTTGACCAGAGGTCAACTCTTGCCGCCCCCTGGTTGGTCCATGTGGACAAACTAGGAAAAAGACTGGGGGAAAACCTTGGAAATTAAATTAAAAATATCAAATGATTTTATTAATTTTTTAATTATAAAATAAAAAATGTTTATTATTTTATAAATTAATTTATTATGATTTTTAATTATTTTTATGAGGTATAAAAATGCAAGTTTCCATTTATAGGCTATATAGGTATATATATCTATATATTTTAATATTTTATTTTTATTTTGTGAATTTAATTTTATTTATTTTGTTTATTATTTTATGTATTTATAAAATATTTTTATACACTTAAATATATTTTTATTTTCTTTTTCTGATGTATTTTGTTTGCTTAATAAAATAGAGGTATTAATTACATAGGTTTGTATACAGGTATGATACCTAGGTATGTTATATACAAGTATTTTATTTTGTATTTTTTTGAGGTTTTTATTCCTATTTTAATGTATATATCTTATAAATATTATTTTCAAAATTATAAAAATATAAAATTATGAAAATAATGAATAAATAATAAAATGAATATTTTAATCTGTACAAGTATACAAATAGGGTCCAAAACTCAACTTTCAAACCGTAGCTTTGCCAAACGCGAAACCACCTCAATTAAATAGCTTATTTGAAATTATATACAATTAAAGGTGAGTTTGGTACATTTCGAGTTTTTATTTGAGAGATACAGGTCTGGGATGTTGGGATTTTGGAAACTTATTCATATCATAACTTTTTATCTGTACATTATTTTTGTGTGAAATCAATTTTGTATTTTTATTTATTTAATTATCTACATCTTTCATGTACAAAGTTTCTTTATTTTAAGTATAAAAAGTGGAACCAAAAATAGGTCCCAAAATGTATAAAGAATGAATAAAATAGAAGGTATTTTTTTTTGTATAAATGGCCCTTATCTCCCCCTACTTTATTCCTTGTCGACCTAGTCATCGAAATGCCTAGGTCTCGGAGTTTCGGGTCATAAAATATTTACAATATTCTATTCTTTTTCTTTTCTTTTCTTTATTTTATAATTTTGGCTTTAAAAACCGCATTTAATACAATATTTACACAATAGTGCATGAATGCTAAAATGCCTAAATTAAGTCTATTTACACGCATTTACTGAGGTTTTTAAGGCCAAAATGATAGAATAAAGATGATGAAACGTGGATTCATTAGCATGTTAGAGCGATATAGTTATGAAAATAAAATGATAGCATTTTTCAAAAATAGTAATAAAAAGTGGCAAAAAATGAAAGTGGAGTAGGTAAGTTACCTACTCCATGGAGTTGGATCCCTTTCCTCATATATATGTATATATATATATATGTAATTCATCTATGTACTCTTATTTATTTCAGTATATTTTAAATGGTTTCATTGTATTCTAATTATGGACATATACTATAAATAATTTCTACAATATTATAAAATTATAAAATCATGAAAATTATAAAGAATAAATAAAATTAATAATTTATTCAGGTATACTATATAATAGGGATCCAAAACCTAACTTTTGCATCTTTACTCCAACTTAAATTAAACCATCTTTATTAAATAGCTAATAAAAATGCATATACAATTAAAGTGATTTTGATAAATTTTGACTTCATATGGAAAAGATATAGGTCTGTGAGGCATGGATTTTGGATTTTTATTCTGAGTGTAGAAAACACAATATGTATTATTTTTGTGTGAAATAAAATTTCTATTTTTCTATGTATTTTTTATATACAACTTTCGTGTACAAAAGTTTGTTGATTTTATATATAAAAAATAACGAATAAAATAGGTCCTAAAATTGAATTATTGAAGAATAAAAATTAGGGTTATTATTGTGTTTTTGGCCTTATCTCCCTTACTTTATTCCTTGTCAACCTAGTCATCATAATGCCTAGGTCTCGGGGTTTAGGATCATTCAATACCTTTGGTATTTCATTTCTTTTTCTTTTATTTTCTTTAGTCTTTTATTTTGGCATTAAATATAGTATTTATAAATTACTTACATAATAAATAATAGATGTTATTTTATGCAAAATAATTCCATTTACATGCATTTATCTAAGGTTTAGGCTAAAATGAAAGAATAAAGATAATGAAATGGAGATTCATTACCCCCCTATACTTGCCTTTGCATGTCCCTATCAAACACTTATTCTTAATTAATCCAGAAAAGAAAATAAAGAAAAGAAAAGAAAGAACTTGGATTGATTTTAACTTTCAAAATTGTCTTCCTAAAATTAAAGTTTAGATCTCAATCAGACTTTTGGACTTTTGGTTTGGTGGAAACCTCATTGAGAAATAGATTTGAAACATAATAGCCTTTGAAATCCATAGAACCCTGCCTTAGTCTTCTCAAAATCTAGGTTAGAACAAGTCGATGTCATATGCAGTCCCTTATGACTCTGAGTCTACCTTGTACGTCGTCAGTGATATGTAGTTCCTCTTAGCTAAAGCGGTAAAAGTCAGTCTTCTCCAACATGGTGACCCTATTCCCTTCTAAGTTCAAGTGCAACCGGCTCAAGAAGAGGAGGTAGAGAAGATAATGGATGGTAGCCAATTTAGATACCTATCCTAAGATGCCTGACCAATGTAACCAAGTCATCCGGCTACATGCTCACATACATATCTGACTTGGAGGTTCAAGCTTGCTTATTGACTATATACATTCTCCGATGAGAAATGATTTTTCTTTGTTTTTTGCTTGTCTATCCTTTTTAGAGTTTTCGAATATGCATTTTTCAATACTATATACACCAGCATTTACATAAGGACTTTTTCCTCTTGAGCGAGTAGACTATCATTCTTTTGAAGTATTATTGAAATCCACATCATTTCTTCATTGGACCTCATGTCTATTAGATCGGGTTGGGGTACAATGGCCATAATTGTGTGATTTCCTATGTTTTCATTGGCTTGTGTCTCATGTTGGTAAATCCAGCCCTCTAACACTTCAATTGAGATGAGCAAAGTGTAAGGTACGTATGTGAAATATCCAAACATGGCGTATTAAGAAGTAAACCAAAGGATCTGAAGATCTGTATGATCTGTATTCTAATATGATATTTATTAAATCCATATTCGATTGCATTCTTTATGCGATCCAGTTTTAGATTCGTTCTTTATTTGATTCGTATCCGAGTCCGTTCAATATTCGATCCGTATTCGGATTTGATAAATATCCGATTCTAATTCGTATTCGTATTTGTATTTTAAGGATATGGTTTCCTTGATGCATATCCGAGTCCTAGCCGTATCCGTATTCGTATTTGACAGAGATGAAGCGAATATGGATATGGAAATAGACATATACAATCCATTTTCATCACGAAAGGACATATCGATATCGGTATCGGTACCATGTCGATACGATATATCGACGTCATATCGTCGACATCGAACCGAAATTGTGAATAAAATGGCCTGTCGATACCGATATCGACCATATCGGAGATATATCGGTGACCTGTCGATACCGATATATCACCGATATATCGCGATACGGCCTTCCATGATTTTCATCCCTACTTATAATCCATGTTGATGATACAATCGATGAATTTCCTAATATCGTCACACGAGATCCAACGTCTTCTTCACGAGCGAGGCGTACCGAAGGAGATGAAGATATATAAGCAAACAATCCGGCAGCATAACGACGATGTTGCAGTGATGGCGACTCTCTCTAAGGCTCCATGGTGGATGACCATAATGAGAGAGAGAGGATGTGTAGAGAATGAGAGAGAGCATATATATTTTGATGTTCCTTGAAGAGCAAGGGGTACCTCTTCTTATATAGTATTTTGGGATCCATGGATCTCAATCCATGGACAACACAAAATCAATGGATGAGATTGATTTTTGTTTCTTTCAATGGTCATGATGTTGTTGTAAAAACGCAACAACAATTAATTTAATTTAATTTAAATATATATTAAATAATCAATATAAATTAATTTTAAATTAAATCAATTATCTTTAGAGATAATTGGAAGGAGATAATCAGATGGCAGTTTTCTTCCAATGAGATTACAATATCTCATTCCCAACATTATCTCACAATAATAATTCACAATTATCTTGAGAACAGTGACGGAGACAAGGGGGGGCGGGAGGGGGCTTGGCCCCCCCTGTCTCCCAACAAAACACTTATTATATATTATATAGAGTAATAGTATATGATTTAAATACAATACTTAAATATAAATCTTAATAAGTTGTATACAATGGCCCCCCATCTCACATTTATAAGTTTTATATAATTCTTCCACTCTCATTTCTCAAAAAAAATTAATAATATGATCTGAATACGATAATTTAATTATTAATACTTGTATGTTTTACAAGAACTACATGTCATAAATATAGGGATGTAAACAGTTACGGATATATCTGTATCTGATCCGCCACCGTATCTGTTTTATACAGATTTTTTTACATCCGTATCCGTTTTAAAATGGATACGGATATGAATATCATTTTGATATCCGCAAACATCCGTATCCATATCTGTTTTCGTATATAAATATAGTCATACATTTATTTTTAACCATATATAACATAATTCTATACCTTCTTTTACAATATTTGTATAATTTTTATGATACAAATACATTTACTAAATTTATATCGTGTGTTTTCCATCCATACTACAAGGAAAATAATTTGTGGCTACAGAACTATGGCCACGGATATGGGATTTGTGGCCACCGAATTCGGCTCTGGCCATGGCACATCGTGGCCAATAGCCGTAGCTACAAGTCTCGTCGCGAGAGTTCTCTAGCCACGAATATGCCGTGGCCACTACAAGTGACCACCGAATTTATCGTGGCCACAACTCTTATATGAAGACTTAGGCGGCGGATTGCGACTACGAGAAACTAGTGGCCATGGAATTATCGTGGCCACAAGTTTCCGTAGCCACATTCCGTGGCCGCCACAACTCATTTTTCTTATAGTGCCAATTCATATATATTTAAGTCAATTCTATAGATTATTTCTAACATTACTCGTATGTAATCAGTATTCGTTTTACATCTGTATCGGTTTTTAAGAATATGGTAAGATAATTTTAATATCAATCGATATGTGTATCTGCATCTGTATTCGTATTCAAAAACAGATAAGGATTCGATAATACATATATCCATATATGTATCCCTATATAGAATAACTATATAGAACATACATTAATGTGGCATTTATATATGTATTCTTTTTAATACAAATACATACACATGTCGAAATAAATAATAAGGAATAGGCACACACACCCCTTTGCATCTCTACATTAAGTGTGATATAATTTTAATTTTTAAAAATATTAGATATAATGGTACTACTTAACATCGTATTAATAAATTTTTTTGTGATTTGAAGAATTTTGTAAGGACCTTTTTGCCCATATAATGTTTGTTTAGATATTTATGTGAAATCGCAATTCTATAAGGGTATCTTTATAAAAATTCCTTGTAAATAAATATTAATAATTAAAATGATAAATAATAGCATAGATAAACTTTATATATATAATGTATCTACATGTATATATATATGTTGAGAAAAACGTCCAATGCATACATATAAAAATCCATACAACCACAGATTTACAGAACAGATTATCATATGTATGAGTCCAGGTTAACAGTGATAAGAGAAATATCCATTTAATTAACATATGCATATTCGCACAAGGGAGAAATCTGGAAACTAAAATCATGACAAACAATGCGACAAAGAAAAATAGAGTTAGAGATTACAACCGAAGCCTCCTGTTGTAGGACTCCCCTTAGAGAGACAGCGCCCCCCACTTTACCGGCGCACAGGGCCTTGACGTGCCGCTCCCAGGGTCCGACGGTCCACGCTCGTTGACGGTGCGCACCGTGCTTGAGCGTCCTCGAAAGCCACCTCCGTAGACGAAACCCGAGATCGAGAGAGGAAAAAGAGCGTCCTTGAGAGAAAAGAAGGGCGCTGAGAATGAATGGGGATAGATGTTCGTAACCCACACCCATGCCCTTTAAGAGATACTTAAAGGCGTCCGGGCGGTTACGTTTTCGTGAGAAGATAATGGGGCGTAACGCTTGGAATTCAAAACACGCGGTTACAAAACCGACTCGGTCTTTGCCACGCCACGCCCGCGCCCGCGCCCGCGCCCGCCGGGCCCGCGCCCGCGCCCGCGCCCGCGCCCGCGCCCGCGCCCGCGCCCGAGCCCGAGCCCGTGCCCGGCACGCGCGCGTGTGTGTGTGTGTGTTGTGGTCTAAAATCCTCTCTAGTCTGTTTCCAGACTAGTCTCAGGACTTCCCACATATAAACCAAGTCTCAGTTTTCTCTCTCCACGATGTGGGACTAAACAGCACCCCACAGGGTTGAAACATTGAATTCCAGGAATTGAGATACATCAATACAACTTGATATTGACCATCAAATTGCATCAAACTATCCCAATACCGTTAATTCCAACAATCCCCCACGAATTCACTGTTGAAACACGAAGAGCCAAGAATCTCGGGTTTCCACACTCTGCTTTCAGTAAAGGTACCTTCCGGTTTGAACCTTTACCTGAGTTATCCCCTTTCACCATCACAGGAATAAAGTGAACTATGTCTTGAACTTTAATCCTTTGATGTAATGGTATCGAGAGGTAACAACGGAGTGAAGTCTATGGTGACAATCTTCTGGTTTTGGTGCTCTTAATGGCCTTGCACCCTTCCCTGTTTCATGAGTATATTAAAGGATAAACCCTCATCCTTTATCTGCGGCCCACAGAAATACTCATATAGGTGGCATTCTCCAAGGATGCACTGCTCACATCCTGCTTATAAAAGCTTGAATCCATTAAGAGCATAATGCTCAACCTTTTCCTGCAGCTTTCAGGCACTTGACTTTTCAGGGATAGGACCCACATGCAAAGTATTGCATAATGAGTGCCAACCAGTTCCCCTTACAGCTTGTTTTCCCATTGAACCTATTTTGTGGGATCTCCACTCATTTAGGTTGGGTTGCTACTGCGGGTAAACTCTCAGTGGGTTTCAGCCCCATCCCAAGTCTGGATTTTTGGACTAAAGATCTATCAAGTCCCTTTGTAAGTGGATCTGCCGTGTTATCTTTGGTACCAACAAATTCCACAGCAATCACTCCAGAAGACACCAAATCCCTAATAGACTTAAGTCTAACTTGGATATGTCTTCTTGTTTTCTGATTGTACTTTGAACTCTTTACCTTAGCAATAGTAGTCATGCTATCACAATGTAAAGAAATTGCCGGTATCGGCTTACCCACCATGGGCATCTCAGAGAGAAGCTCCCTAAGCCATTCAGCCTCAATACCTGTTGTGTCCAAAGCACACAGCTCTGCCTCAAAAGTAGACCGAGCCAAAATGGTCTGTTTCACAGACCTCCAGGAGACTGCACCGCCTCCAAGGGTAAATACATACCCAGTCACACCGTTACTCCCGGAGTCCTCCATTTGACATATCCAACTTGCATCACTATATCCTTCTAAGACAGGAGGATATTTACCATAATGCAGTCCAAGAAGTGTAGTACCCTTAAGGTACTTCAACACTCGATCCAAGGCCTCCCAATGAGTACGGTCAGGACAGCTCGTATATCTACTTAACTTTGCGACCGTGAATGAAATATCAGGTCGAGTACAGTTCGCAAGATACATCAAGCTTCCTATAATCTGGGAATATCGTAGCTGTGCTACAGGTACTCCACTTTTGTTCTTGCAGAGGGGTTTAGATGAATCATAAGGAGTGCATACAGATTTACAGCTCTGATAGCCAAATTTTTCAAGAACCTTCTCAGTATAATGTGACTGAGACACAGCTATCCCATTAGCAGATCTAATCAGTTTGAGCCCCAAAATCACATTAGCAACTCCTAAGTCCTTCATCTCAAACTTACTACTCAAGAACCTCTTGGTTTCTTCCACTATCCTTATGTTTGATCCAAATATCAAAATATCATCTACATATAGGCATAAGACAACAAACATATCACCTTTAATCATAGAATACACACATTTATCGGATTCATGAACAATAAAGCCATAAGACTGGATAGTCTTATCAAACTTGTCATGCCACTGTTTCAGAGCTTGTTTTAATCCATAAAGAGATTTTACAAGCTTACAGACCTTTCTCTCATTACCAGATGCTACGAATCCCTCAGGTTGGTCCATATAGATCTCCTCCTCAAGATCACCATATAAAAAAAACAGTCTTCACATCCATTTGATGAATTGTGAGATCATGTATGGAGGCCAACGCAATGAGCATCCGAATCGTAGTCATTCTAGTAACAGGAGAATATGTATCAAAATAATCAATACCCTCTTTCTGTTTGAAACCTTTGGCTACAAGTCTTGCCTTATATTTTTCTATGGATCCGTCCGGTCTAAGTTTTCTTCTGAATACCCATTTGCTTCCTATGGTGGAACACCCAGGAGGTAGATCGACCAATTCCCACGTGCCATTTGAAATGATCGAATCCATTTCAGATTTAATGGCGTCCTTCCAATGCCTTGCTTCAGTAGAAGCCATCGCATCCTTATATGTGGGAGGATCACCCTCGATTTGGTAGGAGACAAAGTCGCTACCTAAATCCTTAGCAATCCTAGGTCTCTTACTTCGTCTAGGTTCAACATCCTCCAAAAATTCATTGGGTTCAGAAGAGCTAGCCCCCACATTTGACATCTGTTCTATTTGTTGTGGAATAGAACCAGATGTTGAGGCTACGTCAGTAGTCAGATTTTCAGGAATCCCCTTTTTCATTGGAAAAATATCCTCGAAAAATGTAGCATCACGAAGTTCAACAATAGTATTAGAATCTATGCCTGCGATCTCAGACCGAATTACTAAGAATCGATAGGCATAACTATTTTCCAGATACCCCAAGAAGACCGCGTCAATTGTTTTAGGTCCAAGCTTCTTTCTCTTGTGTTCTGGGACTAAGACCTTAGCCAGGCATCCACACACCTTAAGATATTTTAGGCTTGGTTTCCTATTTCTCCAAAGTTCAAATGGACTCTTATCTTTATGCCTTAAGGGAACTCTATTCAGAATATGGCAGGCCGTATTCAAAGCTTCCCCCCACATGTAAGATGGTAGCCCAGAACTTTGTAAAAATACATTGACCATATCAGTTAGGGTCCTATTCTTTCGTTCTGCTATTCCATTGGACTGTGGTGAATAAGGTGCAATGACCTCATGAACTATGCCAAATAGTTTGCATTGTTCATCAAATATCTTAGATGTATATTCACCACCCCTATCTGACCTTAGACGTTTAATTACTTTCCCGACTTGTGTTTCTGCTTCATTCTTAAAAATAAGAAATTTTTCTAAGGCTTCATCCTTAGTTTTAAGCAGATAAACATAACAGTATCTACTGCTATCATCTATGAAGGTGATAAAATATCTTTTGTTATCTCTAGTCATCACACCACCAAACTCACAAATATCAGAATGTACTAAGTCTAGAATCTCAGTTTCCCTATTCACAGAATGAAAAGGCTTTCTAGGCAACTTAGCTTGAGCACACATTTCACATTTGTTGAGTTTGTCTGTAGTATGATTAGGAATCATGTCAAGTTTCATCATTCTTTTCATAGAATTGAAATTTACATGTCCTAGCCTAGCATGCCATAAATCAGTAGATTCAATATTTGAAACAACATAAGTAGAAGAATCAAAACCAGAAATATTATTAACTGAGCTATCAATGTCACATCTTATTCTAAATAAAAGATCATGATCAGCCAAATATCCTTTTCCAAAGAAAATACCATGTCTCAGAAAAACTACTTTATTACATTTAAAGTCTAATTGAAAACCCTCTCTAACTAATAAAGAACCAGACAAAACATTCTTCTTAATCTCAGGAACGTGCAGCACCCTGCGCAAAGTCCAAACTCGTCCAGTTGAGAATCTCAGCTCGACTTGTCCGGACCCAAGCACCTTGGCTGCAGATCTGTTCCCCATCATTACTGTACTACCGGCTGAAGCCTGATAAGACACAAAGAATGTTCTATCAGTACAAATGTGAACATTTGCACCTGTATCAACAAGCCACTCATTAGGCTCGTTTACAAAGTAGAGCTCAGGGTTCACTGAGACATACCCCTCACCGGACCCGCCTCCCTCAGTCAGCACAAGAGCCTGAGGAACGACATCCGTAGACTTCTGTTGGGTCTTCAGAGAAGGGCAATCCTTCTTCCAATGTCCAACCTGTCCACACTGCCAGCAAGGTTTGTTCTTTGGTTTTTTTTCTGGATTTTTCCCTTGGCTTTCAGTTTCTTATTTTCCCTTTAACAATGTTTCCTTTTGAGGTTATGACATTGACCTTAGGGTTCACGTCTACAGGCATCACAGGTTTTTGTTTCCTATGCTCCTCTTCAATGGCTATCGAGACCATCAGATCATCCAGAGAAATTTTCCCCTTTCTGTGCTTTAAGGACATCCCAAAATCTTCCCAGGACTTGGGAAATTTCTCAATGATCGACATAACTTGAAACTTTTCAGGAAGTTTCATTTCTGCCTCGGCTAACCCATGGAGTAATAACAAAAACTCATGAGCCTGTTCCGAAACCGATTTGCCCTCAATCATCTGAAATTTCAAGAACTTGGATACTGAGTATTTTTCAATACCCAGATCCTCCGTATTATATTTCTTATCCAGTTCCTCCCACAGATCCTTAGCGGTTTTGGTTGATGCGCCATAGACATCGAACAGAACGTTCGATAGTGCAGTGAGAATGCACCCATGACACAGACGGTCATGTTCTTTCCACGCATCCGCCATCTTAACCGTCTCAGGATCCGGATTTTGTTCAGATAATTTAGGGCACTCGGTTTCTAGAACCGAAATCAGGCCAATCGTGGTCAGCCAGATTCTCATGCGTTGTTGCCAACGCTTGAAATTCTGACCCCCGAATTTCTCTGGCATACCAGTGAAATCCACACGAGACCGAAACCTCAAATCCGACATTTTTTCTTATCACGTTATAACGCTGTCTCTCTAAGAATGTTGAGAAAAACGTCCAATGCATACATTTAAAAATCCATACAACCACAGATTTACAGAACAGATTATCATATGTATGAGTCCAGGTTAACAGTGATAAGAGAAATATCCATTTAATTAACATATGCATATTTGCACAAGGGAGAAATCTGGAAACCAAAATCATGACAAACAATGCGACAAAGAAAAATAGAGTTAGAGATCACAACCGAAGCGTCCTGTTGTAGGACTCCCCTTAGAGAGACAGCGCCCCCCACTTTACCGGCGCACAGGGCCTTGACGTGCCGCTCCCAGGGTCCGACGGTCCACGCTCGTTGACGGTGCGCACCATGCTTGAGCGTCCTCGAAAGCCACCTCCGTAGACGAAACTCGAGATCGAGAGAGGAAAAAGAGCGTCCTCGAGAGAAAAGAAGGGCGCTGAGAATGAATGGGGATAGATGTTCGTAACCCACACCCACGCCCTTTAAGAGATACTTAAAGGCGTCCGGGCGGTTACGTTTTCGTGAGAAGATAATGGGGCGTAACGCTTGGAATTCAAAACACGCGGTTACAAAACCGACTCGGTCTTTGCCACGCCGCAGCCGCAGCCGCCCACGCCCGAGCCCATGCCCGGCCCGGCGCGCGCGCGCGTGCGTGTGTGTGTGTTGTGGTCTAAAATCCTCTCTAGTCTGTTTCCAGACTAGTCTCAGGACTTCCCACATATAAACCAAGTCTCAGTTTTCTCTCTCCACGATGTGGGACTAAACAGTACCCCACAGGGTTGAAACATTGAATTCCAGGAATTGAGATACATCAATAGAACTTGATATTGACCATCAAATTGCATAAAAATTCCTTGTAAATAAATATTAATAATTAAAATGATAAATAATAGCATAGATAAACTTTATATATATAATGTATCTACATGTATATATATATATGTATATGCGTATATGTATGTGTGTAGTCTTAATAATTTGCCCCCCCCCCCCCAAGTAAAAATTTCTGGCTTCGTCCCTGCTTGAGAACATTGCAATCATTTCATTGGAAATTTGCGAATCACGTGCACCAATTCAGTATCAGGCTATAAAAGAAGCGGTATAATTCATTGATATTGCAAGGGTCTGACTGTAATTTACCATACCTTTTGAACTTTTTTAACAACTCAAGTATAGCTTATTCTTAATATAAGACAAAAGCTGATGCGTCTCAAATTCAAGGAATCCAAATCGCTTTGGAGCTTGAGACTCAACTAATCGATGATTTTCAAATGACATTGAGATGGCTAAATAAACTAATCGACAACAAACCTTAATGTAAACATGCAAACCACGTCATTACAGTTTTCTTTCTATAGTTTAATTATTTTAGTTTGGTCCATATCGTGGACCAAATTTCAATTCCAATTTCCCATCTTGATTTCTAGATAATTTAACCAATATCTTACCACAATATTAATGCAAATTTTGTAGTAATCATCGACCGAGTCCGGTTGACCAAATTTTTAGTTAATTTAGTTTCATTACATTCATGTCCCTAACTTTCTAGGTAAGTACCCTAACTTTCTAGGTAAGTACCAAATGATCCTAAAACTTGTTTTGACCATTAAAAATTATGATAAAATCTGTAGAAATCCTGAGAATATTAGAAAACAGCGAGGACACCCTGGTGCAGGTTTCATACATTTTGAAGCATCAAATACTAAAAGTTAAATAGAATCTTATTTGAGTCCTTAGGAGTTGAAATGCAGTCGAAAAATACCAGAAAAAATAGTGAGATCCTACTGGATTAAACATCGACTTTCCACATACATCTTTTAAGTCATATTTGCACAAGTACTTGTATAGATTTGTTTGAAAAAGCGCGGATCATGTGTGTGCATAAGACCTGTATAAAAATCAACTTTTAAACAATACAAGATCTTACTTTTGATCTGGCACCATCGATTCGGGGATCCGATAATGCTTGCAATTTTTTCTCTTACATTTTTTTAACTTATTTTGAGATTCTAATCATTTTATTGTATAAATTCTTTTATGTAGAAATTTGAAAATAACAAGGAAATGCATTTTTTATTTCACTCTTTCTATACCTTTCTTCCCATTTTTGTAACAATTTATAAACATTGTAATTTAAAGAAATCTTTGTACTTAATTGTCCTTTCCTCCATCCTCGAATTTTTTGAAAAAGCAAAACATAGCAAGGATAAAGCATTAGAAGTGCATGCAAGGTGAGCAACCCTCTTCACTTAGGCATTTGTTGGTTTTATTTTTTTGCATTAATGTGTGCCTTAATAGTAAATACTTCTCGCCTATATTATATTTGTGGATTTCTCTCCTTAGGATAGCTACTACCAAAACACATTTAATGACCTAAGATGAGCTTGGTGAAACACCCATGTAACACAAGCGAAGGCAAACAAAATTACTTTATTGATTTCTGCATCATATGATATTGCACAAAAATTCGTGAGCACTTTGTATGCAAGAACAAAAGTAAAAAATACTTGGTGCCTCATGGGATTGCAGAGAAAATCATCATTTCTTAAAGCATTGGGCGAATCTTGTCGGGAATAGCATGACACTTGTGATCTATGTATCTACCTTGGTTCCGCTAGCCAAATAAGAATACTGGTTTCGTAATGATTCACTTCCTACATTTTTTTAGATAAGTCAATTTACTTTTGAATATTTTCATTTTGTGACCAAAATTTTAAATCAAATTGATAATTATACAAGCGACATTTAGTGTCAAGTTCATGAATTGACGATTGATTTATGTTTGTTTGTGTATTAGAGGTCGTAGGTACCTAGGAAATCCCTTGCAAGAACTACTCAACTAGCTGATTTAGGTCTTCTCACTTCCAACCTCGCTTGGAACTTGTCATGGAGATTGAATGTGAATTAGAATGCACGGGGGAGGATGATGAACATGTTTCACGATTCTCTAATCAATATTAGTCGTAGCACTCTCAGAAAATGCTCAACAAATAATTTATTTCACCTTATTTTTGTAAACCAATAAGAAGTAATCTCGGGTCAAAAACAAAGAACACATTCTCAAAAGATTCAATTCGATTGGTTTCAATAACTTTGTTTACTTCATTAACAACAAAGACAAAGATGAAGTAAACAAGCACACAGACACATATGAGTATACAACATCAGGGAGAAGAATAACAAATAGAGGAAAAATGAGAAAATTGAGAGAAAGAATAAATACAAGAGAGACAAAAATAATCAACCAAAGAAAATACAAAAAGTAAAAATAAGTAAATTGTAGTTTGCATTTATCAAAGTATTTTCAAATATTTTTATATTCTTAGGAATAAATAAACACAATGAATAAATAAAATTGTGTTTTTACAAATAAGAAAATAAAGAAATTGGGGACCTCAGAGAAATAAATTTTGACTCAAAATTAGGTCAAAAAATTTAGCCAATATTTTCCCATGTAAATTAAAATCGGAAGAATAAAATTCGACTTGTGTATTTGTGTTTTGAGGATATATGAATTTATTATGAGTTTGAATTTTTTTAAATATTTTTGAGTTTTTGTGCCTTAAACAAAATTTATCTAAATTCCCTTTGCATAGTAATGGCCTTAAGTGAAGCTAAACAAAACTATTTTTTTGGTATTTGAAGGATACAACATGGACAAATTAAATTATAGGAAGAGACATTCTAAAATTTTTCATTTTGATTTTTTTTACTATACAAACAATCAAACAAAAATCTACTAAATTCTCAAATGTAGAGCAAATGAAGCTATGAGATTGATTTTTCAAAATTACTGTAATTTGTTTCTAACATAAGACAAACACGCATAATCTTCAAATACTTTATAAACCAACTAATGGAGGGCCTTGTGGATGAACTCAACCACATGACCCTAAGTACATTAGTATAGTATATAACTTAGATAATTAAATTTCTAAGTTTAAGTAAATCATTGGTTAACTTACTGATATATCCATGATTCGTCATCTTTATTCTACCATTTCGGCCTAAAGTCTCTTGTAAAACACACGTAAATAAATGCTAATTCTCACTTTTAACAGACAAACAAACATCAATGGTTTGTAATATATATGTAACAATTATTTACACCAAAATAAAACAATAAACAATAAAAAGGAAAAATAAGGATGTAGAAATGTACCATATATATATTCTGACTCGAAACATCGAGACTAGGTCAAGTGATGACCTGATCTATAAGGAATAGGGGAGATGGGGTAAATAACAAATACAAATTCAAAAAAAAAACAAAGGAATCATTGTACATGTGTACTATATTCTTTTTATAAATATCTTATACTATTTTATTTATCATCGAGATAATTCCAAGCAAAAAAGTTTTCTTCTTTAAACTTGTATATAAAAATATTTACTAAATAATAAAAGGGGGTGGGGAAACTGCACCAGACCATTATTTTTCATTATTTTTTTTGAAATGAAACCTTGGGGGATTTAAATCACCATATATCGCCCTGTTCTCATGCCAAATTCAATTAACTCCGTCACCTCTATCATCTCCATAATGACTATCACATGTTAACGTTCTCAAAATTGTTGAAATTGACCCAATCTAGATGGGCATGTTAGGAATCTTCATTTTCCATGAAATTTGAAATACATATTCCACTCAATAAACTAAATAAATCTCCATAGGTTTCCTTCAAAAAAAAAATAGAAAAACTAATAAGAAAAATGATCGGATGTAACTAGTTGGTTGCACCCCCGGTGTAGATTCCCTTTTCTCATAATAAAAATTTGTTAAAAATTAAATTATATTTATAACATGGTACAACAAACCAAAAGAATTGTAAAATCAACATTCAAAGCTAAATATCTACTCCGCATTAACTCAAAATTTACCAAACTAAAAAATATACGTAAAATAATGATGTTTCACAATAATCTGAGTAAAGATGTTAATGCCAACTTTTCGAGTTCCATAGTATATGTGAAAAAAATCCGTCAACCAACAAACTTGATTGTTACTTGAAAGGATGGTATTATCTCAAAAATACATATTATTAGAATTTAACAATTAGAAAAATACATCATGATCGCTCCAAGCATTATTGCTTTCCTACCCACTTTCATGGCTAGTACCGACGAGAGTGGGACAGACCACTCACGGAGCAACCTGCTACCCCAACGCTCCCCGACTAGACACCATATCTGTCTCAGGGTAGGATAATGCCAATTTATCACTTCGTACTTGATATTATAATCGTTTTTTCAATTGAAGTATACCATATAATAATAATAAAAATCATTTTGATTTATATTATAAGGAAATTTGTTAAACAAATTCCCAATCCCATTCAAGCAACTTTGTTTGTTGAAAAGAAGATCATGTAACCAATTTGTGATTTAGATCATATCTAATCAATTATTTGTTAAGTCAATGTTATTTAAGGAAATGCAACGAGAAGATTAGATTTACGACATTGATTAAATCAAGCATCTATGAGAGGTCCATGAGATATGGATTTGAGATGTGTTTTCAATATGCAAGTCACTATACGTGGTGAAGGATATGGAAAGATCCTTAAGTGCATCACGGAAGCGTGAGGATCACATCGTATGTGATCGAGAACGACTAAACGTACTAGGTGCTCGAGGCAACAGAATTTAAAAAATTTTAATGCGATGAAATCACATGATCCAAGAACACTTGTTGGATCATTTCACCTAAATCACAAACAAGTATTAGGTTTATATATTGAAGCATGGTTTCGATCGAGTCTCTAAACGAAGAGACCTCTTGTCTCAAGTCCGATCCAACGGAGGAGACGCTTGCAAGCGCGTTGATGATGTATGTGCTCCTCACAATCGATGTTGATGATCCAAGCAACGAATCTCCTGATCTCGTAACATGAGATCTGTCATCTTCTTCACTAGCAAGGTGCACCAAAGGAGATGGATATCCACAAGCAAATAATTTAGCAGCATAATGGCGATGCTGTGGCGATGACGAGTCTCTCTAGGGCTCCATGGTGGACGGCCACAATGAGAAAGAGGGAGAGAGACGACGTGTAGAGAGAGAGAGCAATTGATTTCATGTAACTTAAAGAGTAAGGGGTGCCTCTTCTTATATAGTATTTTGGGATCCATGGACAAAACTAAATCAATGGATGAGTTTGATTTGTGTTTCTTTCAATGGTCATGATCTTGTTGTAAAAATACAACAACAATTAATTTAATATAATTTAAATATATTGAATAATCAATATCATAATTTCAAATAAAATCAATTAACCTTGAAGATAATTGAGAAGAGATTGCCAACAACCAATTAAAGGGGGGAGGGCCACCTAATCCCAATTAGATTTGGTAGCCGTCCACCACCTTTTGGTGGAAGGCAATCTTTTTCCAATGAGATTACATTATCTCATTTCCAATATAATTAATTTCCAATGATAATTCACAATTATCATGAGAAGATTAAATCATACCATTGGAAATTTACGAATCACATTCACAACCGAAAATAAAATATAAAGTATTTTCAATTATTTATACAATGTGAATTCAATTCACATCAATAATTATTCAACAAATATAAATAATAGTAGGATCTCACTGATATATTATAAATCACATTTATAATAAATCTGGTTAATATGGATAATACTATCTACATTATTTATATCCATGGTAATTAAATCACATTTAATCATCTTGGATCTCTATTTTCTTGTGCACAAATAATATGAATCACATCCATATCATTTACATATTTTTATAATTAAATCACATTTAATTATCTCAGATAACTCTTCTTATAATATGAATCAAATGAATATTATCCATGATAAAATCACATTTAATTATCTATTTTCTCAATGCTCGAATACATATATCAACAATGAAATTATTCTTGAACTCTTTCAAGAACAATACGCTTTCTCCTTGTATACTTGGAGATAAGGACATGGCAATTGTATTTTTCCATGTATAATGACTTAGATATTGAGATCACATCTCGAATCCAGATCTTGCGGACCTCTCAAAGATGCTTGATTAAATCAAGGCCGTAAATCTAATATTCTCATTGTATCCGAAACACATTCAGATCAAGGTCCAACATTTGTACTACGATCAGATCACTTCTCTATGAGAGGAGTCAATAAAATCCAGACCTGTTTCATCACTCCCTCAGAATGGAAGCGTCATGGTTATACAGTCGTTTATGATCACATCACCCTCAAGTATTCATAATACCTGTACATCCTTCATAGTAGAAGACTCAGAATAAATCCGAAGTTTTATATCTCTTTTAGACTGTCTTCTTCAGGGTTTTATCATTAAGTTTCCTATTTGTCTATTGGGTGTTGGTATCGATCATATACTTTCCAAAAGCATATATCATACCCAGGTGTTGATTATATACTTTCCAAAAGCATATATCAAACCTACAAATTCAGTCAAGTTTCCAAACTGAGATGACCGTGCATGAAATTTGATCCTGACCAATATCGCATGAGTGAGCTCATGTCTTTCAGTTCAGTAAATGAACCTGTATGATCCCTTTGAGAGATTGTATTACTCATATGCCCTTGCATGCACATCAGCATGCCGGTATATAGACCTTGGTTAGGTCATCAACCTATTGGTCTACCAGTGTTACATACTCAGGCATATAGTAACACGTCTATCTTTGGTCAGAGGATGCGTGCCTATATCGTGACAACATACTATATAGGACTTTGGTTATCTCGATCTCGTTAAGTCAACTCTTTGACCTAACTTATCTAACACCCTCGAATCTCTATTCCTATGCAGTGGACCTGCATCAAGAGGTCGACTAGATATCAACCTTTAGAGAAAGGATTGCCATCTCCTTCTCAGGCTGGAGATCATCTCTTAATAATCATTTGATGGTGCTTGATGGGTCCTCAATTTAACTCTTTAGAAATTCATCCAAGCACAAACCTCTATGATTCAATAATTGAATCAATAGCTATATGATCATCAAGATGGTCATGGTACATAACCCAAATTGTACTAAGGGACCTATTATGAAAATTAGTTATTCTTCATTTCACATCAGGGAATGATATTTGTTATAACATTTATTTCACAATGGCTCGTTGTGGGCTCGCATGTCCAACAATCTCCCACTAGCCCAAAGAGTCATTAATGGGCTAATCTTTAAACCCGCACTCATGTGACAATCATAGACTATTAGAAAAATAGCTAAGTAAGCTGATAAGTCACTCTATTCCCAAGAGACTACTCCAAGTCCTTTTATAACACTTGCATATCCCCTAGTAACAATGCTCGCATCCAATGCGAATGTTGCATCTTATGCAACCAATACTCAATTTTTAAGGCAGTTATAGTGTCCTTGACACTATAACTTAATAATTATCATAATCAGTATTTCCATTATCCTTATCAGAATACCCTTATTCTTGGAGATCTCTATCTCCTAAGGTATCCGCAGTTAAAACATTTAGATTAATATCTATAAAGTCTTATGTTCTTGAAGATTAGACTCTGAGATCACTATCTCAAAAAAATCTTTCATCTTTGAAGATATCATTATTACTGCAATTAAGTGTTTTATCTCCTTAATAGGATTAGCATTACTAGTCCCACTCATGGCAGACATATGGCTTTTGTACATATATAGCATACATCCAGCTTCTCGTAACTGATGCACAACGGCGAGCAATTTTAGCATTCACCTCCTCAACTCCTTGAGGTGTTATCCCTTTAGAAAGGTCAATACCATATCTTAAGGAAAAGAAGCCTTTCTTGGAATTTTCTAGAAAAACAGTGGATATATGTTCATTAAAATGATCATATCTTGAATAAAAAGATTCCAAATCACACAAACTCAAATCTCACGATTTTCTTAATTAATGGAGAACATTATTCAAGAGAAAATTTCGTGTTTAAACTATTTAAACCGGGCTTCAAATATTCATAAAATAGGGCTACGTGAACCAGATGCGATAAAATTTTCACAATCCCAAATGAGCCCAAGTCCGTCTAAGTTTATGGATCGCGTCCAAAACCTCTGACCTAAGGCTCTGATACCACTTGAAGGATATGATAATGTCCTTAAGCACATCATTGAAGTGTGAGGATAACATCGTATGCGATCGAGAGCGATTAATCATACTAGTTGCTCGAGGCAGCGGAATTTAAAAACTTTTAATGCAATGAAACCACATTATCCAAGAACACTTCTCAAATTATTTCGTCTAAACCACAAACAAGTATTAGTTTTACCTTTTGAAGTATGATTGTGATTGAATTTCTAAACGAAGAGACCTCCTGTCTCAAGTTCGATCCAACGGAGGAGACGTTAGACGTGTGCTCCTCGCAATCCATATTGACGATGCAAGAGGCGAATCTCCTGATCTTTTCACACGATATCCATCATCTTCTACACGAGCAAGGTGCACCAAAAGAGACAAAAATCAATGAGCAAATAATCCGATAGCATAACAACAATGTTGCGGCAATAGCGACACTCTCTAGGGCTCCATGGTGGATGACCACAATGAGCGAGAGGGAGAGATACTTGGAGTGTAGAGAGAGAAAGAGAAGGAGAGAGAAATTGATTTGATGTAACTTGAAGAGCAAGGGGTACCTCTTCTTATATAGTATTTTGGGATACATGAATCTCAATCCATGAACAACACCAAATCAATGGATGAGATTGATTTGTGTTTTCTCAATGGCCATGATCTTGTTGCAATAACACAATAATAATTAATTAAATTTAAATTAAATATATTGAATAATATATATAAATTAATTTCAAATTAAATAAATTAACCTTTAAGATAATTGGGAAGAAATTGCCAACAATCAACCAAAGGTGGGGACAACCACCTAAAACTAATTGGACTTGGTTGCCATCCACCACCTTTTTGGAGGAAGGCAATCTTTTTCCAATGAGATTATATTATCTCATTTTCAGTATATTTAATTTACAATGATAATTCACAATTATCATGAGAAGATTACAATCACACCATTGGAAATTTGTGAATCACATTTACAACCCAAAATAAAATGTAAATAATATTTTCAATTAATTATCCAATATGAATCCAATTCACATCAATGATTAATCAACAAATAGAAATAACAATAGGCTCTATAATATATTTTAAATCATATTTATAATATATCTGATTATTATGGATAATGATATCCACATTATTCATATCCATGATAATTAAATTAAATTTAATCATCTTAGATCTTTATTCTCTTGTGCCCAAATAATATGAGTCACATTCATATCATTCACATCCTTTTATAATTAAATCACAATTAATTATCTCAGATAACTCTCCTTATAATATTAATCAAATTCATATTATTCATGATAATTAAATCATATTCAATTATGTACTTTCTCAATGCTCAATTACATATATCAACAATGAAATTATTATTGAACTTTTTCAAGAATAGTGCGCTTTCTCTGCAGATACTTGGAGATAGGACATGTCGATTGTATTATCTACCTATAGTGACTTGGATATTGAGATCACATCTCTAATCCATATCTTACAGACCTCCCAAAGATTCTTGATTAAATCAAGGCCGTAAATCTAATCTTCTCATTTTATTCGAATCACATTCAGATCAAGGCCTACCACTTGGACTAAGATCAGACCACTTCTCTATGAGAGGAGTTACTAAAATCCAGATCTATTTCTTCATTCCCTCGGAATGGACGCATCATGGTGATACAATCGTTTATGATCACATCACCCTCAGGTATTCCCAATAAATGTACATCTACATACTAGAAGACACAGAATAAACCCAAAGTTTTAGATCTCTTTTAGACTTTCTTCTTTAGGTTTTTATCTTTAAGTTTATCATTTGACTATTGAGAGTTGGTATTGATCATATACTTTCCAAAAGCATATATCATACGTAGGTATTGATTATATACATTCCAAAAAAATATCAAACCTAAAATTCAGTCAAGTTTCAAAGCGAGATGACCTTGCACGAAATTTCATCCTTCTCATTATCACATGAGTGAGATCATGTCTTCCGGTTTAGTAAATGAACCTGTATGATCCCTTTGAGAGATCGTATTACTCATATGCCCTTGCATGCACACCGGCACGCCCGTGTATAGACCTTGGTTAGGTCATCAATATATTGGTCTGCCAAATGTACATACTCAGACATATAGTAACACATATGTCTCCGATCAAAGGATGCATGCCTATATCGTGACATCATACGACATAGGACTTTGGTTATCTCGATCTCGTCAACTCAACTCTTTGACCTAACTTATCTAGCACCTTCGAATCTCTATTCCTATGTAGAGGACATGCATCAAGAGGTCAGTTAGATATCAACCTTTAGAGAAAGGATTTCCATCTCCTTATCAGGCTGGAGATCATCTATTAATAATCATTTGACGGTGCTTGATGAGTCCTCAATCTTACTCTTTAGATATTCATTCAAGAACCATCCTCTATGACTAATAATTGAATCAATAGCTGTATGATCATCAAGATGGCCATGGTACACAACCTTAATTGTACTAAGGGACCTATTATGCAAATTAGTGATTCTTCATTTCATATTAGGGAATGATATTTGAAATAACATTTATTGCGTAATAGATTGTTGTGGGATCGCATGTCCAACACATGGAATGTACAATCGCCCTGTCCTTGCCTCCAAGTATCTGTGGAGAAAGAGAATTATTATTGAAAGAGTTCAAGAATAATTCCATTGTTGAATTATATCTAAGCATTAAGAAATAGATAATTAAATGTGATTTAATTATCCTGAATAATGTGAATTTTATTCATATTATTTGAATTCATGAGAGTGATGATCCAATATAATTAAATATGATTTAATTATTATGGATATGAATAATGCACATAGCACTATCCAATTATTCACATATATTATGAATGTGATTTATAATATATTAGAGAGAGACTATTTTGATTTATATTTGTTGATAAATTATTAATGTGAATTAGATTCACATTGGATATGAATCGAAAATATAATTTACATTTTGCTTTGGGGTGTGAATATGATTCACATTTTTCCAATGGTATGATTGCAATATTTATAAGATAATTATGAATTATTTTTGTCAAATAATTTACAACAAGTGTTGTTGTAAATCTTGGAGAATTCATGAGATAATGTAATCTCATGAGGTAATGAGAAGATTGACTTATTCCAACTTAAGAGGTTAGGAGACCACCAACTTCCATTAGAAGTGGGTGGCCATCCTCCCCCCTATTTTAGGGATGAGGTCAATCTTCTCCCCCTTTATCTCCAAGGTTAATTAATTTGATTTGAAATTAATTTATATTGATTTATAAAAAATATCAATTCAAATAAAATTAATTGTTGTTGTGTTTTTCACATAAGATCACGACCATTGAAAAAAACAAATCAATCTCTTCCATTGATTTTGTGTTGTCCATGTATTGAGATCCATGGACATCCAAAACCCTATATAAGAAGAGGTACACCTTGCTCTTTAAAGTTACAACAACATTACTCCTCTCTCTCTCTCTCTCTTACGCCAAGCCTTCTCTCAGCTTGAGTGGTCGTCCACTCCATCCTAGAGAGAAGGTCATCACCGTCGTCACATCGCCGTTGTGCTGCCGCTTCGATAAGTCTAGGATCTCCAGCTTCTTTGATGTGTCTCGCTCGTGAAGAAGGCGTTCGATCTCATGAGATGAGATCGCTAGATCCATTGGTTGGATAAACTACTTCAATTGAGACAAGCACATGATTCATCTCCATGCTCGCAAGCGTCTCTTCCGACGAATCGGACTTGAGATAGGAGGTCTCTTCTCTTAAAGGATCGACCACAACCATGCTGCAAGAGGTATTCCTATATCTACTTGCGGTTAGATGAAACGATCGAAGAAGTATTCTTGGATCATGTGGTTTCATCGATTAAAATTTTTTATATTCCGCTGCACCGAGAAACTAGTGTGTCTTGATCGTATATGATGTGATCCTCATGCTTCCGTGATACACTTAAGGATTCTTCAATATCCGTCAAGCATGTAAGAGGTATTTTGGCATGCAAGTATGTGAGGAACATGGGTATACATGTAGGTGTGCATGGAGCAATGTGGGCATGAATGTAAAAGTGTATGGGTGTATTTAGGCATGTATTCAAGTGTCTGAGCATGTCAGATATGTTTGTAGGTGTGTTAGAGTGTACGATTTAATGTATAGGTGTGTTTTGGGTATGTGTATAAGTACGTGAGAAATATGGGTATGCATATGGGCGTATGAGGGCATGTGCTATGTATATGAGAATCTATTATAGAATGTGAGTAGTGAAGTGAGATTTGAGGAATTTGGCCGTATATCTAAGCAGTGGGTGTGTATGGAGTTAAGCATGTATGAGGTATTTGGGCATACAAGTATGTGAGGAAAATGTGTATGTATGGAGGTGTGTGGGGAACAACGTGGGCATGAATGTAAGAGTGTATGGGTGTATTTAGGCATGCATTTAAGTGTGCGAGGATTGGATATGCATGTAGGTGTTTAATAGTGTACACTGCAATGTATTAGTGTGTTTGGGCATGTGTGCAAGTGTGTGAGGGATATACGTATGCATATTTGTGTATATAAGGGTATGGGATATGTATATTGGAATCCATGGTAGAATGTGGGTAGTGAAGTACGACTTGAGGAATTCAGCTGGGTATATAAGCATCGAGTATGTATAGAGTTACGCATGCAGGAGGTATTTAGGCATGCATGTGTGTGAGAAACATGGATATGCATTTAGGTGTGTAGGGAGCAATGTGGCCATGAATGTAAGAGTGTATGGATGTGTTTGGGCATGTATTCTATTGTGTGAGGATTGTGTGTATGCATGTAAGTGTGTAAGAGTGTATGGTGCACAACATCCCCCGAAATCAACCATCATCTTCATGATGCGGGTACGCATGTAGGAGCATATGCATGTATTCAAGAATGTTTGGTGTAAGACCAATCATCTCTCTCCCTCGTTCCCTATATAATCTTCATGACCTCCCCCAAAACCAACAAACCACTCACATTTTCAGATCAAACAATCTCTACTAGCTCTAATCTGATGGTGATGGTACTTCAGATGAATACTGCTAGGTTGGAGTTGGGTACAATGTCCTTATCTACACCTTGCATCGTTGCATCTCTACATAGTGTGAAGTTCATGGCATTCGCCTTATTGAGCAACAACAAGGAGATTTGATATCTTCTTCTATAGATATTTTGTAAATCGATGAACTCATGCTGCACCTCAACCTCTTCCTTCACTATCGATGAACTCAGGTTTCTTGCATATTAAACTAAAAACCTTAGCATAACACCTAAAAAATTCGTTAATTCTTATCAATATTGTCGACAGAATGAGTGCCTCTTATTAACATATAAAAGCATGTAAAAATGATCAAAGAAGAAAAATCTAAAAAGATAGTTCATCAAGTTCTTAGCATTCCTTGGGCAAACCACTTATCATTCTTTATTAATTTTATAGTCCGTCGAGTTCTCAGAATTTTCCTAAATAAATTTTGCATTTCAAGTATTCCATCATGCCATTTCATATTTTTCCAACATTTATGAATTCCACTATATCCTCCTTCTTTAGACAAATTCGTCATGCTTTTTCATCAACCAGCCAACCCAAACATCCTTTAAAGCCGCTGATCTCATTCTCTCTTATTTCCACCCCGTATAATGGAGTCACATTCACATTTTCATCCACTTACGATCGCCTCACCAAAGAATCATTTTTTTCTTCGATGAGATCTATATCCTGAGTGCATTCGCACATATAATGGTTGTATTTTGGTCACAAGAGGACCGTCATGGAATACCTTGTGATGCTTCATTGTGAATGTAGATATACTTGTGATTCTTGATTGTGAATGTGGATATATATAATTGTGATGCATGATTGTGAAGATAGATTACATGAAATTAGTGTATTATTGTACATGCATGATTTTTATATGCTTTTACATGTATAGGTAATCACAAGAGAAGTGTGAAACTGAACAAAGTAATTTTTTTTGGTATCAAAAATGCAACTATATGTAGTCCCCCATCTAGTCATATATTGGTCCATTTTTTTATAGTGGTAGCAACTATTAGGAGCACGGGGGATTAATGTGTTCACATGTTACGGGAACAATACGATCACATCATGGTTGTAATCGATTTTGTAGTCCCACAGATGTGACCAGACCCTTTTTGACTGCTTGTAGTCACATATGCCCAATACGACTACATTACGACTATAACACAAGCAGAATGGGACTATATTCGTGCTCGCATTATCTGCAATTTCTTGTAGTGTTTTGATTAACGTTACAAACAGAATTATATCGGCAACTAGTAACCATTGGCATTACTACAGAGCATTGGTGTAAGGCTAAATGTCAGAGAAACAGACGGTGGTTTACGAACTACCAGTGAAATGTTTATATAAGGACTGAGAGAGAATCGAATGCTCACTTTCATTTCACCCTCTCCCCTTCCCTCACACTCGGGCCCTCCTCCTCTCTCCCCTTATCATGTTGCTTGAGCACCGTCATCCTCCTCTCCCTTCCTCTCGTTGTGGGATCCCCACCACCCTCGCCATTGTCATTGGTGCTCCTCCTCTTTTAGAGAACACACCTGGAGCTCGTCTCTCACGTTCTCCCCTCCTTGCGTGGATCCGGGTATTTACATATTTATTTATATTTGCATTCGGAAAAAAATTTGTTTGTCAATTTATGTGTATATGGAACAAACTCATCTTGATTAGCCTTACAAAAAATTATAGTTTGTCTTCTTTATAACTCATCATTATTATTTTCTCTGTAATTTAAGGTGGCGGTCTATAAGAGAGGATGTAAGGAGAGCGGGTGGTGTCATTGTATGGGGTATGGTCTGGTGAGGTGGGTCTTGGGGGGGAGGGGGGTGTTGTCGTTGTGTGGGCTGATGGGGTGTAGGGATGATGGACAATGAGCGATGTCTGTGGTTGGGGGCTGTTTTTTTTGGGGGGGGGGGGGGGGGGAGGAGAGGGATTGCCATTGGTGATGGTGTGTGTTGTATGTGGGTGGTTTTGGATGGGGTTGTAGATGGGGGATGGTCTGTGGTTATTGCGGGTGGGGCTATGTCTAGGGTTGTGGGATCTTTGGTTGTTGTGAGTGGAGACTGTAGTGGCTATGAATGGGGTTGTGCGGTCTGTAAGGGCTATTATTTGTGGCTTTGAATGGGATTTGTGGGGTTTATTGTGGTTGTGGTGGCTATGGCTGGTGATGGTGGTGGATGTGGTTGTTGTGGGCTCTGTTGTGGATGTAGCAGGGATTATGGTGGTGTCTGTGGGGCATGTGGTGGTGGTGGTGGGGGGGGGGGTTGTTATTGGGGTAGGTATGGGTGTCGTTGGTAGTGGTCTATGTTGTTGATGGTGGTTGTGGGTTAGGATATAGATGGGGTGGGTCTGTGCTTGTTGTGGGTGAGGTTATGGGTTGGGGTTACGAGGTCTTCAGTTGCTGTGGATGGTGTTGTGGTGGTTGTGAATGGAGTAGTGGGGGATGTTATTGATAATTTTGATTGGGGTTGCGGAGTATATTGTGTTTGTGGTGGTTGTGGCTCGTAGCTGCGGTGGATGTGGTTGCCGTGGGCTTTATTGTGGATGTGGTCGTAGTTGTTTGCTTGGTCTGTGGTGGGGGGCTTATAGTGGGATGGGTGTGGGTATTTGGTGGTGGTATGTGTTGCTTGTGGTGGTTGTGGTTATTGTGGGTGCGGTTAGGGATGGGGGTTGTGGTGTATTTGGTGGTTATGATTGGTGATGTGGTGGCCGTAAATGGGGTTGTGGGGTCTATGACAGATGATGTTGGTGACTTTGAATGGGGTTGTGGGGTATGTTGTGGTTTTGTGGCTATGGCTGGTGATTGTGAGGTCTGTTGTTGTAGTGTCTAATATGGTTGTGTGGTTTGTTGCAACTATAGGGTTATAGTTGGGGACTATGGTATGTGTGGGTAAGCTTGTGCTTATGCTTACACAGCTATAATTAAATATCCTTTAAATGTTTAAAGATTTTTTTATTGCATGTCCTAAATTGCCTTTGTGCTTTACTTTTGCATTTTCTTTTCTATAGGTTGCATGCTTGTGGTTGTTAGTAACTTCCAATCATTGTATGTATAAATTCTTCAAAGGCCACTCTAGGCACTAATGATAACATTATTTGTATCGTCCCTGGCTTAGGTCCCCGGTCCGTTAACGGAGCATTACTGGTCCTAACAACCTCTTGGGATCGGGCCCATACGGACCCGATTAACCACCCCCAAAATGCTTAAGCCGGGTTGCTAGGTAGTAACCTCACTTTTTATCCCACCCGGAAATTCCTTGTTTCCATGGTATGGGACTTTTTATGGGGTTTTACATTATTGATAGCGTGGAGAGTGTTCTCCGACGTATTTATCCCACAGATTAAACCACTCACTAGGGCAATTATATTAATTAATAACTCATAAAACTTAAAACAATTAGGCTACATAGCAACCTTTTAAGTTTAGATGGAAAATATCTATTCAAGTTATTTTGAGCCCTAACTACCACCCACAACATCCACATCCAGCACCCATAGACCCCACGATAAAATTGGGGCGATGATATTATGGTTTTGGTATTCCTTAGACCTGGCAAGGTTGTTTAGAAACCTTTTAGGTTTTGTTGATATGATGTAGTGGTTTTTCTGAGCCCCATTCGGATAAGAAGAAATGATGTTTAAAGTCATGTTAACAAGTCTTGATTTGTATACCATGTATCTTGAAATGGCATGGTGATTTGGTTGCATATGAGGAATCTTTAGGCAATCTTTACATTAAAAGTTTGGCCTTTGTCAATGGTGTCTAGGGATTAGATCGGTTATCATCTCGAAAATAACGGTCCCCTCCCTAAAAACCATTTGTGGAGGCCAAATCTAACCCAACCATCTAGATTTGATATTATCTTTTTCCTTTTCTTTTTTTTTGCTTTTGCATAAGTGGATTTCTTGGAGGGCCCACTATGTTTTCAAGATGATAAACGTCGATCATATTTATCATTTCTAATTAAATATTCCTCATAGGTAGCCATATTGTAACCTTTTAAGATACTAGTAGTACTAATTAGAAGTTATGATATATATCTTGAGTATTGATGATGTATATCTTTTATGTATTTTTTACTATTTTAAGTGTTTATACCTTATTTAGTCTCATTCACTAAATTACCTTTGTGCCTTATCTTTACATTTTCTTTTTTTAGGTTGCAAGCTTATGTTTGATGGCACCATTCAAAAACTGTATGTATAAATTCTTCGGCAGTGCACTCCTGGCACTAACGACAACATTGTTGATAGTGCGGAGAGCGTCTTCCGAAATATTTATCCCTACAGATTTAATCACTCATTGGGCATGGTTGAGCCCCATTCGGACTAGAGTCAATGATGATTAAATGTTAATTTAGCAAGTTTTAACTTGTGTACCTTATATTTTGAAATGGCATGTTGATTTGGCTGTCTATGAGGAATCTGAAGGCCATGTTTATATTACAGGTTTGACCTTTGTCAACAGTGTCCTGGGAGGAGATCGCTTATCATCTCGAGCACACAACTATACGTTCCCCGAACACCATTGGCATAGGAAAAACCTAATGATATCAACTAAAAATGTAGTGATTCCCTACCAAGAGATTAGATCACTTATCATCTCGAGCACACAACGGTCCCTTTCCTTGAGCAAGCGGAGTTTGTGGATCTTATTTGTGATTGGTAATTAAAGATTCCTCATAGGTACCTATATTGCAAGATTTTAAGTTATAAGTAGTACGATGTGGAAGTTATGATATATAATCTGAGCCTTGATGATGTCTAATATTTTTAGTTGGGACTATTTTTCACATCACTAGATATCTTTTACATCATCTACAAATTCATAGCTAAGGTTGCCTTTGTGTTTTAATTTTTCATCGTACATTTGATTAGCCTGATCACTATATATCTTTTACTGCATCTATTCTTATACTGCATCTACCCACTTCGGACTAAACACAATGATGATTGTATCACACAATTAATTATTATATTGTAAAATTCTATCTTGGAATGGTGTGGTGATTTAGTTACTTATTAAGAATCAACAACTTGGGAAGAGCACGTTCACCATCTCGAGCAAACATTGATCCCCTCGGACATTATTCATATAGGCAAAAGTCAACTTTCCAGAATTGAAGCTTCTAATTGTACTTATGACAAAATAGAAGTTCTCACCAGTCTCCTTATTTGATAAGATCTAAAATATCTACGTGATCGGGTGTCTATTTGGTCAACAATCAACCCACAGTAATATTAAGCAATCAATACGTGTGAGCTAAAATTTATTATAACTCTACAATAGATGTGTATAGGTGTAAGTATGGTAGAGCATCGAACATAGTGATCATAAGGGAATATATGCAAAGGAGCTACATACTTAGGTATTTTTGGATGTTTTTTTCTTTTTATTTGATGTTATGGATTTTTTGTGTTTATATTTTACTTTTTATTAATTTTATTTTCTCTTTGGATATGCAAATTTTTAGTTTTATTGTTTTTAAAGATAGAGTAAGTATACGTATGTGTAAGTAAATTAATAATATCAAAAAAATAAACTAAAAGTATGTAAAGGCGTAACTAAATAAGCTAGAAATATATGAAATACATGTATATACTAATAAAATCTAAAGTACAAATAAAATTAAAATAGGCTAAGTAGAGGTATAAATACATATGTATATACATGTAAATATTAATATATATTAAATCAATTTGTAAAAATAATTGAAAATCATAATAAAATACTACACAAAATAACGAATATTTTCATCTTTTGACAAGAAATTATTAAAATCATTTATTATTTTTTATCTGATTAACAAGGGAGTTCTTTCTCTTGATTTTCTAGTTGGTCCACGTGGACCAACCAGAGCTCCTCTTTTATTGACTTCCCAATCAACTACCCCCTCTCCCCCTCAAGCATTGTGTTTTGTCAGAACCCTAATTTTGTGCCTATTTTCCTGCTCGATGTCAAAACCCTGATTTTGTGCCCATTTTCCTGCTTCATCAACTCATGCTCTAGTTTGGTGTGCTAAACAAAAAGTGGAGATTCGATCTCCCTAAATAACGCCCAAGCACTGGATCTGATCGATCTTCATCTACTCATGAGAAATCGAAGCTGCAAGATACCTCCTCCATTAGTATATAAAACTCCCAAGCCTCCTTTTTGGATTTGGTCCCCTTTCATCATTTGTAACCCCGATCTTCAATTTGCTTGAGCTTGCTTGTGATAACAGCAAGCTCGCGGGGAGATTTGGCATGGAGAAAGAGCTGCCAGAGGTGGAGATCCAGCACGTCGATGGGTACCTCAAGCGGTTCTCCTTCTACTCCTTGAAATAGTTAGGTAAGACCGCATTCCTTTCATCTTTCTATCGCATTTTGTTTCCTTAGTTTACAGTAGGACTTAGTTTGGCCAATCATTCACTACGATAGCTTAATTTTAGGAATTAGGATTTCTCGAGCTTCCATCTCTATATCAAAATTCCTTGTTCTCCACTTGTCTTTTGCCTCCATTCCACCTCGCCTTCATTCCCCTTCATATTCCCCACAATTCCTCTTATTTTTGCATCTAGTTCTGCAAGAATCAGAGCTCCTGGGCTCCCTCCGCTACCCTTTACCAAGATCTCGTTCATTCTCATCATCAAGCGTGCATAGTAGCTTCCTTTGGAGTCGAGGGACACCCCCTCGAGCTCTTCTTTCATGTTATGCATGAATTGTGCCTTGAAGAGCCATTTGGAGATAAGTTCGAGTTCATATCAGGAGCTTCAGGTGTGTCAAGCTCCAAGCATCCTCTGATGGGGCCCGAGCTACTTTGAACAATCCTGCAAGTGCGCGAGAGCCCCATGAAGCTTTGGAGCCTATCAGCATTGTAGGAGGAGGATGGAGGTAGGAGAAATAGTAATTCGAAGCTCATCTAGGCCGACCTTCTTTCTAGTTCATCTAGAAGCCTTTATTAACGTCAAATCCAAGTCACGACCAAGATTTAATCTGGGCCATCTAGTTCAAGGTGAAACATCGTGCCTCCAAGCCATCGATCACCCCCACATGACATAAGGAGAAGCGCCAGATCGGGACATTTAATAGGGTAAATTGCATCAGACCCCTCTGCAGTTCTTATACTTTATAACAGGTCTTGTAAATATTAAATGACATCGGAATATTACGATAAATATTACATTGGACCCTCCTTGACTTATTGAATGTAGCATCGAGGTCCAAACTAGGTCACCTCATGTAGCGACCTACGTGAGGTGAATATTTTGCATACCAACCCACCTAGTTTTTTATATTTTATTTTAGTTTTAAAGTTTGTAATATTAGTGTTAGCTTTTATGGTAAATTGCACGGAGACCCTTAGATTTATTTTTAATAGCAAAAATACTCTTTCCAGGCTTGTAATTAATTACTAGTCTTTTTATTTTTATTAAATAGCTCCAGTGCAAAAAAAATTATGGGATAACTCTTGTGAGAGCATGATATTGTGCTAATATTCACGCATATTTTCATTTCACATTTCCATACATTTTTCTATATATTAAAAATCATTTAGGAAGTATTTATTCTCTATCTGCTTATAAAAATAATAAAAAGGTATAAAGCTACCTTTAAAATTTTCAAAAAAATTAGGGCATATGTATTCCTATATATTGTAGTTACACTAAAGAAAATCACAAAAAAATATAAAAAGAAAACTTTAAATTAAAAATCCATCAAAACCCTAGTAAAATTATTAAAAATCTTATCAAATTCAAAAAATTTTATTTTCTATTGTATATTTTTATTTACATTTATAACATATATTAGAAATATGTTTGGGAAATTTTGCACATATTATCTATTTTAAATCCTAAGACAAGTCAGCTTATTTATTTATTCCCTGTTTTGATTTATTTCAGACCTTAAAAACACCTAAAAATTGGAAAAATACCAAAACAATCACAAAAATAGAGAAAATATAAAAAATATTTCATTTTATATATTTTGATTATTTTTAGCTATATTTAAAAATAGAAAACCCTATATAGACTATATATACCCTATATTACTTATATATTTATTATTATTATAAAAACCTAATCTATATTTAAAACCCTTAAAAATAAAAAGGATTGTTCCTGCATATATTTTGATATATTATTTTATATAAATTATCATATATTTAATTTTATAAATAATAAATATGGGTTTGGTCAATTTTAAATTTTTACGGTGGAGATAAAGGTGTAGAAGTTTTTCTTTACGACTTTTTATTATGTGTGTCCTAAGTGCACTACGTATTATTTTTAAGTGAAATAAATTTTCTATTTTTTGTATTTTTATGCACAATATTAATGTTGAGGGTTTATTCATTTGAGATGTAAATGATAAGGAATAAAATAGGTGCCAAAATGTAATATATTAAAAAATAAAATTGAGTTTCATGTTGTATTCTGTACAGTTTCTCTTCCTTATCTCCTCCTACTTTGTTCCTTGTTGACCAAGTCATCATGATGACTTTGTCTCGAAGTCTAGGGTCATTCAATATTTTTAACACTTCATTATTCTTCTTTTCTTCCTTTATTCTTTTATTTAGGATTTAAATACATATAATTATGCAGTATTTATAAGTCTATTAATGAGTATTATTCCGTACAAATTAATGCTATATACATGCATTTAGATAGGGATTTAAGGCCAAAATAAAAGAACTATACTTTCCTTATGCCAACGAGTATATGAAAAAGGAAAAAAATAGAAAAAGAAAGAACTTGGAATAGTTTTGACTTTTAAACTCATCTTCATAATATCAAAGTTTGGAGCTTAGTCAGACCTTTGGAACTTTTTAATTTGGTTATAACCTTATTAGGGACTGGACTTAAAACTCAACAGCCCTCGAATGCCACAGAACTCTACTCAAGTCTTCTCAAAAGCTAGGACAAAACAAATCTACGCAACACAAACCTTTATGACTATGAAGCCGACTTGTACAATGTAAGTGATAGGTAGCTCCTCTCAGCTGATGCAATAAAGAGATAGTCTTCTCTAACATAGTGACCTTGATTTCCCAATCCAGCGACTCTTTCATCAAGGAGTACTCCCTTCTAAGTTCAAGTGCAACCGGCGTAGGATGAGGATCTAGAGAAGAGAATGCATGATAGTTAATGTAGGTATATATCCTAGGATGCTTGACCAGTGTAGCAAGTCCTCTGACTACAAGCACACATGTATCTTTGACTTTGAAGCACCAACTTGCTTGACCAGTGTAGCAAGTCCTCTGACTACAAACTCCGATGATAATTGATTTTATTTAATTTTTGCCTATCTATTCTTTTTGGAGTTTTTGAATTTTGCATTTTTTGTTGAATACTATATACAATGGCATTTACATAAGGAATTTTTCCTATTGAAATACCTTACTATCACTCTTTTGAAGATTTATTGCATACCACAACATACCATCTTTGAACCTCGTCGCTACTAGATTGGGTTGGGGCACAATGGCCACAGATTTGGACTTTGTATGATTCTATTCGCTTGTGTCTCATGCTAACCTATAATACTTCAACCGAGTTGAGCAAAGTGCAAGGTGCAGGTGTCCAAGTTAGGTCACCGTCAAAAAGAGTCATGCATGTATCTCAATAGTCCATCAAGATGACAATGAACTAAGTCTTGTGACATCAAAGAATTAAGACTAACAGACCTGAAAGCCCCAATTCCAATCCCTATAATTTTCATGTGATTAAATAGATTAAGGTCCAACAAAGCTCCAATCTTTGGATTTTACTTATTCCAAAAAATGCAAATGCTATGCAATGCCGAAAATCTTTTGCGAAGACATTTTCTGATTTTGAACTTTTTATGAGATTTTTAAAAAAATTTCCAATTTTTTTATGAGTTTTGGAATTTTGTAGATCTTTAAGAATTTGTTATAAGTATAAGTGAAATAATCGTGTGCAAATATCTACCCGGAAGTGCGTGCTTAATTACAAGAAGGGGGTGGAGGTTGTACATGTTAAGCATTTGTCACATGTTTATACACAATGGTTATATATGTATAAATACATATATTTATATTTCA
Organism: Ottelia alismoides; assembly: GCA_037367405.1. Lineage (NCBI taxonomy): Eukaryota > Viridiplantae > Streptophyta > Magnoliopsida > Alismatales > Hydrocharitaceae > Ottelia > Ottelia alismoides. The sequence continues at coordinate 6,336 of JAZKJV010003173.1, read as the reverse complement.
AAGAATTTTATTAGAGTATATGCAAGGTCCTCAAAATATTTTGAAAGCATTTTCACAAATATTTTGAAAACTTTTATTCTACAAGTCAATTGGGCAACCATTTTACAAACATTTCAAAATTTGAAATCATTTACGAATATTTTTCAAAAGGTACGTATAGATTTTTTAAGATATTTTTACAACCATTTTTCCAAATCAGTTGCAAACTGAATTTTCAATAATTTTATTCAAACAAATTAAAGAAAATTTGCAATTATTTACATAAGATTTTTACAAAGGTTTGACAATATTTTACAAAAGTTTTCCAAACAGTTTTCAAAAGATCTTTCAAACTATTTTCCAACCATTTTTCAAATCATTTTGCAAAATAATTTTAAAACATTTTATTATTTATGTTTACAAAGGTTCACAAAATAATCATCAATAATTTTTTCATTAAATTAACCATTAATTTTACTAATTTATTAAATGATAATCACAAGTTTTTGATTAGGAATGTAATTTCCAACAATGACCCTCACTTAATAAAATTAGCATATCTCAGTCAATTTAAATACAAATAATGCAAAATAAGTTTCCAAAGTTTGCTAATTTGATTTATAAAAGAACCCAAGTGCAAGTATTTCTAGGCATTTCAAAAAGCAATTAACCCTTTAATTATGTCAAGATTCGTTATCCCCAAAATAGTGGATATATGTTCATTAAAATGATCATAACTTGAGCAATCAGATTCCAAATCTCACAAACTCAAATTCCACGATTTCTTTATTTAATGGGGAACATAATACAAGTATTAGTTTCATGTTTAAACAATTTAGACAGGCCCAAAAAACTCACAAAACAAGGCTGCGTGAATGAAATGCGATAAACATTTTACAAACCCTAATGAGCCCAAGTCTTCCTAAGTTTATGGATCGTATCCAAAATCTCTAACCTAAGGATCTAATATCACTTGAAGGATATTGAAGAATCCTTAAGTGCATCACGGAAGCATGAGGATCATATCATATATGATCAAGAGCGACTAATCACACTAGTTGCTCAATGCAATTAAATTTAAAAATTTCTAATCAATAAAACCACATGATCAAAGAACACTTCTTGGATCGCTTCATTTAAGAACATAGTAGATATAGGAATACCACTTTGTAAAGTGGTTGCGATCGAGTCTCTAAGAGAAGAGACCTCTTGTCTCAGGTCCGATCTATTTGAGGAGACACTTTCATGCGTGGAGATGAGTCATGTGCTTCTCGCAATCCGAGTAGTTGATCCAAGTAATGGATCTGATGTTCTCATCTCACAAGATCGAATGCCTTCTTCGCGAGCGAGATGCACCAAAGAAGTCAGAGATCAAAGAGTTGTCGAAGCGGTAGCACAACGGATGCATTGACGATGACGACTGTCTCTCTAAGATGGTGTGGACACCCATTCAAGGAGAGAGAGAGGGATTGGCATGAGAATGAGAGAGAAAGAGAGGATTTATATTGTTGTAACTTTGAAGAGCAAGGGGTACCTCTTCTAATATAGGATTTTGGGAGTCCATGGATCTCAATCCATAGATAACATAAAATCAATGGAAGAGATTAATTTGTGTTTTTTTCAATGGCTATGATCTTATTGTGAAAAACACAACAATTATTAATTTAATATATATATAGATAAATAAATATAAATTAATTCCAAATCAAATTAATTAACCTTGGAGATAAAAGGGGAGAAGATTGACCTCACCCGAAAAAAGGGAGGGCGACCACTGACAGATCGCTAAATACATTATATAATTTGTACTCATTGTAATAAGGGTACTTAGTAAATCATGCAGAACCGAATCAAATATCTTCGCAAGGAGGACTTGACTTCAATTTATGTCCCGGGCAAGTCCGGGGTTGAACACAGGGAGGCAAAGGAACAACTTTGGGTTAATTCAGATTAATTAGATATAGGTTTCCAATGCGGATTTTTTGTATTTTTTTATGCAAAAAATAATACGAATGCAAAATACGGGTGAATTAAGTTAATAAGAAAGAATACAACTTAGCCAGATTAATTTTAATGCGAAATTAATCCAATTTAGCAAAATTATATGTTTCCTAGAAACTTAATCCAATGATGAATGTCAAACACATTTTTTTGGAATTTTAGGAATTAAAATGCAACAAAGAAAAATACACACTTTTTATGCATTTCATGCAATTTTCATACAAACAGAATGCAAAAATTATAAAAACTTTAATGGAACTTAAAGATGACAAAATGAGTCTACAATTTTGTTTGGATTTTTTTTGATAATATATGAATTTTAATTATTTTTTAATGAAAACAGAGTGACAATAAGTATTTAATTCCTAATAAATCCAAAATATCAATTTATCTAGAGAGCGAATTATCTCAAAAAGGTATTTTTATGAGAAATCCAAGAGAGTTGTAATTTCAAAAAATCAATATGTGTGGATTCAGTTAAAAATAATTACAAAAAGCACTCTACAATTTATTTAAGGCATATGACAACTCCAATTTAGATGAAGTTTGTATAGTAATTAAATCATATTCAAATGCATCATTTTTTATTTTTGCATAGAAACAATTATGATTAAATCTGAATTTAAGACCACACAATGGGTAAAATAAACAAGTTTCCACTAAATAATTTTAATTAATACCCAAAACTTACAAAAATCTAAATAAATATCCAAATGATAGAGTATTAGTTTCTCAACAACCTAACATTTTTCATTAAAATAAATGATGCAATAAAAATATCTAAATTAACATGCAAATATAAGGGTATCCGTGCAATACAGAAATTAAAACGACAATGCAAACTCGTGCACAGGGATGTTTTTTCACTAATAAAAACCTGAAATATAAACAATGCAATTTTTACAAAAAAACCAACAAAATAGACCTTCTTCTTCAGGTAGGCGGTTAGGGCGCATGATGAAGGTGGTCGGCCATGTATAGGAAGGGGAGGAGGGGGTCCATGCGGTGGAGGAGAGGGATGTGACGCACGGGGGCACATGCTGCTGCTGGCAGAGGGCCTGCACGAGGATGCACAACAGGAAGGCGAGGCGTCGTAGTGTGGGAGCAGTGGCTGGCAAACTGGAAGGGCGGAGGGAGATGACGATACTTGAGGCTACGACAATGGAGGTGGGGATCGAGCACGCTACCGCTCGTGGAGGAGCAAGGCTAGAGGAGAGGGAGCTGGCGGCTGGAGGGAGAGGGCGACGATCGACGGCGGTGGAGGCTGGCTGCTGCCATTTTTTCTGTTTTTCCTTTTTTTTTATTTTTTTTGAATTTTTTGTTGTGAATTGATTTTTTAATTTATTTTTAAATTTCTTAAACAGAGAATAAATAAAAGAAGAAAATATGATGGTGTAGATAAAGATGGTATGATGGAGGTATTGACATGGTAAAAAATGATGGTGTGGTGACACAATAAAGGAAAAATTGATGTTAGATAATATGAAATAAAAAGGAAAATCAGAATGGGAAAATTACCCGAATCATTGAAGGAAGGAGGAGCAGCTACACTGAACTCCTGTCGTGGCGTCAAGCATGTGGCGAAGCATGTGTGGCTGCACAATGGCTTGGAGGAAACTGCAACGCGGAGCGGAGCTCCACGGATCTCGTCTGAAAGGAAGACGACGCTTCATATTGGGGTAGAACGCTGTCACCGCTACCTCTATGAGCTCTTTCCTTTTTCTATAAGAATAGAAGATCGGGAAAAATGAGGACGAGGAGATGAATATAAAGAAGAAGAAGAATGGGAAGTTGGAGAAAAATGAAGGTGGAGGAGACGGAGTGGAATGGGAGGTTATTGGAAGATGGTGGAATTGAATGGAAGTTGATTGTAGAATGAGAGGTTAGAGTAGAGAAAATAAAAAAAAGAAAAAGTTGGTACTAAAAAAAGAAAATAAAATAAAAAGAAAAGAGAATGGAGAATTTACATAGGACAAACAATACGTACATTTCTTATTTTACTAATTTTAATATTTTTTGTATTTTTCATAATATTTACATAATAAAAATAAAATACTAGAAATAATATAATACATAGAAATGTTTTTTTTTTGGATTTTTTAGTACTTAAGAAAAGTAAATAAAAAATGAGAAAAGAAAAATATGTACATTATATACAATGCACCCCTAGGTCCCAAAACTCAAATTTTGCAAATGAGCTTCGATTTTAATAAACACTTTAATTTGATAGATAATTTATTAACTTAAACTTTAAAAGTGAGTTTGGAGTTCATACGGAGCGGGAATTTGGCCTGGAAGTTGGACTTTACCGCTTTTTTCTCTTTAGGATCTAGATTTATTTTATATTTTTGAATTTTATATACATTTTTATAAAAAAAGTTAGAGAAAGAATTAGCTGAAAAGGAGTTGAAACGAAATTATTAAAAACATATGATGTTTTGGGCTTCTTCCAGGTCAAAAACTCCTTTATTTTACGACTTTTTATTATTACTTTATTTTGTAAAATATAATATACAATAATTAGTGTATTTTATTTACAAGGATTATTTTGTTATTTTATTTATTTTATGGACCTTTTTTTAAGATATAGCTCGGGGATTTTGCTAAGAATAATATATTGAGATGATGAATTGCGGATTCATCACCCCCTATACTTAAAGTTTGCTAGTCCTCGAGCAAATAAAGATTGAATAATTGGATTAACCCCTGACTGTGCATGTGAATACAAGTCATGATAAGTTAAAGAAGTCTCGGTTTTAGAGATCCTAAAATTCTAAGTTGAACCGAGCTCTAGCAAAAGGTTTCCAATTTCCCTAATCATCAAATTCTCTCTGCATACATATATAATAGAGATATGACATTAAGTTTGGACCATAGTCACAAGAGTAGAATCACAATGTACCCAAGGTTCCAGTCCAAGAGACTCTCCTAAGAGCCCCATCCTCAATAATAGGGAATAACCCATTTCTTGCATCCAATCCACTGTCTCTTATTGTTAGACTTAAAAGTGTAGATGGAAGGACAATTAATGGAGGACATAGGATTGTGTCATTTATTCTCTCCCTCTCATTGGATCAAGGATCCTCTAGAGTTCATTATTAACTCAAACATGTATTTTTTTGGTTGTTGATCAGTGTGTCCGTCAAGAGAAGTTGGAGTCGTCTGCTCTTGTTTTCCAAGGAGTACACCGGGGTGTGTCTCTTTTTAGTATCTAAGATACCTTCAACACCCAGACTTGTATCACTATACGATGCAGAGCCCTTTTTCAGTGCTAGTCTAACTCCTTGGTCCTGATAGTGGTGGTCCAAGTGAACACTTTGAAATGGTTGGGAGCGCTTGTCTTTGGTCGAAGCTCTTTGATATTTGACTTTAAATGGTGAGAGCTTTTCATTCAATATTTTCTTTTTTTTAAATTTTAGCTAGCTCCTCTACTTTTATTAAAAGATGGCGCACATTGATAAACAATATTTTAGATTTCATTACACCCTGGCACATAGGTAAATGTCTAGAGATAGTACAAGAACCATGTTCTCATACTAGCTAAAGGTGTTGACACTCAGGTTTCATGAAGCCTTCATTGATTTTATCCCATCTTCGAGCATCATAAAACCAATTTCAAACTCAAATCCCTCATCTCAGTTCCTCATGTAAAATTTCAACTTATTTCACCATAACCGTAGTCGTGTATGTGAGGTGTTGATCATATTCTTAAGGTAGAGACTAAGCATGCAATATAGCACACAAATCTTTCAAACTAGGGAAATGTGAATAATTAAGTCAAAGACCCTAATGACTAAGGCTGGTTAACTCAAAATCTTAAGACCTCGTAAACCAAGTATTCTTGAACATGACAAGTCTTGTGTGAATGTGTAAGTGTCAGGGAAAAACCAACTCATTAGTTAGTTTTTTTTGAAAAAGAAAGTAAAAGAAGAAAGAAGATTTTTTTGAAAAAGGTTTTTGCCTTTTTTTCAAAAGTTTGTTTAAAGAAAAGTAAATAAGAAAGGGCACTCATTTTTTTAAAAAAGATTTTTTTGAAAAGAAAGAGGAAGAAAAAAGGGAAAAAATTGAAACATTTTTTTAAAAGAGATTTTTTTAAATTGTTTTTGATTTTTTTCAAAAAGTATATACATATATTGAAAAAGGAGAGTTTTTAGTTTTTTTAAAAACTTTATTTTTTAAAAAATGTTATAACTCTTATTTACAACAATTTTCCCATAACCCCTTATTTTAATTACAAACAAGTTAAAGTATGAGCTATAGGAAAAGTACATATGTAATATATACAAACACCCCTATACTTAGCATGTGTTATGTCCTCATGTCATAGCATGTGTTATGTCCTCATAGCACTAGGTG